>SSNS01000008.1:3013132-3125161 GCA_006937985.1 Aphyosemion australe
TATATATATATATATATATATATTTGCTCTCTCCACTTTCTAACCTTGACTCTCCTAAATAAAAGCTCAAGTTAAACAGGTCTTATATGTTGCACCGTGACTGAAATGTATCATATTTTTATCCATATTGAGTTCCATTAAAATCTAATCAGACAGTCTGCATCACAAATGACTCCATCCTGTGAAATCTTTGACTCACCTCTCCAGCAGAGGTCTCTCCTCTGCCCTGACTCCTACAGGTTAATGGGGATGGAGAGGAGTGATTATTATTATTTCCACTGATTATAACCTGAATGAGCTCAGCTCGATTTTTCAGAGCTAAAACGAGTGACAGAAATTAACATTATGCTAACTGCTAACTTAGTGCACTAGCCAGGTTTTTATTTATCAAAATGGGGAGCACCTGGTTCATTAATTACATGGAACTCTCTGCTGTTAGCCTGGAGCTAACTAATTGTTACTACCAGCCAGTGATGAAGACTTACTTTCTTGAAAAACTTGCGTATATCCATGTTTTCTTGCTGTTTGCAGCATGTACGCTAGTGTCCGCAGGTACGAGCTGAGTGTAAAGTAGCAGTGAAAACGAGGACTGGATTTTCAGTAATGTGGATGTCTCCTGTGAACAACTGGAACGGATTGGATAACGAAGCACTGACGCTACCTTAAGAGTGTAAAGTGAAAGGAACCAACCGAGTTATGATCATATATTTATGTGAATAGCGACGGGTTTATATTGTTATTTCTTTAAAATCATATTTCTGCATTTTATATTGAATTTGTCTGCAAGTTCTGTAAAAAAAATAAATATATCGAAAAAAAAAAAGAAAAAAAAAACACAAATTATTTAGAGGGGCTTAAGAATATTTTAGGGAGGCTTCAGCACCCCTAAAATAGGCCTAACGACGCCACTGCCCACAGGAAAGATGCTCAATAGGATCAAACCTTGTCAATAAGCCACATTTTCTGTGTTGTTCACACAAAACTATCTGAAACAGGCGAGCTTTCTGGCTTGTTTCTCCAAGTTATATAGCACAAAGTTTGGCCTGTTGTCCCTTGAAACCCTACAAGCATCACACAAAATATATATTTTAACAAAAAAAATGAAGTTGGTTTTACCACCACTGGTGACTATATTTCACTTTCTTTAGACAAGTTCTGCTTCTGTCGGGGCTTGCTACCACGTTGCTTCATGTTGCATCAAAGCATCCACCTGAGTGGTCACATAGAAAGTCTGGTCTCTATCTATCTTGCAACCACAAGCTATAAAGTTAATACATACTGCAATGTAAAACACAAGTTGAAACCCCTAAAGCTGAAATCCTTGGAGGACTCTGGGGACAGAAGTCCAAGGGCAGCCTCCTCACCACTGCTGTGCAAACATAGCTGCTCCCTCCAGGGAGTTCTCACATCTCACACAATGAGGTCTTGGCCAAGCGCAGAAGACCTGTGGAGAAGTGGTGACTGTAGCAATTTCCTCTATATGAGATTGATAATGCTAAAACTTAAGCAGAAATTGGAATAAAGTTTTAGTTTGGAAGAAAACCACAGAATTGGAGCATCCATGGGAAAGTATTTTCAAACTCTAAAAACAAAGACGGCTAAATATGAAACTTAGAAAAACAATAGAAAAGGTTGAGAAAAACATGAAGACATAAAATATAAATAAACAAAGATAAACCTAAAAATAATTACATGTACAGTGTATGCATTGAAATTGAATGTTGGATTCCAAATCTTTTTAAAGCAACACTAAAGAGTTTTAACACTTTAAGCTATTGCTTTCAAACTGGTTTCAGCAGTTCTTGAGCCAGAAACTTAAATAACTTCATATTGGACAGTCCTCTGTAGCCCTCTGCTGACCAGAAAATGCACAGCAACAGCTGTTTACTGTAGCTCTTATAAAGGCAAGCGGTAACTTTTTCAGTTTGCCAACTGTCAATAAAAAACACAAAAATAAAAATTTAGCTTTTTTGTTGGCATCATAGCAGAGCCTAGAAGGAAAGTAAGAGAGTAATGTCTTTGGAGGTCATGCAGCAAACAGCTAAAACCAGAGTGAACCTGCTGTGATTTGAGGAGCTGAAGGAGGCTATGAAATTACAGACTAATGGACTTTAAGTAATGCTTCTTTGTCCAACACTAATTGTTTTTTACTTCGTGGCTGATTTTAGTATCAGTTGGCTTGTGTTAACGTTAGGTCATTGCTAGCGCTAGCTTCAGCAGGCTGTGGAAAGGTTGTTTGTGACAATTGCAATTCCACTTTCAACCAGCATGAGGGAGAAGCGGTAAATTTATTGAGTGTTGCTTTGATGTAAAGCACCAAAAACATCTGAAGCTCACTTTAGAACCTCTATCCTTCATTTGGTGTTCTGGAACAGATTGACTCATGCATGTTCTGTGCCTGTTCATTCAGTGTGATAACAGGACAGGAAATACTAGTTAATCCATGCTTGTCAGCTGAAAGCAAACTGTCTATAACCTCACAAAGCAGAGATGTGAACTAGCTTCTCTGTAAACAAAAGCCACTGATGCAAAACTGTTATCTACAGCGAGCTGAGACCCTTTAAAATAAAACTCCAAGGTCAGATATTGCTCAGTGGGTTTGGAATAAACAAACCTTGTTCTGGGAGGCGTAAATAAGCTCTAACTGTTATAATGATGAATTTTTACCATTATCTTTCCTCCTGCTCTGACCCAGATTTTCCACACCTCACACCTTCCTGTGTGTCCTGCTGCAGTGCACAGGCCCACACCCACCTCTGGGCTCCGCAAAAGAACTTTCATAACGATAATAAGGATTGCCCTCATTCCAATCTGATAACGGAGAAGGGGGGGAAGGGGGGATATTTCTGGCTATAATTATCCGCTTTCTGTGACTTCAGTAGTGTGGTGGTATTTCAGAGAAGCCAGACACTCATGTGTAGGTGTTTGCAGTGTTGTGCTTGAAGGGCCTCTCCTTGTGTGCATAATCATCATTAGGTGTCGCCGTTATAGATTATTTTTCCAAGGACCAGGCGGTGCAGCTCTCATATGCTTTAGCTCCCATTTCAGCCAGCAATCAATATCAATGAAAGTTTAATCATTTTACTCTTAATTATTGTATTTCGTGTTTTATGCTTTTTTATTGTTATTGCATATTCTATTACCTTGTCTGGATAAATTCAAAGGCACATTTGTCAGCTTAAGAATGTTTTAAATTTGATAGATGAATAAAAATGACATTTTAAAACATAAAATACTATAAAGAAATAATGAACAGAGGAAGATTTCCCCTTTACATTCATCAAAACATGACTAAAGCAGGTATTCTGAGGCATTCTATATAAACAGCCTATGTAAAACTACTTTTATGATGTTTAACGACAGAAGGAATAAGGAGGTAACTTTGACAATTAATGGGGTGAATATTAAAAGGGTGAATGAATCCAAATATTTAGGCATTGTATTTGATAAGAATTTGTCCTGGAAAACACATTGAACATGTAAAAAGAAAAATGTCAGAGCCGTTGCTGTACTCTATAGAGTTAAGTATATATTGAGTAGTTCTGGAATGCTGTCCCTGTACAATGCACTGGTCACTCCTTATTTAACTTGTATTGAAATCTGTGGATCAACTTACAAAGCACACAACCTGTTTTAGTTTTGAAAAAAAAGCATTGCAAAGAATTGATAATAGTCATTATTATGACCCCGCTAACCCTCTTTTCTTTAAATATAGAGTACCTAAATTTTACAATTTACTTAACTGGAAGGTATTACAACTTGTATACAAATATACTTCCGACCAATGTTCAGATTTTGCTTGTAAGAAGAGAAAGTACTTACAATTTGAAAGGAATTAAAGTCTTTAAGAAACCTAATTTTAGAAGTAGAATTAAAGAGTTTGGCACTATAGTTTATGGAATCTCACCGTGGAATAACTTACACTTGTAATCTAAAGCTGCAGGGCCATTAAGCATAGGCTACTTAGAAAACACTAAATTACTTGCTTTTTTGAAATATACAGATTAAAAGGGAAATAATATTATTGGTTGTATTGGGTGTGAACCATCACTTAAAGGGACACTAGTTAGTTTTGGCTTGTTTTTAGCACCCCCTAGTGTTCGTAGGCGAAACCAAAAGTAAAACTTATCTCTCCTTGCTGTGCATTCGTCTTTTTAACACCTTAATCTAACTGCTGAAATGTCCTCCCAGCCTTCATTAGTTTCTACAGGGGTGGTTCATCACTAAATCAAACAAATCAGCTGTGTTCATGATCTAAAACATGCAGGAAACGTACTGGAGCCAGACTGCAGATCCAGGTAGGTCAAGCTGGTCCCAACAAACCAGACCGGCAACTGTGAAGTTGCAAGTGGAATATTCTGGCCACAGGGGGCGACAAGGGCTGGGTGGCCTTTCATTCACCCTATAAAGGGTCATTTTAGCACATACTGGCTCAAGAAATTATTTAAAAATATGAAAAAGTTGCAGTGTCCCTTTAAACAGCTTGTTGAATTTGTTAGGTCTGTTATACTTGTATTTTATTTGCTAATCCAAAGGGGTTCGAATGAAGGCAAATGGACTTCTTTGGTTTCTTTGGTAGTACTCAACATTGTAAAGAAGTGATTAAATTGTGGGTGTATTTATAGACTGTGCAGGAAGGTAACCCTGAAAAACTGGTATTGGTGACCACTGCTTTATGCTGATATTCACGTGAAAGGAAAGACCATATTTTGGCTAATCTGTTACCAAAAGGATTGATTTAGTGGCAATGTCAATATAACACCTATAATAATCCTAATACTCCATATGGACACTTTATTACCAAAAGTTGTTTGATGCAAATTTACAACAATAGTCTACAGGGGATCAAGGTGAAGCTTGTTTAGGCAAAGCATCAAGAGAATAGTTGCAGCCAGTCAACCTACTGTTGGAGCTGAGCACTGTGGAGCAATCAAGTTATCAACAGCACAACAATAAAATCAACAGTATCCTGAACATCATCATCATCAGTAACTGAAACAAGACACAATTATAATATAAAACAATGATTTTACTATTTCTAATAAATTCCAAATTAATGTTTATTTAGGTTGGTGACAGAGCTGTTTTTATGAGGTCCTTAATTTTGCAAAAAAAAAAAAAAAGAAACTGAAATACTTTTGACGATTTAAAGTCTGATTTTAGCACTTTAATAAGAATATGCAGGGATTTAAGTGTATATAGATAACTGACTTGTTCTCTCCTGAGCTCTGTAATACCTACATTTCTGGGATAATAAGGGTTTGTTCAATTCTATTCTATTCAATATACAATTCAAACTAGTAAAAGCTATTCTAATATCAACTTTATGTGCAAAGGTTTAGTTTTCTACCTAATTCTTTGCATGGGAGCCATTGTTGTTAAAATAACATAAAATATATTTCTTTCATCATAGAAAGCTGAAGATTTGTTAACAGAAGTCATAACTTTAGTTTAAATTAGATCATTTCTCTGAAAATGTTGGTATGTAATCAACAAAAATGTGAACACCTCTCGTAATAATCGTATGTTTGTTTTAGACTTTATTGTGTAATTCTATTAGAGGTATGAGAGATTGATGGATATATGGCTACTTTGGATTTTTTAATGAGTGTATGGTTAATGAACAGATGTTTTTATGTTTTAATGGAATAAGTGCAATGGTATTGTGTTTTTATTGTTGTATATTAATTTCTTGTGCTACTTATTAAGCTTATTTAATACGTGCTTTCTTTCTTTCTTTTTCTTTCTTTCTTTCTTTCTTTCTTTCTTTCTTTCTTTCTTTCTTTCTTTCTTTCTTTCTTTCTTTCTTTCTTTCTTTCTTTCTTTCTTTCTTTCTTTCTTTCTTTCTTTCTTTCTTTCTTTCTTTCTTTCTTTCTTTCTAGCCGTTATGTGCTAGTATAACATTTTGCCAATGGACTACAGTTGAAAATTAGCCTGCTGGCTAACACTGGCACATTTACAGACATGTTGATTAATGTGCACTGTCCTTAAAAAAATAAATGAAATGAAAATGAAAACATAAACATTCTGACTCAGAATGAATTAAATTAAATTGTTAGTATGTAACATCTGTTTTTACAGTGTTGATTTTTGTTCAGTGGACTAGCATGACCACCACCCCCCCTTCCACCCCCACCCATTGCTCATAAAGTATTTATAGCCCATTGATTTTGAATGTGCGTATAAACCGTAATGTGTGTCAGATATAGCGCTGATCCTTTTGATTACAGGCCCCAATCAATACTCTGTAGCTGAAATACCTCCTTGAATTTCATAGGTTTCCAAAAGACTGCTTCATTCTGTGGAGCTTTGCTGAAAAGCCAGACAGAAATCTGACTGATTATTCATGGGATACACCTCAGTGACATACAAAGGCCTGCCCTTTGTGCTGAAGAACGATGCTTTACCAGAATTAGGCCTGACAGGGTGATTTCATTTGGGTTCTGTGGGTGGACCAATAAAGAGGGAGCAGGATGAAATTAATAAAGGGGATTCTCTCTTTCTCTCATACATATTTGGAAGAAATTCCATTAGCAGAAGAGCGGATGAGAAAAAGTGAGAGGTATTTTAAAGCAATTGTTCTGCCTTTCCGGTTCTTTCTCAAATATTCATTTTCAGAAGGTTCTTCTACCTGATTCTTGCTGCTGCATGACTTGACATGATTAGGTAATTGATGTTATATCAGAAGAGTCACCTTAGGACTCAAAGTATTAGAGGTGGGATTTCAGAGAAGAATCAGCGGCATATAAAACCACTTTGAAACTGGTAGAATGATGATAGCTGGTGCGGCTTAGTGTTTCCATTGAAAATGATCTGAAAAATTCTGACATTCCTAAACAAAAAGACAACTTAACACTTTAACAGTGAAAACAAACACTTTAAAAAACATAAATATACATATTTGCAGCACTGCTCCATCATCTGAATTCTGTTGAATCAATGTACTTAAGTAATCTACCCTGAAGCTGGCAGATCAGAAACCCAGCTTGATTTATTTGAGTTTGTGCATCTTCATCTTCACCAAACTTAAACTTCAAACTGTGTTGGAATAACAGCACTTCAGAAATAGGAAGTCAAAACACTCCTGACCATGCTTTCTGTGTAGATCTAAAGATCAAGTTCCCATTAGAAATAATATTGATTAATTTAAAAACCCATGTCCTTTTTCTACACAAACCTTTTGTTTAATTTTTTATAAAGTCAGACTTGGTTTTCTGACTTCCAACTTGTAGTTTTTAGTTCTCAGGTTGAAATAGGAATTCTGTTATTCCTGAGATAGTTTGAACAAAAGATGTTGGATGTTCCATCAACAATACGCTTGTGGGAAAAAAAAAGTGCTTAGTTCTTTTGCACTTTGTGTCAGATAGCCTCACATCAATAATGCACATATAACGAGCATGAGATGGTTCATAGGACGGAACTCCAATATGGATCCTTCGATATCCAACTGGGAGAGTCCGAAGCTACAGAAGGAACAACCAAGTAAAATTATCTGATACTTGTTCAAATGGCAATTTTAATGGCATTAATTAATATTAATAATGGCAACTGATTCATAGGCTTTGTGCTTTGCACCAGCTATGGTTTGCAGAGATTAGATAAGCTCAATTAAAAAGGCCAGCTCAGTCCTAGAATGTTCTCTTGATCCAGAGATCCTTGGTCCGCTTCGAACCAATGGCTCGTGAGTTGCCTTGCTACGCAAAAAAGGTTCTACTTTTGGTAGTTCTCTTTATTTCTTTATTGTGCATTAAATACTTTAAAATAAAAGTACTTTATGAGTTTTGCCAAATACCTATATTTTTCATTCAAAATTAAATATTAGACACTTTTTTCTGTGTTATTGGAGAATTTTGAAAACTATGATGTGAAAGTTCGCATTGTTCTTCAGTGGGCCCCTCTTCTACTCTCACATGCAGTTTAGTCCTTGTGCAGCAGTCCTTCTCCAAACTATTTAGTGTCTCTTTGGATGATTCTGCTGGTTCTGGGCCCAAATAAAAAATGAGGGTTGGAATTTGACTGAAGAATGCTTATTCATAGTTCAAAAAAATATTTAGAGGGTTTTTCCTTCTATTGTTTTCTCCTATTCTTTGATTTAGTAACATGACATGCATGACATGTTTTCTAATGGATGGATTTCAGAGAGTTCTGCAATACCAGTTATCAGTAATCATTTTACTAAGCTTTTACCACTGTCTGGGTCCTATAAAAGCAACATTTAGCATATTTTTTCAGTTTTCTAATAAACAAGAAGGAACCATATTAACCAAAGCCCTCTTCATGCACAAAGTATGCAGACTGGAGTTTGCAACTGAACACATTTTCCATGTCATCTCCTCTCTGTGAACAGACCATTTCATCACTTATTTAGCTTGTTTCTGATTCAGCATCTGTCTGTCCCCCATCCTACTCACTGCCTTCCCTGTCTGTGCTTAGAAGTTTGTGGAGCTGCTATTATCACTAAAGGTTGTACTTTATTGATGCTTTTGTGTTTATCATTTGACTGATTTCGTCAGTTACTTGTCTTTTTCTGAGAACCCTCTTTTATAGCTACAAAGTAATTAAATTTATAGATTTTTTTTCACCATTGCTAATGTTTATGGTTTTTGATGGTATGTCTAATAGGCAATAGCAGACAACAGCAACAGAATGAGCAAAAGACAAAATTCAAAGATATAAATATAAAGAATATATAATATTTTCCCGTTTATTCTAGTTTCTGCACATAAATGACCAATTTTACATTCATTTCTTGACACCTGAATGTTAGTTATGTAATGAGCAATAATTCCAAAACTTGTCCACTTCTGCCTCAATTTCTACTGGTAAAACTGAACAAGCTATTCTGAAAAGCTAAATAATCAAGGGTTTAACCCTCATATAACCCTTTAATTTTCTAGCGTTTTTACTTCTTATGCACAAAAAAATGCACTAGGAGCGTATAAGGGATAATGAACAACTTGAACTCCATAATATAATATCCAACAATTACTCTTGTATCTCTAGTTTTTACATACATTTTAGTAAATATAAATTATTAATGTTTCATGCACCACTTTGTGTCAAGACCCGAGACCCCAATGTCTCTAACTGTTCCCCAAGCATCAACTTCAAATTATATATCAGAAATTCTTCATTTTACTGGAAAATAGTACAACTAAACATTACCTAATATGCATTTAAGAAAGATGGATTAACATTGTTATCAAAAATGTTATATTGCTTTGTCAGCTCCTTTAAAATTGCATGTTGGCCATTTAGTAGATGTGTTGTTGATGCATGGTATTACTGCCTCAGAACTCTTCTCAAAACAGAAAAAAATTACCCATTTAAAAACTCACATTGCAACAGATTTAAATATTCAGCACATTTCTAAATAACTTGCGTAAATTATTAAACAACTGGGGAAAAAGTTGAAAGAATAATATAAAAAAAAAACTTTAAAGGTGCATGAAGTATGAATGATATCCTGTGGTCATTGGGGGTACTGCAGTCCATGTTTCCAAACAAACAAGTCCTGTTCGAGCAGCTGTTGCCAGCTACGGATCAGAGTGTAGATAACAAGTGAAGACACGTCCAACACAGTAACTTTATCAGTAGATGAATACATTTCACTCTAATATCGAGTTACTATTATCGAGTTACTGGCAATTGAAAAAAAAATTTTAGGTGCGAGGATGTTTTCGATTTATTTATTTTTTCCCATGTCCTATTCGGCTGTAAAGCAATCAGAATTGATGTCTGAGTACCAAAAACAAGCATTACAGTTTTATTCTCACAGGTGGAGCATTATGGATTCAGCTATAATGGTCCGCCTGATACAAAAAACTTTATTAAACTTGCTTTTGATTTAGTTTTCTTAAAAAAAGGGACACACACACACACACACACACACACAAATACAGCGGAACCAAGATACCACATCGACAAACACCATACGGATATGTAACACTAACAATGTTTTTTGAAAAGCACATGGTAATAATTTATTCATGGTGTATTTGGTGCCGACCACAGCCCAAGGGAATATATGAAAACACCCGAGTCCATACTTGGTGGGAACACCTTGAACACTTGTGTGTGTATATACGTGATTATGTATTTAAGGTTTCCCCACTAGTGAGTGTGAGGGGCCACGGACCTGCACCCCAAGACCCATGGAAGACATGAAGAAGATCCAAGCCTCAGAATTCCAAAGGTCCCCCCAGAGTATTGGGAACCCCAGGAAGACCACTGCAGGCTGAATGGAGGCGGGACAGATTGTAAACAAAGACCTCGTCCCACTTCGGCCATTTTAAAAGGAGAAAAAATGACAACCCCCCAGCCAGCTGTTACATAATTGAGACATTTGACTGTATTGTGATTATTTCACTATAAAATTCTTATGAACGAAGTAGAAAAGCTTTTATTTACAGGGAACAGTAACAAGCGTTTCATTGCATCATACTCATCTTTGATTGTTTCTGTCGATGCTTGAGGTGGATTTATCATTGATTAGACGCTGGTGTTGTTAATTATGCTTTGCAAAAAAAAATCAATAAATGCTTCAACACACTCATGCATGTCTTCAATGAAAGGAAATTGGTAGTTTCTACTGGCTGGGCTGCACTGAGAAAAAGCAGCTTGTCATCAAGTTGTTTTTTACGTTGTGTTTAAGCGTAATTTTATATTGTTTTAGCAGCCATTTTCAAGATAACTAACCCAGGAAAGAAAAAGATCACATTTTTTAACATTGATTTATGTTTTTCATAAAGTAATTAAACATTTTATTACTTAATGGATTTAAAACTCTAAAAAATACAATATCAGTGTTGTGTCTCTTCTGAAGTCTGCAAACCTTAACTCAAAGTTCATATTCACTAGGGTCCATAAGCTAACTTAAGTTGAATAATCGAATTAGTTAACTGAGTTCAAGTAATTGTGTAATTACTTTAAATGCAAGGTTGAATTAAACTATTTAGTTACGCTGACGATTGCAGCAAAGGGATTTGCTCTTTTAAACACTTCACAAGCAAATCAAGTTTTAAAACAGCTGTCAAATTATCAAAAAGGAGTTGGAGTATTTTAAAACTCTAATTACACTAATTATGTATAATTAGCACATTAGTACACTGTTATTATGTCAAGAGCATGAGCTCGCTCTAAGTAAACTCTAGTGAAGTGCATATGGGAGAAGAAACAGTCCACCCTGATCATTTAAGTGGTCACTGATTCAGACACAAACACAGACATGCACTCCAAAAACCTCAGTAAACGTTAGACTGACTTCATTTAAGTTTTTCTTAACTTTATATAATTATTGGAACAATCCAAATTTAAGAGAATTGGCATAAATTATTTAATTATGTCAATCTGATTTGAATGTAAAACATGTTTTCCCCTTTCAATGTTAAAAATTTAGCTGATTTTTAAGTACTAAAAAGATTCAACTACTCAGCAGCAGGACCACAAACTTCTGCTGATAGCACTGCCAGAGCAAAATGACCTTGAGCAGGCTACATTAGTGCAGTTTCTGTACAAACTGTCAGATACAGACTCCGTGAGGTTGCTTGACATCCACAAGTGGGGCTTGTGCTCACATTCCAGCACTGTGGATCCCGACAGAGTTGCAAGAGAACACCAACATTTACAGAGTCTACAGACACCATGGAGAATGTCCTGCTGCCTGGTTTGCGGAGGCATATCCTTGGAGGGCCATACAGAAGTATCCATACTGCTGTTAAGTACCAGTATGAGCTCCCTGAACCCACTGTTAGACCATTTGCTGGTGCAGTGGACCCTGGGTTCCTTCTGTTGCATGATAAAGTTTGGCCTTATGAGGCTGGAATGTGTTAGCAAGTCCTAGATCAGCGGTACTCTCTCCTGGTCCTGGAGAGTCGGTACCCAGCATGTTTTAGTTTGAACTCTGCTTCAACACACCTGATTTCAATCAGCAGGTGATTAACAGGCTTCTGAAGAGCCTGATGAGCTTCTGAACAGGTGATTCAACCACTGAATTAGGTGTGTTGGAGTAGAGAAACAAGGAAAATGTGCTGGATACCGGTTCTCGAGGACCAGGAGTGAGTACCACTGTCCTAGATGAAGAAGGCATTGATGCTATTGACTGGCCTGTCAGTTCTCCAGATCTGAATCCAATCAGAGGGAGCAGGATGGATGTGGGACATCATGTCTCCTAGCATCTATCTGTGTGGTCTGGGAGGAGAATCCCCAGGACACCAGCCGTTGTTTAATAAGAGCATGTCCAGATGTCACGGGGAATGTTTAAAGCCACATGTTCAGTTCTCCTGAAGAAATGTACAGAAGTAAAATCATCCTGTGATTTGATTTTCCCACTTTGATTATTGGGAGGATTCTAAATCCAGTCTTACATCACTTTGGCTTTATTGAAAGTTTAAACAGGAACATTTAATTTAGGGTCTGTGCTGTGTAATTTTAGTGTTCACTTTATTTATTTACAGCAGGTCATAAAAAAATGGGCATTTCTTGAAAACGAGGTGTGCTCTTTTGGCAAAGTACCATAAAACATCTGAAGCTTATGGAATTCTTTATCATTAATGTCCCTGAGTAAAACGTGCTGTATGAAAAAAAATAAAATAGTAATACTCGAGTAAAGTTACTGTGAGATTTAAAGGAAAATCCAAAACGGAACCAGTACTGGCACAAAGACCTACCTTACCCATAATGCCTTGTGTAAATGGTTTAGTTATATACCAGAATGGGTTTTAATCGGGATTTTTTTCAGGTCATACCCCTAACTCAGCATTCAAAATGAACATTTAACAGATGAAGAATGTACCAAAATGGTAGGAGAAATGAACGAACTTTGCTTTTGTAACAGTGTTTCACATCTAGGGAACTCATTTAACTGGGTTTTCTTCCACTGTTAGAATGGAAGTACTCTTCTCAGTTTAATACATGCAAGCACAATGCTTTGCAAAGCTCAGTGTGCCAACAGGAGAATTTCCATATTTCTTTCAACAAAACTAGCCAGAGCAACTTCTGAAAGTGTCAGGCCTCCCAGAGGTAGTCGGTGATAGCTTTGTAAAGTGCAGCGCATTATTTTGTTGCCACTGTTTGGAAAAGTGCTTATCACTGAGAGATTTTAGAAATCTGTGCTTTGCACTCCAGCTGCGCAGCTCACTTCCCATGAGATCTCACATCGAGACTTCTGCCTGACACTTGAGCAGAGATCCACTTCACAGCTTTCTCTGGCACTTATAATAACAGCCTCGGCAGTCCAAAGCCCTTCTTACTTACCTCGACATCTGGAAGATGCCAAATTCTTTTTTTAAGCATTTTAGTAGTTTTATGATCTAAGACTGGGCTAAATGATGAAGAAAACAAATTCAAGGTTTAAAAACAAGTAGACTAAATAAACCTTTGCTCATGTTTTTGTGTCTTTAAGTAAATTCATTTGTTTAAATGTGCTTTGACAAAAGGTTAAGAATCATGTTAGATTTGTAGCTTTTACTTTTTATGTTATTTATCTCATCCAAAACAGAGAAGCAGACACAAACCATTAAACTCATCTAGACAAACACATTTGCAGATGAATATAAACCACAGGACAGAACAGCAGCAACAAGAGAAACTCTGCAGTACTCCTCTCCATGTTTTGTGCTAGAACATTTCACCAAGTTTTCCTTTTGCCATAATATTTATTTACCAGGGGAGAAATTCTACCAGAAAAGATGCATAAACTCGTGCCACATAACAGCTCGTGGGTGGCTAAAGGACAATAAAGATAGATAGAAAAAAATGAAACCGATTCAGGAAATATATAGAGTGCAGAGGAGGATGTGGGAACTGAAATGGTGCAGTGAGACACAGAAACAGTTTGGAAGCCAGTGCAGCAAAGATGCCTCCCCTCGGGACAGGCAAACTCAGCGCTATCCTAATTTTCATTTCTCGGTGTGTAACCCCAGATGATTGGGGCTTAATGATGGTTACTCTAATTGGTCCTCTGTTTCTGCCTCTTCACATGATCACATGATGGTCTTGAACACACACACACATACACACACACATGCATGGGGGTTGGAGGCAACCCACCATTGATAATGCATCACTTTGGCCTTTGAAAAATGAGATCAAGATGTCATGTGTGGTATGCAGCTGCGATACATCTTTAGAGACGTATGCTTAAACAAATGATGAAGATATGAGTAATTGGCTAAAAATGTCTGTTTAGGGTCCTTAAAGGTTTATTTGTAAAAGCAAATCAGGGTTTTACTTGACAGAATTTTTTTTTATTTTTACTCAGTATAAATTAATGCCTTGTCAGTCAATCATTGTGGGTAAAAAGTTCTTGTACTTCTGTTTCGGGAAGTAGAAGTCAGTGAGAGGTGAAATTCGGACATATTTCCTCTGATTGGCTAATGGCATCACAATTGACTCTGTTTGCTCTGCAACGTTGATGTTTTATCTCCACAAATAACACAAGCCTGAAGGAGTTCTGCCATGTTGTGGAGTTGCTAATGCTAGCGTTTAGCTTCTACTAGTCGAGACGTTCTCTGCTGTTTCCCGGATGCTAACCAACAGCAGCCTTCCCCGTCATGAGCCAAGATGAATGAGTCCATGAATGAAAATGTCACTGGCTTTTCTAATCCGAGCATTTCCCTGTCTATTTTCTACCTGCGGCTACTCCAGGAAATAGGGGTAGAAGACTATTTTCACATTTAGCCTGCCTGTGAAACTCAGAGTGACCGATCATATTTAAAAAAATAACAAGTAAAAAACACTTTCTCAGTGAACTTGGTCTTTAAATGTTTTACAACAAACACACAAATAAAAAAACATTAAAAAAAGATTTTGATCAATATGAAATATTTAATTGTAACTGGATTTCATTTTGTCAAATTTATATTTAACTTTTTAAAGTTTGAGAGAGAGAAAACAAATATTTACAATTTGTAAATTATCTGTTATTTTATCCTAATTTATTTGTTTGTTTTCCCAGCTGCATCATTTTAGATTTCTATTTTTAAACACAGCTTGAAGACGCGTCCACAAGCAAGCCTGAATCTTCTCACTGTCCATCGATTCTGTCCCTTGGTAATAGCCTACAGTGAGTCATCTGTACAGATATCCGTGAGGAGTTAGATGACTGTTTTTATCAAACCATGCTATGAAAGAGGAAGGAAAGTGAGAAAAATGTAGATATTGCTGATCGATGCAGACAGACATATTGATTCGTGGTCTCAGTGATGTCACCATTTGAGTCCCTTTCTAATTAAATTCTGTCTTTTTTCCTGTTTCCTCAGAATTCCTTCAGCCATCCTAAATGTTTTGCAGGTTAAAACCAGAAGGAAGATAACAGCATTGATAAAGTGTCATGTGAAGTCCTACAGGGTCAGGTTTTATCATGTGCACTCAGGCTGTTGATGCTTGTTTGGAGAGGTTGTGACACACAACTGCTTTAGCACAAAGGCCTCAGTTTTATTCTCTATATTTGCCCCCGGAAGAGGATGCTGCTCTGTTTTCAGGAGCAGCTGTTTGTCTGGGTTCAGTGCTTTTTCAGCGATGTAGCTCAAAACACATCACCCATGAAAATGAGGCTTAGAGTTGGCACTGCTGAAATGTGCGCCGCAGCCACAGGATTCTCACGCCGAGAGTGGTCTTTGCAATGTTTTGGAGGCCTCCCAGGGCTTTATTATGCACAGGGGGATGAAACTCAGCAGACTGATGTGAAAGGAGGGCTATCATCAAGGGATGCATTTAATTTCCATAAAGATGACTTTGTTTCCTAATTAATCTCCCAGCTCCATCTCCCTGCTTTGCTCCTGTCACTTCCTCAGAATGAAACATGGCCGGCAATTTGTTAAATCAATTATTCCGGGTGGAAGGCGAGCCTTTTGGCTTGCCCGGCCACAGAAGCACACATATCACACACGCAGACGTGCAAATGAGGCTGCAGAGCACGCTGATTTTGGAGATTATTCAAGTGAAAAGGTGAGCGGCATTGTTGGAATTTCAGAGCTGCAGAGTGACAAAGAGCAACTGTTTGTCCTTGTTGACGTGGCAGAGAGCTTTGTAAACACTTAGGTGACCAGGACTCTCCTTGGCTTCATGCCCTGAAGTCCTGCAGAAAAACACAACTGCCGAGCCCCTCGGGACAAGATACACGAAGAGAAAGAAAGGCAAGAGGGGTGAGGGTGAAGTGCAGGAGAGGGACATGAGCATGAGGGAAAGGGAGGAGACAATAGGGGAAAGGACAGACTGTCACATGGAAGAGAAAATAGAAATACCCTTGTTACATCTACATCTGTGAAAAGAAAGCCCTTTCTTAAACTCCTTAGTCCATTAAAATATTGATTTAGTGTAAACGGTGTTAAACCTGACACATGCTGAATGTGCACTGGAGCAGAAGATGAGACTCTGGCTTAAAGCAAAAACAACAGAGCACATTTTAGATCAGGTTTGACTTGTAAATGATCTACAGGTGCATGGAATAGAAGCATAATTCATTTCAGGCTGAGACGAGGGACAGTGGATTGGCTCCAAATGAAAGAGCTGACTTTCAAATAGGAAGACAAACAGACACAGGGTTCTGATGGTGGCAGCGGCTCTTTCTGGCTGCATTAGGGAGAATAGGAATAGCGTGGCAGGATGTGTTTAAATCAGAGCGCTCTATCTTGTAGTGGGACACATTTCATTAAGCCCAGCAGCTGGGGCCGCGGCTCCATGCGTCCACACATCTATCATACAAATCCATCAGGCCTGTCTCCCTCCTTTACTGACAGCATGTGCGTGATAGCAGCCCGTTCTCCTGATCAGAAGACTCACTGCCTGCCCGCACTTATTCATTTCTACCTCCATCTTCCCTTTTCGGTGTTAGGATTTCTTATTTGTGCTGCCCCTCCCCGCGCTCTGTTTTTCTGCGGTGCTCTCCATTTCCTCCACCATCCACCTTTGTGCTTCATTTCTCTCCTGGCTCAATTTTTTTTTGAGGAGGACAGATGTTAGTCTGCTGTGAATGGATTCTGAGCCCTGCTGTTTCTTCTTTATTTTATTTCACTCTGTCATAGGTCTTGGAACTTTCTCCAAGGCACATGAGAGGTAGAGAATGAGTATATGCTTCCCCCTCATTTGATTTAAAAGAAATAGCATCCAATATCACCTGTACGCAGACGATTGTCAAGTATACATCGCTCTCGGCTCTCACAGCTCGCACTCGCTCTTCCTGGACTGCTTTAAGGAGGTCAAGATGTGGCTCTCAGCCAACTTTCTGCATCTAAATGACAATAAAACTGAAGTCCTTATCACCCATGATAACAACTCCTACTTCACAGTGGAAGCATCAGAGTCGTGGAATGGCACGCGGAACGGGTTACTCGCGAGCTTTGCTGCGTGCAAATCCACACCGGGACAGTCTCAGCCGCGGAGCGGCATTTCTGCCGTGCTGCTCACTAGACTCACAAGATCACAAAATTCCTTGAGACTTCAAAGGTCACAGTTTGTTTATGCCATCCGCCATTAAACCAAAACGAAGGAAATCACGTTTGATATCGCTGTTTGACGTCATATATAATGTTGTTCCTCTCCACTTTCACTCCCATGAAAAACACACCGTTGCACTTTTTGAACGATGCAGGGAGTAAATAAGCTGTGATGTCACACGTATATGAAATTGCATCGCTGCAATAGACTTTTATTTTGAAATTTACCAGACATTTTACACTGAAACCACATATAATTTCCTGTCTAGCCCTATGTTAACTGCAAAAATTGACGCATCTCAGAAGCGGCTCGTGGCAAAAGTAGAACCTGATCCTATTTTTGGCGGCGTGCCTCCTCTGGGACGTGTCTGAAAATTGCCGCGTTGTGACTGGTTTGAATCACCCCCACACACTATAATGGATTCTATTTGAATAAGCGCCGTTCCGCGCCGCTGATGCTTTCGGTGTGAAGTAGGGGTCAGCCTATTCCTTGCCCCACTGAACTTAAATTCCTGGGTCCTTCTTTAAAATCATCAGCTGTGAACCATGGTGTAACAATTGATTCCAAACTGAAATTGAATGCTCAGATAAACTCCGTGGTAAAATCATGCTCTTTCTGAGACGAATTTCCAAACTTAAATCTATAATTAGTAAGCTTGAAACCATCATCCATGCTTTTGTAACACCCCACCTCGACTATTGTAACGCCTGCCTCTATGGGGTCAATAAGTCATCTCTTTGCTGCCTGAAGTTGGTCCAAAGTGTTGCTGCAAGGTTCTTAACTGGTTTGAACAGACGGTACTCCATTTCAAAAACTCTCCATTCGTGCCCCGTTGAATTTTGCATCCTTTTTTAAAGATCCTGCTTATTGTTTTAAGTCTCTTCATGGACTGGCTCCCTCTCATATTACAGAACTCCTCTCCCCTTATCCCCGTGCTCACTAAGGTCAGCTGACCAGCTCCTCCTGTCGTTAGGGTTAGGGATCTTTTAAGACTCGCTGTGTCGAAGCTGTGGAATGCTCTGCCTCTCATAATCCGTCAAGCCCTCTTGACTTAAAAACTCACTTCTTTCCCCTTGCTTTTGACTCTGTGTCATCCTGAACACATTGTTTTCTAGTCCTTTTTTTACGTGGTTTTACTTTTAGGTTTCTAAAACTGCTTTCTTTCACCGTTATGCTCCTTGTGGTTTTTATATGGAACGTTTAATTGTTCAACATGTTATCCCGCTTTTATATTTTGCTACTGTTTAGCAATTTCTACAACCCTCCTGTTGTCTGAAAGTGCTATACAAATAAAGTGGTATAAAAACACGTCCTGCTACATTTTTATAAATGTCTTAAACGTATCAGCAAAAGTCTGTTAGTTCAGAAAGGTTGCCCTGTGCAGGCCTTCCCTTAGATGTTTGAAAGATGAGAGAAATGCCGGATCTTGTAACATGAAAAGCTAAGTGGAAACATTTATTACAACATGTTACCACTTATAAGATCAAAGGATCCTTATCATATGGGCAGAAATTCAAGGGCAGCTAGAAGCACCTGAGCGTCAACCTGATGCTGTTCACTCCAGTCTGCACAAGCTAAGAGACCTCAGTGTGGGTTTAATTAAATAATAATTGTTTATATTAATTTAATGGTTTCTGGACATTGTGGGGACCAGCAGTCAAAGTGCCTTGTGGATTTTATTGAAAGCTAAGGACAGTGAAGGTGTCACAGTTCCAATCAGCCACCCATTCCCTTTCTAGCTCCCTTACTTACACAGTGTGGTGGGTCTCCTTGAGAATTTCCTGAGATGGCATTGTTGACTTCTGAGTGTCAGCCAGCCACACCTGAAGCACGTTTGTACAAATGTTTCTAAGCTTGGCAGAAGCCCCACTCCAGCGCCTGACCATCGTTGCCGTGACTCTTGTCCTCCCTAGTGTTTTTGCTCAGTGCAATTGTGTTTTTCCTTTCTAAAGGTTTGCTCTATCTCTCTGCTCCCCTCAGCTACTCATGTGAACCTGACTGGATTACCTGAGGACCGTCTTCTCCTTGTGACAAAACAACTTACATCTTTGAACCAGCAGTCAGTGTTCAGCCTTCACTTACCTGGATTACCACCCACATGACCACGCTCCACCATAGCTCTTCTCTTGGGACACCAACCCACCTCCGCTTGAAATGTGGAACCAAGACAAATGAAAGCCATCTCTGGAAAACCAAAGTCTATCTGAGATGATGTGACTGAAAACACTGATTTTCTGCTCTTTCCCGTGAGTCTGTTGTTGTTTTTTGACTTTTGACAAACCTTAACTATTTTAAAAAGTGCATTGAGTTCCATATCTAACCATAGGCATCATTTTAGCCAGGTGCACCGTTAACATCAGACTTGACGAATTTGCAGTTAGTCTCATCTGTAGGGCAGGACTCGCTGAATAACTATTGGCTATTGGTTCTAATTTTTTCAGTAGGACGTGACAGCCAACTAGACTACTTAGATCACTTTTTGTAAACAAATGCTGAAACGTCCATCCTTATTAGTGTGTGAAGGAGAGAGAGAGAGAGAGAGAGAGAGAGAGAGAGAGAGAGAGAGAGAGAGAGAGAGAGAGAGAGAGAGAGAGAATCTCCAGTGTCCCTTGTCACAAACAAAACTTCAACTGAACAATAAAACAACAGGAAGAAAAACCTCTGCCAGCCTTGTTTTAGTGAACATGTCAAAACCTGTATTTAACCAACCCAAAGCAAGTTCACAAACCCACTGCCCCCAAACTGCCTGAAACAGCTACTTTCTCCATAAGTACAGCAGCTGTCTTGCACTGTGTCATTTTCAGCTGATCAATCAGAGCAGACTAGGCCTTTTACAAGAACCGCCTTAAAGAGACATGAGCTCTGAGTGTTTAGGTTGATGCAGCAGCAAGAGAACACTAATTTATTCTGTTTTGGTCATTAAAGTACTTGAATTTCAAAATCTAAACCTGGATAAAGCATTGTCGGAGCTCATGTTAGCACATAAAAAGGTTGGTGGAATGTGTCCTATTGTGGTGTTTGCCCTGCATAGGCCTGAGGAATGTCTGTCATTTAATAGGCAAATATAAGGCATTAATTATAATCAACGCAAACATGTCTGAGTTAAGTATTTGCCCTGATGCTCTATTAACCTTTGAACTATAATCGCTCATTTAAAATCCATTCTAATTGTTTTGAATGCAAGACAAAAATAGCAGCAATCAACCTTCTGTTTGCACTACAGTAAATAAAAATAAAAACACAATTTTGTGTAAAAATCATAAAGCAGAGATTTGTTAAAAACATTGATCCATCTAAGTAGATCAATGATTTAAGCTAATGTTTGGACTGAGTTTGCCATCTTTGTCCTTCGTTCTCATCCCTCTGTCGCTCCAGGAATCGTTGCCCCGGTGTTGATTGCTTTACTTCTGCCTGACCTGAATACAGTGTGCTCCACAGCATGCAAACACCGAGTGTAATTGGAGTAAGTTACGCAGTCGGAAAGAGAAAAGTAGCCAATTAGGGTACCTGGTCAGGGAGCTGTGAGGTGAAGGGTCATGCTGTGGCTCATTGTCCTGAGCATGCCTCTCTGGCAGTTTGCCAATTCATATGAGCAACTGTGAGCTTCAAAGCCTGGAGTTGTGTGTGCGTGACTGAGTAAATCAAAAGTCCTTTTTTTAGATGAACCAGATCAAACGCTTGACCTACAAACTGCATTTTAATGCTGCTGTTAATGAACCAGTAGGATGTGTTTTTTTACCCATTAACGAGGCCGTTTTCACACAGGTTAACATATGGATAGGGGTCTTGGAGGTGTTTGTACACCAGAGCTTCTCATCCACGCCTTTGGCTGTCAGTTCTGCTCATTTGTTCTCTAATATTCAGTCACAGGTGTGGTACGCAGAGACGACCTTCACTCTGCTAGGTGTGTGTTAGGTCTGAGGTCAAATTCCTGCGAGAGCAGAATCTGCTTAAAGCTCTATTATAGATACATATTAGGAAATACACTGATCACATCATCAAATTTTCTCTTTCTTCATTTATTTTTAAGGTCATGCAAACCATTGTTGCTAAATTATATTTAAAAAAACTTTTTGATGGAAAAACGTAGGACACCTTCATTATATGGGTAAGGGAAAAAGTGAATTTTAATATATGGAACTTTAAACAGTAATTATTTTTTATTTTATTTTATATGAATATATTTTATGGATGTATTAATCCTCTGAGACCTCCACATATGAAGATATTGGCTTTTTGCACTATAACATTTTATTTTGTTCTATTTAGACTAAATCTTAGTACTCAGAGAGACTTGACTTTAAAGAGGACCTAGAACGTAAACCAACATTTTCCTTGTTGTTGTTGAATAAAGACAGCTTGGGTGGTCAAAAGTAGCATGCCAAAAAGTCAAAGCCATGTGTGACCTACTTTATATGTAAATTAGAAAGTTGAAAAAGGTGAGAGAAACTTCTGTTCTGAGAAAGCCTTCCTTAACACGTCATAAGGGGGAGCCCTTCCTCCTCAAAGCTGCATGTCTCCAGTGTCTGAGGCCTTCTGGGGAAACCAACCAATCAGCAAGCAGCTCATTATCATATTCATGTCCTGGCCGAGTGGGAGGGGTCAACAGCTTTTTCACAGCAAGGCTGGTTTAGGGGTTTTAGAATGGCCTGTATCAGGGCTCCTGGGACAGATGAAAGCCAAAAGAACATTTCTGATGCTTTTTAGAGGCTCGAAGCTGTTTTAGATTGTTGATTAACTGCATTCTAGAACCACTTTAATGTACTACTACAAAGGAATACTTTACATTTTTTTACCATTTCAGCTGATTCTGTTTACAAAGCGAAACATATGCCCATGTTTACTTTCATTTTCAATATAGCTGCTGGCCGGAGCTCGGCATTAATTCATCACGTGATCATGACACCACCCTCTGTTGCGCCAAGGCGTATATACTTCCGGGTCAAATTTGCCGTTTTGCGTCACCAACTTGTTCTACACAACTAACTGGAAAGCTAAAAGTCTTCATTGTTTGATTCCGATCATGTATGACAATTAAAGATGCAATCAAAGCTTAAGACACAGTAACCAATTTCACTAAACCTCTTAGAAAAATATTTCCAACTCACCGTTCTTAGCTGCGCCTGCACATCACAGAGTCATCATCTCAAACAAAAACAATCCTTACGTCCAGGTAATATTCTCCAATAAAGTACTTAGTCCACAAGTCTTCCTCCAAATCCTGCCCTGCCGCTTAAAACCTCAGTAAATTCTTCTTTATCCATGTATTTCTCATAATGTTTACATCACGAATACTAGTTAGCATGCTACTCTTAGCTGCGTGCTTCTTCTTCATGATAATATTCACGACTGGTAAACAATGACTTGGTGCGTTACCGCCACCAGCTGGTAAGAAGTGTGCATTGCTGTGCTGGAGGCACGGAGAGAGGAGGAACAGAAGCGCTTGCAGCAGCAACTTCTGGCTGCACTTGCCTTTTTGATGATGCATTATCCCTGCTTGTACTAGCATTGTTTTTCTGTTTGCTAAACCAAGCTCTAATGTCCATTTTAGCAAGCTACTGTAGCATCTTCTTTTACTGCATCTAAAACTCCCGATTAGTAACCTAGAGCGCCCTCTGTTGATAATCTTGAGCCAATACATTTGCATGAGGTGTTGTAATCTGTCCTGGGTGGGCATGACCTGTGAATGGGCGGGCCGGGCTTGCCTGGTAATCCTTCCTTGATAAAACTGCTAAAATAGAAGGCCATTTGGTTTAGTAGGTTTACGACCTCTTTAATTATCCTGACATCATCTGTTGCTCCACACTGACAGGTTAGTAAGAGCTTTGATATGAACGTAAGAATGTGTACATGTACACATAAATATTTCATAATTTTTAAAGTTATCTGAAAATAGGTATAGTCTCCTCTCAGATCATGAGAATCATTCTAATATGTTTCAGGTTTTACGTTGCAATAATGTATAATTTTAAGCATTTTGTTTTACCTAACTCTATAAAGTTGATATAATGAGCCTTTTTGTTTGTTTTTTACTACATCCACCCTTTCCTCGCATCTCTTCTGCATTTTTCTGATTCAGCCCTGTTTTGTATCATCATTAGTTTCTCCTGCTTTGCCAGGATCTGTCACCACCCATCACACACTGAGAGCAGTTCACACAGCAAGCCTGAGAAATTGTTCTCCAGCTCATCAGGTTAAAGTGATATCCGACTGAGGAGTGTCTCGGGATGCACCTCAATGATCTCTTTCATAGATTCACATCAGTCTTCACCCGCCTTCTTTATAGGCGACCGGGCAGACATGTTTCAGACTTAAAAAAAAACAACTACCTTTATTTCACTGCATTCCGTGCATCCCTCAAACAACCAGACCTGGCGCACCGTTGACTGCCTCGGCTGCTCACCATAAATAGATTTGAGGAAAAGCTTCGCATGTGGAGCAATTCTAAATTCAAAGTGAAATGAGCTACGTTCATCCAGGAAAGTATCGTTTTCACAAAGGTGCAGGAAAAAAGATCCACTCTCTTTCATTCCTGATCACAGGTGCCCCAAATAAACTCCAAACCTCCGGTGTGTGACACATGCTTATGTGTAATGTTTCACAGGGAAATGATATTGCTGTTTGTTTTTGACAATGATTAAAAAAAAGACATTTTAAAAATGCTATTTTCAGATTGTCTATTAAAACATTAAGCTTTTATCCATTTCCCCTCATTATGTATGTTTTTAACAGTTTTTAGCAGCTATTCCATTATAACACACTGAAAACAAACAAGTCTGAGATCCCTCTATCCAGACATTAATAGAACATAATTCCGACCCTGTTAACCTAAAAATATCATGTCTATAAATGTTTACGTTCTTATTTTTTGCTATGAGATGCCCTTGTTACCATAATGTGAAATAACGGTCCTTTTATTATATGCATGCGTGCAGAAGCCATTTTTAGACATCTGATTGCAAATTACCAAAAAAAAAGTCCTATGCTTTTTCCAGTGTGTTTGTCATATACACACATGCTTTTAACATTTGTGCGGTTTAAAGCAACGATCTTTTTAATTAATCAACCGCAGTGTGCTAATTAAATTTAATTATGGGAAGTGGGACTGATTTTTTATGAAGGTTGGCAATGTGTTTTATTAATTCTGTTAACTAAACACAGACTTGTAAGCTTCAACCGCCTCACAAATCTGCATCTAGGTCATCTTACAAAAGCATCATCTTGCCTTTCTTGCATGGCTGCTTTCATTTATTTCCCAACCTGATCTGTCTCTCTGGTTTTTTTCTGCGCTGCTGCTCAACAGTCTTCCACCTCTGGGTCAGGGGGGTTAAAGTTTAACTCACATTCTTACTGACTCCTTCTTTTCCACTGTGTAATCTCCCGCCGTCTGTGGCCCGATTCCTTGTGAGCGGCAGATGTGGAGCTCATCTCAGACAGTCCCGATGCGCTCTCTGAGTCCATCTGTCTCCAAACATGTCTGCTCGGTGAGCCGCTGTATTGCTGCAGCGCCGTTAAGAAAGAGCTGTGGTTTTAGTGAATTTGAGCCAGCAGCAGAATGAAGCTGCTACGGCACCTCAAGGGCGAGGAGAAGGAGTCTGCCCCCTGCTGAGGAAACCAAAGTGATCAGTGGTGTAAGATCTTAATAAAGTGCTTTACAACAGTGGTGGAGGGGGCACTGAGATCTTTTAAGTAAGGGTAAGAAATTTGACAAGGTTAGTGCTTAAGGCTAATAGAGAAGTACTTCAAGTTGTGTGCTGTGGAGAAAAGCAGCTCCAGATAGATGAGAATCATTTATGTTGCATATAAAAGAGTCACAGAGAGCGGGAAAAAAACATGATAAATGATTTTACAATCAGCTGTCTGCATGAGTTACAAACCACGGTCTATAAAGTTTTTGTATTTGCAATATTTATGTAGGCTGTTAAAAAGAAAAGAATGAAAAGCCAAAGGAATAGTAACATAATTGTATTTACTGTGTGTTGAGTTACACGTGTATTATTAAAAATTACCTTTAAATGTTTTGCGTTTAACTTCTCAAAGATCTTGAAAGGACCCAAGCTAGGTGAGGACCTCGAGACTCTTGCCTCATAACAAATGGTAATAGATTCTAGGATCTTTAGCCTCGGATCCATCTGCAGGGTTTGGGATGGAGCGGAGCAGGTTATTGTGGACCGGCGTGGACCGGTATGGGTCTGCAATTTCAGGACAGCGTTTCTATCGCAGTTTTGGCTCTCATGTCGTCAGGCGGGGTTAAACGAACCGTCATGTGCGATTTTATAAATAAGTTGTGCAACTATTCAGTATTTTTGTGCTGCAATAAATGGTCTGCTGAGCTAAAGACAAAAAAGAGATGCTTACCACACGCTCCACAAGTGACTATACCTCACTGCCTCGGTTTGCCGGTCTGTGGCTATAAATAGCATCCACTGCATCGTAGTACCTCCGTATATTTCTCCCATTTCCACTCAAGAAAAAACAAAACATTTCCACTCCGGCTGTTTCTGTCCTTAACTTTTCTATGTTGGGCTTTAATTTAATCAGCTTGGCCCGACACCGTTCCGACGTACACTCGGATCCTTTGGCTGCCATCCCCTGAGAAAAAAATCTTGCATTCCATATCGATCTATCTAGCTCCTCCTGAGTGTGGACTCCCACGATGATAATGAGGAATGTATGGAGTTTTGAAGCTGACCAAAACTTGTTGCTACTTGCTGGCATTTCCTCACGTGTGTACAACTAATTAAAATACTAACACAAACGATGGAACAATGAAATGGAAGTAGTGACGTATTTCTGTCCCCCAATCAGTGGACTGTGTTGTTGCTCCGCCCTAACTGAACCGCTCCACAAATTTCTGGACCTACTACAGAAGGGGGTCAAAAAAGTCCAGTGACTGGCGCGGTCCGGGTCGGTTGTCTGGACCGGTTTTACAATTGGGACAGAAAAATTAGCGAGCTTTTACCTTCAACACCTTGATTATTAAATAGATTGTTGCTACAGATTGAAGTGTGTGGATTTTTCCCTTACTAGATTCACACTGTATCCAGCACCTTCTTATAGATGAGCGGTGTTTTTTCTATTTTTTACCTTCAACACCTTCACCAATAGTTTCAGTTTTAGAAAATATGTCTTTGTGTTTTATCTTAGATGACATGGCATGTAATGGGTATTGCATGATATCACACAAAAGCATCTCCACGTCCTGATGACGGTCAAAATAAGTTTCTTGGATAATTACCCTTTAAAGGCATACTTTACAACTTTTTCATATTTTTAAATCATTTTCTTGAGCCAGTATGTGCTAAAATGACCCTTTACAGGGTTAATGAAAGGCCACCCAGCCCCTGTCGCCCCCTGTGGCCAGAATATTCCACTTGCAACTTCACAGTTGCCAGTCTGGTCTGTTGGGACTTAGAAAAAATTCAGCTTGACACAGCGAGGAGAGATAAGTTTTACTTTCACCAACTAACACTAGGGGGTGCTCAACACAAGCTGAAACTGACTAGTGTCCCTTTACATAACTGGGAGGTCAGGTCCTTTGTAGAGTGCATTTTAGTCTGTCTTACTGAAACATGCACTAAACATAACTAAAAAATCATTAAATCAATTGTGAAAAATACAGAGATTTGACTGGCTGCATGCTGGTGCATCTGATTGCACTTGCATTGTAAGACTGCACATTAAAATCCTGGCTGTAACCTTTCTGCATGCAGTTTTAAGTTGCAGTTTAAACCATCAAATAGTTCCCGAGCACAGCCACTGCTGCAGCTCACTACTCCCCACGGGGATGGGTTAAATGCAGAGATGTAATTTCACCAGATGAAATGGGACTTTAACTTTGCATGTTTTCCTCATTCATGTGTGGGTTCTCTCTGGGTATTCTGGTTACCTCCCACAGTTCATAAACATGCATGTTAGGTTAAATGGCAGCTTTGCAACTACTGGTGTGAGTGAATGTGTGACTGGATGCATGTTTAATTTGTTTTGTGGCCGTGTGATGGATCGGCAGCTTGTCCAGGGTGTCTTTTGCCTCTTACCCGGTGACTGCTAGAGATAAAGACAAGTTTCCTGTGATCCTACTTGGGCCTAAGAGGTAGGCTATCAGAAGTAAAAAGTTGATGCTTCAACACGTTTCACTAAAGGAACTGTGACTTGATGGGAACTTCCTCTGGTGTCATACTGATGAACACTTGAAATGTGAGTGAAATCTGCTGTTATCTTAGACAGATTCCTTTCATTTGTTATTTTAAGCTGTCTTGCTTTAATTCACTGCAAAAAAAACTAAATATAAAGAATGATTACTACTATAGCCAGTTTATTATGCCAAGTATTGACCAGGAACAAGGATTCCCAGTCATGGCTTCCACTCGTCTTATTGCACAAACTTCTGTCTGTGGTTTCCTGTTACATCTTAGGGCCTAGCCCAGCAAAACCCAGGAACTAAGGCTGGAGGATGACCAGGTACAGCACTTCTCCCAGGCCTGCTTCAGGAGGGTGCTCCAGTCTCCCTAATCCAGATAAAGTGCCTTTTCTTATTTTGGTCATCCTCCATGAAGGTCTTTGAATCACCTTTTGTCTGACCACGTCTCCCCCGAGGCCAATTTGCCATAAGAGACCCTGGAGAGAGGATCTCTGGGCTTTCTGTGTGGACTTATTACCTCCTCAAAACAATGTTGGATAAGTGGAAGGAAATGGATATGTAAGCAAAATGTATTCAGATGGAATGTGTTTTTCTTGGTCTTTACAATAATTCAATACAACTATATAGAAAAAAGAAGACTCCATCTGTATTTCACATCTTTCTTTTGAACTTTCTGGTAATTTCTTCTCTCTGGTAAATCAAGATCTGTCTCATTTCTCCTGCCCGAGTTGTGGTAAGAGAGAGAGAGAGCACAGCGCCCTTTCACAGAGTGTAACCAAATCCCCAGCAGAGATGCTTGAGTAAATGACCGTGGGAAACGTGTGTGCTTTACAACACAGTGATACTTGGTCCACGTGGAGAGGAAAGCCTTTGCTAAATCCTCTAGTCCCTTGCCTGGTGTTTACCCCTGGCACTGTATCTCTCCCAGATCTAAAATCCTGACTATATCCTCAAAACCCCATTATGAACGTTAATCTCCACCAGTGTGCACTCTACACACTTTACTCTAGGAGGCATTATTGTTAGACTGAATAATTTAATTTTAAGCATATACATTCTGTCTTAATTCCTTTTCTGTTTGACCTATATTCAGTACATACCTTTGTGTACTTACCTGTATTTGTTTTTTTCCTATTCTCTAAGTGTATGTGCTGCCTTAATGAGTGAATTCCCCCACTGTGGGATCAATAAAGTTTATTCTATTCTATTCTATTCTATTCTTCTTACAGAGTGTATCTCATCCAAGAAGAGCTTGTGGTTTTTGTTTGCTGGCTTTATGCAACAGCAGGATGTGACATGTGTCACCAAATACTAGAAGAAAGTAGATTTGTGCAAACCTAAATATGCATTTGTTTCACTGTCACCAATATAAAGGCTCCATGACTGTTACCATGGATTTGCTGAGGGAAAGCTGCCCAAGTGGTTCCTTAAATTTGTGTTGCCTAAATTCTAAAAATAATGTGGAGTGCCATTTGAAATTGATGTACAAGATTCATATCAAATGTATATTTATATAGCTTATTATACTCAACATAGAACAGAGAGTAATACCCATCTCAGTTTGTTGTCTCTGTTCTGTCCCCCACCTGTTTTCTCACTCTCTGTGTGTGCTGTCTGTAATCCCAACCCCTCCCCCTTCTGCATCAGTGCTGACACACAGACAACACCACACATCTTGTAGTGACCAATCACATGCAATGTGAACAAAAATAATAGTGGAAGAAAAGTAAAACATCCCTTCCAATCATTCACTTCAGACAGCCAGCACAAGTTTACTGAGAACCGTTTTTACTTGCTGCCTTCAAGAGGACCCTCATGAAAACGAGATAGTACATCTCATGAGGCTACTCCTCTTTAAATAAATGTCAAAATAAATGTAATGTGAATTTTCAGTCGAACCCTGCTCTGTTTCCCCCCTGAATGTGGTCCATTTGCAGTAGTGGTAACACACTAATCTCACTAAGGTTCTGAACACAAAATCTTTTTTTGAAATGATTCCAAATAAACTCCAGCGTGGTTTGTTTGTAGTGTTGATGTGACCCAAGCTTGATCTGACACAACCACCACCAATGCTGCAGTTTGAGCCAAACACCATCTTGTAGCCAGATTTGGTTTGAATTCTGGCATGCAGGAGGGCACACAAACATCAGTAGGTGCCTGAGTAGCTCACAGCTAGCCCAAAATGAACCAAGGGCTCGCATGGATCATCTACAAGATAAGTGATTGGTTGTGATATTTGAGCAGATGACTACATTTATCATCTCCAACTCAGAAAAAGACTGAAGAGTTCTAGTTTTTCATAATTGACTCAGGAATAACAGTTTGTTGTTTTTAACTAGCCCAGAATCAGAATCAGTACATAGCACCGTCTTCCTTTATTTACTTATGGTAGTCCCACCCCTAGAAAATCTGACCAATCAGCACACTGAATGTTCCCGCCTGGTTTTTAGTTTCTGTTGTAAAAAAAAAACACAGAAAAAAAGTTACAAATGAACACAATAATGAACAAATTTTAACGAGAAGAACTCAACTACAGCTGTGAAAATGCTTGAAAACAGCATTACAATTTTGTCTTGGCTGCCCTCAGATTAGCAGTTGGCTCATGAATCCTAAAGGATATTAAAAACTTTCCAAAGCCAAAGAGGAAACACGCCTCCATGGGTAAAATAGCAATTATTTATAATATTTGCTTAAAAACTCACCTCAAAATAGCAGAAAACCCATTTCAAGGTCTTCATTGAACTGAGTTGACCCACATTTATAATGATTTGGTCCTATTTAACTAAAATTGAACTAAACTTACATTGTTCAGTAGGTTAAAGATTCATGTTTTCTTTGTTTTGTACACTAAAACTGGAAAAAAAAATGTTGAGAATGATGAAGGGCTATACTGTAGCCTTGGGACTGGTCCTTTAACTCCTGCCAAATAGATCTAAATGGATTTTTCCTTTATGTTAAGAAAAAAACTAAGGCTAATAGAAAAACCACTAGGTCAGTATGCACGATAGAAAAGTGCTATACAGACTTGTTGAGAATGAAAACAAGTCCGCAGATAAAAGGACCCATCACCGTAGCTTTTCCAGAGCCGGAAAACAAATTAGAGTCATAGACGAGACTGAAGACACACTCATTTCAGAGATGTGTACACTTCTCAGCACAACACAGAACACGGCTTTTAGATTTATTGAAGCAAAGCTGAAATAGTAGGAAGCAGGAATGGGGGATGGGGTAGGATTACTGTATTTTTGTCACTTTCAGGGGAAAATGTTAAAATGCTGAATTCTTGCAGTAGAGTCAGATATCATTTTTACAATTACCATGTGTTCAAAACCCAGTGTACATTTTAGACAAGAGAGAAAATCAAGATATATGTAGCCTGCGAAGAAATTACACTCAACACGAGACTTCAACATGCCGTAGTACTTTTATGGTCACAGGGGCTAAAGATATAAATATATATCTGACACAGATATCTTTATCAGTCTGACTTTGAGCTGGATGTAAGGTTTTCTCCATGCAGCTGAACCCTGGGGGTAATCGTGTGCACGTGTACGCAGCTGAAGAAGAGGAAATAGTGAATTTTCAAAGCACCCTGTTTCAGTTTTGCTGGGAAATATCATGGAAGTTTTCATAGGGCTCAGTTTTATTGATTTTCATTTCAAAAAGATAAAATGTCAAAGATTTTTGTCTCCGCTTCCTGTTATTTCTGCCCTAGGGGTCTCTCAATCAAAGCAATGATAAAAGATGTAATTTAATGATGCTATGAAGTTGAGAGGGAACTTGGGAGTTATTATACTTCTCACCACTGCTGGTAAAAATCCATGTGATGTGACTTAGGCAGAAATCATTTTCATGGATGAGGTAATGTTTTGTACATGGTAAATTGATTCATGCTCCTTTGTGCTGATCTTTGTAATACAACAAGTAGCCTGAATAATGGTCATTTCTTATTTAATGTTAAATTAGTAAAATATGTTAAAATTAAGCTCAGAGCTGTCATTGATGATTAAAACAAAACATGTTTCTAAATAAAAGCTGTTTTAACATTTGGATGAGACACAAAAGACAAAATCATACAGTTAAAAGCAAAAACAATATGTTTGGTATTGCTGAAAGCAAACAAAATAAATGTCACAATAAATTTACACTAAAAATAAAGTCCCAAAAAAATCTGCAAACACTATTTGAAAACACTACTTAAATCCCAAAATAAATAAAAAATATGTATAGCTTAAAAGGCTGTATGATACTCATAACCAGATGTACTAGCTACTATGGTCGGTGCACCTGTTAAAGAAAACCTATTATGTCTTTGACAAAACTTTTTTGGAAGTTCTTTGCAATAAATTCCTCTCACATAAAGTGATTTCACCAGTTTTATTTTTCGCAGTTTCAGTACCTTCCAGAATGAGCCATTTCAGGCTCTGTCACTTTAAGAAAACAAGCTGGAGCTGGCCATGCCCACCCATCCCCCACTCAGGCTGCCATAAGCTGAGAAGCTCCGATATCCAGGAGGGGCTCGGAGTAGAGCCGCTGCTCCTCCAGCCCGACTTTAAAGGCAGCCTAGAGGTGAGAGGTGGTTCCGTGATAATTTCTTCTTATGTGACATCACAAACAAGGACTTTTTGAAACTTGTTTTAGGTACATATTCCCTAAAACCAAACACTGACAGAAAACAGATTATACAGTTTATATAACAGTTTATAGAGGCAGTAGAGACCCACATGGTAGCACAAAAGGGTGCAAAATGTGGGTTTTGCATATGTCCCCTTTAAAGCAACATTCCGCAACTTTTACACCTTAAAATGATGCTTTTTTGTAAAGTTTTTGCATCATAGTATTATCTATTATGTTCTTTTTCATACCTGTGATAGTGTTGGGGGGTCCCACGTCTGTTTACTGCGCTATACAGTTTTTGAGCTTCGGGTAGCTGCAGGATGTACTGACTGGGTGTCGTTTTACAGCAGTATATGGCAAGCCAAAGGGATAAAAAAGCGCGCATTCTAAACGCGCATTATGTCCTCCAAAATGCACGTTTTGACGCCAAAGGGGGCAAAAACTCACGTGTTCTAAAGCGAGCATTATGTCCGCCTAAACGCGCGTCTTGAACGAGCTTTTGGCAGATATAATGCGAGTTTAGAACGCGCATTTTTTTATTCCTTTGGCTTGCCATAATTGTATAACGTAGACTCACGGTTTAGCAGTGGCAGAATCACCAAAGAAAGCTAGAAATCCCTTATCAGAGGAATATAGGAAAAGAAAAGAAGAACGTGATAGAGCAAGAGCAAAGACCAGAGTTATTATTGGGCCGTCTTTTCCTCGCTGGAGAGCTCTTTTAGAAAGAAAGGCATGAACTACGGACTCTAACCTAGCCGTGCTGCTAATGGCTAGGTACGTAATAAATTATTTCACCGAGGTTATTGTGTTTGGTCGGGCATNTAATCCAAGGGGTTCAAATGAAGGCAACTGGACTTCTTTGGTTTCTTGAAGACGTTTCGCTTCTCATCCGAGGAGCTTTGTCAATTCTGACTGGAATATGGGAGGGTCGATCTTATAAACTGTAGCTGTCTATTGTTGCTCAACGAGCAGCATCTGCCTGTGAATGCCCCTCCTCCCTACCTCTTGATGAGTCGTTAGCCTCGTTAGCCTCTATTGTTTGTGAGTCGTTGTTTTGATTAGATGCAGGAGGGTGTGAACTGGACTGAAACTGTTTTGGAACTTGGTTCAAAGCTGCATTGTAGGTGCTGGAAAGGTGAAACCTGAGTCCTCCTCCTCTATTTAATGATGGTTTCTCCATTTTGACATAGATGGCTTCTTTCACTCCTCTCTCAAACCATCTATCTTCTCTGTCCAGAATGTGGACTTTGTCATCTTCAAAGGTGTGGCCCTTGTCCTTCAGGTGTAGGTGGACTGCAGAGTCTTGGCCTGAAGAGGTGGCTCTCCTGTGCTGTGCCATGCGCTTGTGTAGTTGTTGTTTAGTTTCCCCTATGTAAAGCTCTGGACAGTCCTCACTGCATTGGACTGCATATACGACGCCGCTCTGCTTCTGTTTGGGTGTCTTGTCTTTAGGATGGACCAGCCTCTGTTTGAGGGTATTGTTGGGTTTAAAGTTTACAGGGATGTTATGTTTGGAGAAAATTCTTCTCAGTTTCTCAGAGACTCCTGCCACATATGGGATGATGGTACCTCTGCGCCTGTTGTCCTTCTCTATGCTGTTTGCTGCTGTGGATTCCTTTCTAGACTTCTTTGTTGATTTCACAAAGGCCCAGTTGGGGTATCTGCAGTTTTGGAGCGCTTTCCTAACGTGTTTCTCTTCCTTTTGCTTTCCCTCAGTCTTTGTGGGGATATTCTCTGCCCGATGGTGTAAAGTCCTGATAACTGACATTTTGTGCTCCAGTGGGTGATGTGAGTCGAAATGCAAATACTGGTCTGTGTGGGTCGGTTTCCTGTAGACTTCAATGCTGAGACTTCCATCCTCTTCAATTTGCACAGCACAGTCCAAGAAGGGCAGTGTGTTGTTGTGTGCGTCCTCCCTGGTGAACTTGATGTTCTTGTCCACAGCGTTAATGTGCCTGGTGAAGCCTTCTACTTCCTGCGTGAGAATTTTGACCCATGTGTCGTCCACATACCTGAACCAGTGGCTTGGTGTTGTTCCATTGTAGGAGTTCAAGGCTCTGGTTTCCACTTCCTCCATGTAGATGTTGGCGACAATAGGTGATACTGGGGAGCCCATGGCACATCCATGTTTCTGCCGGTAAAACTTGTCATTGTGTTTGAAATAGGTGGTGGAAAGGCAAAGGAACTTCTACCTAGCACTGTGTTAGAGGAAGTTTCCAGCTTCACAGAAAAGGCTCAACTAGCACAGCACATGAAGAGCAAAGAACGGCAACAATGCAAATTCCAAAACCTGCAGCCAAAAACATCAAAACTAATTGGACCACCACCAGATGACACCAACCAGATGGACATCCAGGAACAGTGGGTGAAGAACTTATCAGACAGAAAACTCACCCAAACAGAGAAGGACGTTCTAGCCAAAGGACTCAATTTTGCTATCTCCCCACAACACATCCCCACAGTTGATTTCATCACGGCAACAGAATCTGCTATAAGGAACAACAACCTAAGGGAAGCAGAAGCTGAAGAACTGAGGATCAAAGTTACAGCAGCAGTCTCTAATGCAAAGACTCCTCCTTCTAACTTGTCCCCACAAGAAAGAAAAGCCGTTTCCTCGCTCAGCAAAGACCAGAACATCACAATTCTACCGGCAGATAAGGGACGTTGTACGGTTATACTGAATACCACAGAATACCACAACAAAGTCATCTCACTTTTGAATGACAACACAACATATGAAGCTCTGAAGAGGGACCCGACAAGTGGATACAAGAAGAAAATCACGGACCATTTACAGAAGCTGCTAAAGGACAAAGTAATCGACCGCTCATTTTACTACAAACTCTATCCAGGAGAAGCCACCCCATGTATATATGGTCTTCCAAAGATTCACAAGGAAGGAACACCACTCAGACCCATCGTCAGCAGCATCAACTCGGTCACATACAACATTGCAAAACACCTCTCCACCATCTTGGCCCCCCTGGTTGGAAAAACCCCACATCACATACAGAACTCAGTGGATTTTGCCAATAAAGTTCAAGATCTCAAACTGGCTCCAGGTGAAACCATTGTCTCGTTTGACGTCACTTCACTCTTCACTTGTATACCCACAGCTGAAGCAGTAGAAGCGGTCAGGAATAGGCTGGAACAAGATGATTCCTTAACCGATAGGACAAAACTGACTCCAGACCAGATCTGCACCCTCCTAGACCTTTGCCTTTCCACCACCTATTTCAAACACAATGACAAGTTTTACCGGCAGAAACATGGATGTGCCATGGGCTCCCCAGTATCACCTATTGTCGCCAACATCTACATGGAGGAAGTGGAAACCAGAGCCTTGAACTCCTACAATGGAACAACACCAAGCCACTGGTTCAGGTATGTGGACGACACATGGGTCAAAATTCTCACGCAGGAAGTAGAAGGCTTCACCAGGCACATTAACGCTGTGGACAAGAACATCAAGTTCACCAGGGAGGACGCACACAACAACACACTGCCCTTCTTGGACTGTGCTGTGCAAATTGAAGAGGATGGAAGTCTCAGCATTGAAGTCTACAGGAAACCGACCCACACAGACCAGTATTTGCATTTCGACTCACATCACCCACTGGAGCACAAAATGTCAGTTATCAGGACTTTACACCATCGGGCAGAGAATATCCCCACAAAGACTGAGGGAAAGCAAAAGGAAGAGAAACACGTTAGGAAAGCGCTCCAAAACTGCAGATACCCCAACTGGGCCTTTGTGAAATCAACAAAGAAGTCTAGAAAGGAATCCACAGCAGCAAACAGCATAGAGAAGGACAACAGGCGCAGAGGTACCATCATCCCATATGTGGCAGGAGTCTCTGAGAAACTGAGAAGAATTTTCTCCAAACATAACATCCCTGTAAACTTTAAACCCAACAATACCCTCAAACAGAGGCTGGTCCATCCTAAAGACAAGACACCCAAACAGAAGCAGAGCGGCGTCGTATATGCAGTCCAATGCAGTGAGGACTGTCCAGAGCTTTACATAGGGGAAACTAAACAACAACTACACAAGCGCATGGCACAGCACAGGAGAGCCACCTCTTCAGGCCAAGACTCTGCAGTCCACCTACACCTGAAGGACAAGGGCCACACCTTTGAAGATGACAAAGTCCACATTCTGGACAGAGAAGATAGATGGTTTGAGAGAGGAGTGAAAGAAGCCATCTATGTCAAAATGGAGAAACCATCATTAAATAGAGGAGGAGGACTCAGGTTTCACCTTTCCAGCACCTACAATGCAGCTTTGAACCAAGTTCCAAAACAGTTTCAGTCCAGTTCACACCCTCCTGCATCTAATCAAAACAACGACTCACAAACAATAGAGGCTAACGAGGCTAACGACTCATCAAGAGGTAGGGAGGAGGGGCATTCACAGGCAGATGCTGCTCGTTGAGCAACAATAGACAGCTACAGTTTATAAGATCGACCCTCCCATATTCCAGTCAGAATTGACAAAGCTCCTCGGATGAGAAGCGAAACGTCTTCAAGAAACCAAAGAAGTCCAGTTGCCTTCATTTGAACCCCTTGGATTATAAGCTGAGAAGCTCCGATATCCAGGAGGGGCTCGGAGTAGAGCCGCTGCTCCTCCAGCCCGACTTTAAAGGCAGCCTAGAGGTGAGAAGTGGTTCTGTGATCATTTCTCCTTATGTGACATCACAAACAAGGACTTTTTGAAACTTGTTTTAGGTACATATTCCCTAAAACCAAACACTGACAGAAAACAGATTATACAGTTTATATAACAGTTTATAGAGGCAGTAGAGACCCACATGGTAGCACAAAAGGGTGCAAAATGTGGATTTTGCATATGTCCCCTTTAAAGCAACATTCCGCAACTTTTACACCTTAAAATTATGCTTTTTTGTAAAGGTTTTGCATCATAGTATTATCTATTATGTTCATTTTCATACCTGTGATAGTGTTGGGGGGTCCCACGTCTGTTTACTGCGCTATACAGTTTTTGAGCTTCGGGTAGCCACAGGATGTACTGACTGGGTGTCGTTTTACGGCAGAATATGGCAAGCCAAAGGGATAAAAAAACGCGCGTTCTAAACGCGCATTATGTTCGCCAAAATGCGCGTCCTGAATGCGCGTTTTGACGCCAAAGGGGGCAGAATCACCAAAGAAAGCTAGAAATCCCTTATCAGAGGAATATAGGAAAAGAAAAGAAGAACGTGATAGAGCAAGAGCAAAGACCAGAGTTATTATTGGGCCGTCTTTTCCTCGCTGGAGAGCTCTTTTAGAAAGAAAGGCATGAACTACGGACTCTAACCTAGCCGTGCTGCTAATGGCTAGGTACGTAATAAATTATTTCACCGAGGTTATTGTGTTTGGTCGGGCATAAAGTTGTTATACAGTCCTGATAAAACTATTTATTCAATGTGTGGAGGTGGAAAAGTTTGTTTTCATTGTTTTGCCTGAAATTAGGAATGTAAACATGCCTCTTATGCCCGAGAGAGAGATTTAATGTTACGACAGTGACGTTACGCAGCAAGCCTCTAGAGGGCGACAGAGACCATATAACTGCAAAGTTGCGTAATGCTGCTTTAAATCAACCAGCCAGTCACATGGGAAAAACTAAACACATCTGGGCATTTATACATGGTAAAGATAATTTTCCTGAATTTCAACTTCAGCAAAAAAAATTGTGTTAAAAAGAAGAATTACGCTGAGCAGGTTTTAAAAACCACAGCATACCTGAGTATTGTTGCTTACTACAGTGAATCCATATTCTAATGGTGTTGTTCCAGCAGAATAATGCACTATGTCACAAAGCTCAATCTATCTTAAACTGGTTTCTTCAACATGATGAGTTCAATAGACTCCAACGACCTCCACAGTCACCAGATCCCAATCCAATGCAGGACCTTTGGGATGCTATGAAACAGGTGATTCACATCATGGATGTAACTGTCTGATTCTGTCTTGTCAATATGATCAAAGTCTGAGAAGAATGCTTCCAACACCTTGTTGAATCTATAACAAGATTAATTAAAGCAGTTCTGAGGGCAGAAGGAGGATCCAAGCGGGTACCAACAAGGTAAAACCTAATGAAGTGGTTATTGAGTGAACTACTGGTTACATGCAGTTTGATTGTTCAAAGACACAACACGTCAATGCCGTCATTACAATTTTAAAGCATTTTAACCAACCTAATTGTGTTTCAGGTAACTTAGTCTTCTGAAAAATTCACCTTGAATCTCATGCAGGGAGAGTTTGTTGGATTTAAACGTGTAGGGAAAACACATTTTTATGGGTGTTCGGTTTGATAAAGCTTATGATAAAGCACGCATTAGAGGGGTGGTATTATGTGGTCATATCGTCAACGGTTTCTTCTTTTTTGACCTTGTGAACTGAAGAAGAAGTTATTTGTCATATTTTCCCATACCTAGGCTCTTTTTCAGTGGGGTTTTCACTCAAAATTTAAAGAAAGAGTACAAAAAGGAGACTAGAAAACTACAGTCAGGTCCATAAATATTGCCACCAGCGTGTGAATGTGTGTGTGAATGGGTGGATGACTGATTGTGTTGTGAAGCGCCTTGGGGGGTTGTAGAACCCTAAGAAGGTGCTATACAAATACAGGCCATTTACCATTTGTTGGGACATTGACACAATTCTTACATTTTTGACTCTATACACCACCATCCCATTACCTTTGGTCCCTTAACAAGTGGGAGGCACAGATGCAAACTGTTGTATTTTCCTACACCGTTCACCTGACTTGGATGCAAATACCCTCAAATTAAAACTGACAGTATGCAGTTATAGCACATCATGTTTGTTTTATTTCAATCCATTGTGGTAGTGTATAGAGCCAAAAATGTTAGAATTGTGTCAATGTCCCAATATTTATGGACCTGACTGTGTAAGAAAAATGCTAAATTCTAGGTTTGATGTAACATTCAACATTGCCAGCAAAAGAATGTATTTAATCCACCTAATAAATGAATGTGAACTATTCACTTTCCTGTGAGCTTCGATTTTTTGAGTTTCTGCTTCTCCTCAGGGAATTATGTGACATTTTCACAGCAAAAATCTTTATATTTTGTGCTAATTTGTTTTAGGGATGTTGTTTACTTATTGTAATGCTAAAGAAGAAGTAGAGGTATTTCAAAAATGCTTTTGTGGTATGATTCAGTACCTCAGAAATAATAATAAATATATCACGTTCTGACAGGTTCATTTGTGGAAGTTATATTAGTTGAAAAGAGCTGAAATGCCATTAAATGCTGTTTGGACATAAAGGGAACAGAAGTGCTGTCACATACAGTTTTGACTCACTTTGTGAGTTTGTCAGGCTTCAACTGACATCAAACTAAACCTTTTCTCATTCAGGTAACATTCTGCACATAAAATATAATGCCTTGGACAAACAACAGACATTCCTACTTTGACTTTTTTCCACCTTATTTGTGTAAATTGATTGCATTTATCCTTCCATCCATTTACCCCCGCTTATCAGGGGTCAGGTTTGTGGGGGCAACAGCCTAAGCAGAGAGGTCCAGACTTCCCTCTCCCCAGTTCCTCTGGGGGAATGCTGGCGTACCCAAGCCAGCCAAGAAACATAGTTCCTCCAGTGTATCCTGGGTCTTCCTTTAGGGCTCTTCCCAGTTGGAACGTGCCTGAATAAACCTCACCAGGGTGGTGTCCAGGAAGCATCCTAATCAGATGCCCGAGCCACATCGATGTGGAGGAGCAGCGGATCTACTCCGAGCCTCTCTCTAATGACTGAGCTTCTCATCCTGTCTCTACGGGAGAGCCCAGACACCCTGCTCGTGATCATAGACAAGAGTTTGAACGTAGATCAACCAGTAAATCAAGAGCTTCCCCTTCTGGCTCAGCTCTCTCCTGACAGACCGGTACAACGCCCGCATCATAGACGAAACACCAATCCACCTATCAATCTCCTGTTCTGTCTTTCCCTCATTTGTGAATAAGACCCCGAGATACTTAAACTCCTACATGTCAAAGTCTCCAAAAGCAACACTGCTCACGCCTCCTTTTGTTTACTAACTTAACTCATTCACTGCCAGCCATTTTCTGATCAGAAAGCCCCTGACTGCCTATGATCATGTAAACGCCAAAACTACCAAAAGAAAGAGTAGACTCACTTCTTACATCAGGAAGAATCGCCGTATTTCTAGCGTTATCCATTATTTCACATTCTGGTGCCCAACCGCCGCTCCAGAGGCATTTCCGGTTCGGCGCATCGTTTTTTTCACAGCAACGGCCCAAAACAAACTCGTAATCCATTGATTTTCTGCTTCCTGATCACGTGATGTGTGACATACACAGATGAAGATCCGCTTTAGACACGTGATGTTTGTTCTCACGGTGCAGGGGCTCATTCCGACGCCCACCCCGTAAAAAAATGCAAAAGACGACTAAAGTCGTCAATGGCAGTGAATGAGTTAAGAAGGACACTACAAACTTCTCCCCACCTCTTTTTCCCCACCCACGTGCTCGGAGACATTCGCGTTCTTGAGAAAACCTGGTTGTGTGGGGACGGGCTGTAAAATCCTGGTTCAGTCCGATCCAACCCAGATATAAATGGGCCATTATTTCATAGGATCACTGGGACATTCAAACCCCTCCACCACAATAAGGTGGCAGTCCAGGGAGGGGTGGTAAATTGTTTTATTCTTGTAAATTTTTTTACCACGTTCATTACTTTGCACACGTATTATTTAAAATTTAGAAGAAATTCTTCAAAGATCAACCCTTTGAACCCAAATCATTTAGGACTGCATCCACGAACACGAAAATATTTACCATAAGATATTTTTAAATATTGAGATGATATTAAATCTGAAATCTGTTTCCAAATTTTGAGTCAGATGCAGCAGGGCCAGCTGGCACACTGCCCACATTGGAATCTCTCAGACCCTCACTGAGACTTCCTCAGGGGGGTCTTTAATGGAACAACAGCTGTGCCAATGCTATTTCTCATTTAACACACTTAGAGGCTGCCTTCTTATCACAGACTCCAAACAAAAACACCAGGTCACCCTTGCAGCACTTTCTCCGCATCTCTACAGATCCCTAACACGATTGCAAACTTTCCAAATTTAATTGAGCTTCTGGAAAATCCTTTTGTGAATTTGATGGAAGCCCTTGCTACAGAAAAGCAAATTCTCCAGCTCCTTGCAACCCCCTATCCCTCTTTGCCCAATGCACACACAGGCAGCAAAGAAACACATACAGATCCACACACATAATCACACTCCCACCCAAGACAACACTCTAATATAATTACGCACAAGCCAATTATTCTAGCAATCAGTCTCAGTTTGATGATGTGTCAACACTCCTTGTCAGTCCTACTTCCCAAATTGTTCTTGAGCTGCATCGCTAATTTTGTGTTCATACAAAGCATCAATAAAATCTTGCACTCTCTCCTCAATTTTAATCATTATAGCATCAGCAATCAAGAGCAAAGAAAACTGTTGACAAAAGGTCAGAAGTCAAGTTATGAAATATTATAAGAGTGGGAATTTAAATGAGCCATTGTGCTAGTTATCCTCCCACGGCGAATGCCCAAAATGGACTACTTAAGTGCTTGTTGCCTCCTTGTCATGACGGGTGAGAAGGTAAAGCAATTTAAAATCAGAATGAGAAAAAAAAATTTGGAGGCGAAAAATAGCTATGGCTAAGTCCAAGAGGGAAATAAACTTCAGGTGATACACACTAATGTACCTGTCAAACAATTTTCAAAACAGAGTGGGAAGCAGAAAGTGAAATAGAGGAGAAAAGTGCATATTGAGCACACAGAACATAGAAACTAATTGCTTCTAAGCATGTTTTGATTCTTTATATTTCTTTGACTTTTTCTTGCTTATTTTCTTTCAAGTTTCTTTAATAAGGCCTTCCTGTTATAAGCACTTTTCTTTTAAATAGAAATTCTAAAATTTGTCTATCAATGTAATGAAGTCAACATGGTTTATGAATGGATTACAAGATTTTTAATTGAACAAAAGTTTCACAAGGACACATTGGAAAAGTTTGGTAGGAGACTTATTGTGGAAACACGCAATATCAAATGTTCTTTGTTGTTCTTCTGTAGGGTTACTCTGTTTCATGGCTACAGTCAACCACAAATTACTAAAAACTATAGAGTCAGTCAGGCAAGAGTTTGGAAGTGCAAATTGATGCGGTAATTAAAAAGCAAACCCTTTGTTACTTTTGAAAAGGATCAGTCACTCTGAGTTTAACATGCAGGCTGAACGTGAAAATAGTCTTCTGCCCCTATTTCCTGCTAGTTTCTGATGAAACTGGACGGACAAACGCTTAGTTCAGAAAAACCTGACAAATCTACGTCACGCTGTCACTTAACAGTCACCCATCTTGGCTTGTGACGGGGAAGGCTGTTGTTGGTTTGCCGTCGAGGAAACAGCAGAGAACGTCTCGACTAGTAGAAGCTAATTTTTAGCATTAGCAACTCCACCACACAGCAGAACTCCTCCAGGCTTGTGTTGTTTGTGGAGATAAAACGTCAACATTGTAAAGCAAACTGAGTCAGTGGTAGAGTCATGTTGCTGTTAACCAATCAGAGGCAAGATGTCTAAACATCAGGAAGTAAGACTCCAAATCCAGCCGTGTTCTGCCACTTTCTCCTCCAGTGGACTTCTACTTCCTCAAACAGTCAAACCAGAGCTTTTGTCTCCAAAGAATGACTTACAGGCATTCATTCCTCTAGAGACAACAGCAAATTTATTGAAAATATGAGTAAAGTTGACCTTTAAACCTTGGAAATAGCCCAACCAAGTATTGAGTGCACTAAGAGAGAGAAAATTATCAACCTAGAAATATATCTGGTTTGATGTTTGAGACTTTTAGATATAAGCATGGCTCCTGCGACAAGACTTTTACTCACAAAACTTACAAATAAAATTTTAAGCCTATTTTTGTGCAATGGCATTAAATTGAAATGTTTAATGTTTATCCTTTTTTTTTCTGTTGCCACTCAGTCATTAGTTAAGGACATTGAGGGCTGGATCAAATTTGTTCTCTAAAGCACTCCTGCACAAAAAATGTAAATATCGAAATTATTTGTACTTTTTGTTTTTGTTAGCAAAAACCTCAAACGTGAATGAACATAAAGAACAGTGAATTTGTAGAACTTCTTACTAAGTTTCCATCATTCAGAGGCCGCTAGTGCTTTCCTGGTACTGTGTTAAAATCAGCATCTGGTGATAAAGTGTTCCAGAACTTTGCCGCAGACATTTTTACTCACTAAGCTATAAATGTATCTGCTTACATAAAACCTTGGTGAAGTTTTAAAATACTTATGTAAATATGTGTTCAGTGACAACTAGACTTTTTTTACACAACCCATCTCCTAATATAAAATGTACTTTTTCCTCTACTTTGATTATACATCAAATTGTTCAAAACCCTATTTCTAGCATTATATGTAGCATCTAGCTTGACGCTGACCCCTTCTATACAACTTTCACACCCCCACATCCCTAATGAACCACACTAATTATTATGTATCTAAATTACCATATTTCTGTCAACAATATGTCAACTTCCAGTGGCATGCTATACATCTTCCAAGTGATGAGATATAAATTAATATGCTTTTGAAAATCAAAGCATCCCTCATCTCCCGAGATCATAATAATTCACCAAACCTTTGAAATAAAGTTTGGAGGTACAAGCCTAAAATAAAAACGAGCACAGGATAAGTAAAGGAAGAGCAACAAACAGCAGGTAAAGTTGACGTCCCAGAGTAAGTTTTCTAACTTCATCAAACAAAACACAAAGTATGTTGACATGCTTGAACCAGAGCTTAGATTGTTTGCTCTCTAGCTTGAGAGGCATCTTAGCCTTCTGACAGCATACCACTGCTTTAATTCTGCTACCATCATGTCAGGCGGCGTGCAAACAGTGCAGCTTCATTTATTTCTATCTCGTCAAAAAAAAAAAAAAAAGTGAAGAAAGCTAATCTTTTTCAACTGACAAGAGTAGATGATATCTTATTTGTGGACGCCTCTCTGGGACGACTATGAGATGACTTCAAAGAGCGCTTCTGAACCCTTTGCCATTACAGTAGGTGCTCATTTGGGAGATGAGCAATATTAGCTGAAAAACCTCTTTCAGTCCTTGAAGTAACATGACCTCTTTCCATCCTCCTTCTCTGTCCTTATTCCTTTCATATGTGTTTCCCTTATTAGAGCTGTTACTTGGGGGTGTTAACTCCAGTTAAAATTCATGGAGGAAAGTGGAATTAAGAAAAGATCAGATAATTCTGAAAGCAACTTTTTGGTACCAATTATACTTTAAATTGTTCTCTTTGTATCTTAACACCTAATTTATCCTGTGAGAAAGATCAACAAAATAAAAATGCTGAAATTATACAGTCAAACAAAATCCACCTGGCTTAATGAAATTAATGTATTAATTACAAATTTAACATCCCACTGCAAAGCCCTTCAGTTCTGTTGCAGGTCCTTCCATCATTCAGAGCCTTCACATCATACACACACACACACACACACACACACACACACACTTCAGACCATCTCATAACCCATGCTCCTTTTGCCATTTCTCATTCCATTAAACCTTGAATTATTCAAAGCAGATGAAATTGATTTCTTGATAGTTTAATCGCAAATCAAAACCGAACCGTGGGCCCAGTTTGTTCCCCGGGGACAATTTTTGACAATCAAATATTCATGGAGAAATGAAATGTTAGCAGATCATTTCTGCTTCTAGCTGATTAGGCAGACACAATGAGATTCAGATGGAGAAAAGAAGGGGGCATGGAATTAACTTATTCCAATATGCCATGGAGGAAAAAAAAAAAGAAAGAAAATGAGATAAGATTTTTAGGCTTGATTTTTATGATATGGGGGCTTTTTCCCTCCATTTCTTATTTACATCCAACTGATCTGTTGCAAAGAATAATGCAGACATTACATAATAAACATGTGAATGGATTCAAAAACATGAACACCTTTTTAATGATCTAATGTAGGATTTAACATTCACAGGAGATCGGTTGCTAAGCTTTAGGAGGGTATAATGTCTTGCATAACCTTTTTAATTAACAGCAAAGTAAAATCAAGGCAAGGCCTGCTGGATCTACTGGAGAGGGCGACTCTATGTAGATGCAGTTTTTCCAAATTTACAAATGCCATTTTTTTGGCAACGGCTGCCAGTGTCATTTCCTACTGAGTTACAACTAAACAGCATGAGTTAACCACAAGTCTCCCTCAGCAACTCTACCAAACCTTTCCTGAAATGACCTGGAAAATGGTCCTTTCGGGCCGGCCCAGAGAAGTGGAGAGGTTTGGTAAAATTATCCGTAAGTTCCGATAGTGGATAATGGCCTATTTGAATACTCACCAAGTAATGAGGCAAATTACTCTAAGAACGCTCACCGTGTTTTATTTTGTTTTATTATTGCTTAGATTACGTTCTCATTTTAGCTCAGTAAGGAATTGCTCTCCTGCATGAGGAATCATTTAAAGGTAGAGGCCAAAATAAATTCCACCTACATGGTTTTGCTGCCTGTGCCAAAAGATGGAGGTGAGCACGGTGGCTATGGCAATGAGACGGAACTGAAGCCTGAGCTTTCCAAAGCACTTCTAATGATCAGATGATTAGTATGTTAGTGGAAGATATTAATGACAAATTGACTCCCTGGCTAAAAGGGTTCTCTAAGAGGGAGAGAAGGAGGAATGGTATTTTTGCCTCCTAGAGACTACTAATAAAGAATTCACATGTCACCAGTAGAATCTTTGGGACCCAATGCTGTTGTCTCTCATTTACTTAAGTTTTTGGAGTAATTAAGATATTAGCATTTTGTTGGTGCATAAGTTGCGGTTGATTAATATTTCTGTTTTGTTGTATTTTTTTAATTTTATTTCTGTCAGGATCTGCTCCTTCTCACTCTGACATGTTGTCCTGTCTCCCCTCGTTAGGTGTTTATTGGACTCACCTGCCCCTTGTTATTCTACCCTCCTGATTCCTGATTACCCTCATGTATTTAAAGCCTCTGTTTGTGCTCGTTTTTGTCAGATCCTCGTCGTGTGGCACCCTTCCTAGCATTATTCATCTTAAAGGGACACTAGTCAGTTTTGGCTTGTTTTTAGCACCCCCTAGTGTTCGTTGGTGAAACCGAAAGTAAAACTTATCTCTCCTCACTGTGCATTCATTTAACACCTTACTCTAACTGCTGAAATGTCTCCCCAGCCTTCATTAGTTTCTATGGGAGTTATTCAAATCAGCTGTGTTCATGATCTAAAACATGCAGGAAACATGCTAGAGCCAGACTGCAGATCCAGGTAGGTCAAGCTCAAATTGTTCTAAGTCCCAACAGACCGGACTGGCAACTGTGAAGTTGCAAGTGGAATATTTTGGCCACAGGGGGCGACGGGCTGGGTGGCCTTTCATTAACCCTGTAAGGATCATTTTAGCACATACTGGCTCAAGAAAATTATTTATTAAAAAGTTGCATAGTGTCCCTTTAACCAGCTCTTTTGCCTGCCAGTCTGCCTCCTGCTCCTGCTCACCTGTTTTTTGAGTCCTGTTTCAGCCATCACCTATCTCTATTGCTTATCTCTTATTTTTTATCTTTCTTTTTGCACCAGCAATTCCCTAATGTTGTGATTCCTTGCACATATGGCAATAAAACCCTTCTGATTCTGATTCTGATCACCATTTCATGACAATTTCTTTGACTTTTATATTATTGCTAGTTCCGTTTTGTTATTGTATTGTGACTTTTGTATTGTGTTGACCCTTCTGGGCCACTGTAGAAAACACAGCTATACCTAAGCCATAGTTATCGTGAAAACTAGTAAACCCTACATGGACCCAATAAACTCACTCCCCATTAAGTTCATCTCTTCAGCCGCATTTTACCCTGTAGCAAAAATTTGGTCTGGGAAAAACAGAATGATAAATGAAAGTGAAAACTCTAAAAATGGCAACATCAAAAAGCTTCATACAGAATGACAAAGTAAGAAGGAAATTTTAATATAAGGCTTGTCACCCAAACCAGCTTGACTCTAGCTGTGTCTTTTCAAGGCAAAAGATGACTTACTAAAATTGACATGCAGAGTAGTAACATCAGTTACATTTAGATCAACAGATTGCATTACTACTCAGAACATTTTTGTGCACAGCTGCTCCATCTCCCTGCAGCGTGTTTTTCGAGGTGTTATGTTACAAGAATCACAAATCTTGAAATAACTGAGGGGGGATTTCTTTGAAGACACGCAGTTCAGATAACGTTAAACAGAAGATTTGTAGTTGCATTTACACATTTTTAACTCTATTTTTATTCAAAAGAGTATAACAGTTTTTACAGCAAGCTTTTTGACAGCAAATCTGCAGGCTAAGTATAAAGATACCCTTCAGGAGGGCTGCACAGTGGAGCAGTGGTTAGAGTTGTTGGCTTGCAGCAACAAGGCCCTGGGTTCACATCCCAGCCTGGGGTCTCTCTGCATGGAGCCTGCATGTTCTCCCTGTGCATGTGTGGGTTCTCTCCAGGTACTCTGGCTTCCTCCCACAGTCCAAAAATATGTCAGGTTAATTGGTCTCTCTAAATTTTCCTTAGGTGTGACTGTGTGTGTGCATGGTTGTTTGTCCTGTGTTGCCCTGCGATGGACTGGCAACCTGTCCAAGGTGTACCCCACCTGCATACCCGGAGACTGCTGGAGATATGGCACCAGCCCCCAGCAACCCTGTGTGGATAAACGGGTATAGAAGATGGATGGATGGATGGATGGATGGATGGATGGATGGATGGATGGATGGATGGATGGATGGATGGATGGATGGATGGATGGATGGATGGATGGATGTCCTTTAGGGCACAATCAACAAATGTGTTTTTGGAAAAGGGTGATGAATTTATATGAGATAAGCTATTTTAGCACAGTGGTGGAATATTCATGATTTCAGCTCAAATTTCCTCCAGTTGCAGGGACATAGGAAAACGGACGTGAAGGAAGGAAGGAAAACGAGACAAGAAGACAAAAACAAGTCAAACATGTTTCAAACATTAAAATATAAATGGTTTCTTAAGAAAATATCAGCTGAACGCTTGTTTTTTTGCTGGGCCCTAACTCTCTGACCTATACTACTTAAGAATAATGCTTCACACTGTTGGATATTTATTTAATCCAAAAATACAACATGAAACCATTTTCAAAGAGCATGCAAATTTAAAAATCTCAACAATATAAAACAACAATTAAACAAAATGTTTTACAGACTGAGTCTCAGTCTCATCTTGTAAATAACAAAAAAGAACTTTCATCCAGCCGTTCCTCTTTTTTAATCTATACTTGTTTATTCACACTAGGACAAAGAAAGTTTTATAGAAAGAAAACAGTTTTTTTATGTGAGCTAGTGTACAAACATGATTTTTTTAGAGGTAAGGTTATTAGAGCTGGATCACTGAAATTCATCTCTTGCAAAAACCGTTTTGCATAGCTCCAAGCCTCGACCAGACAATGCCTATGAGATTATAACCTGTATTATAGGAAATAAGTTATCCCAATTTGTCCTCTGAAGGACACCGTAGTCCACAGCACCGTTCTAAAATGGGTCAAAATGAGAAATAGCAGTTTAGATTTTTCATCATCCTGGTCTTCCACTGAACATGAATCAGTTATTTAGTTTTTTTGTTTTTTTTAATTAAATAAATACTTAAGTTGCTTATTTGTGGCTGTAAATTTCACTTCATGTGCAATTTTTCTAACACATAAGACACCCTCGAAATGCTTTGCCTAGTTAATATACTTTCTGTTTGCAGATGGAAATTAATGTGTTGTAATATGTAGCAGCAAGCAGATGTATATAAAGCATTAGCAGCAATCAAGGAGAAGAAAATAATACAAAAAGCAACAGTTTCAGAGGCTCTAATGGTGTCTGTTGATGACCTACATGGTGCAGTAAGTGCACCTACTCCAGTTGTTACCATTCTCACCAGCATACATCATCCGCTGATATCTGTCCAAGGTTACAGAAGTGCTTGTGTTCATGGAAAGTATTTCACAAGGCTCCATCAGGCTAACTGAACCAACGCCAAAACCTGCAAAACCCACCTGTGGGCTGCAGGACATTTTGGCTGTGCTATCTAGAATTAAAAACTTGGCCTGTAGTTTTTTATTGTGTTTGTGCCTAATAATTCAGAATAAAAAAAGAAGTGTTTGGTCCGTTTTGAGGCTGAAGTTCCACTGCCATCAAGTGGAGATGTAAGAAACTACAGCTGTGTGCAGAAGCTACAAACAAAATGGATGAAGGAAGATCTTACAGCCTGTTAGAGCGTTGGGATATTTAAAGAAAAGATGACAAAATGACAGCGTTTTATGAACACCTATAAAAACCTGTTTTTTAAACCAATCAGAACCTCAGAGTTGATCCAATCCACTGTTAGGTGATCTGGGTTTTTCAGAAACAATATTGGTCACATCTAAATCTGAGGTACAATCTTGGATTTTCAACAATTAATTAGGACTGTACCATTTCATGTTTACGTTCATTATATTCAGTAAAATTAGAATATTGTGTGATAAAAAGTATCAATGCATGTGTGTCCCCTAATGTGCACAGAAACGTATTTATTTTCAGCAAATCTGCAGAGGATTGCTGCATTCTGCAGTCCCAGATGAAATGGATTAATTATGTATTGGTATTTTTCTGCTGTATATGTTGTGTATATCGTGAGGTTTTGAGAAAATACTGCCCATTCACTTTTTTCATTCTCAAGACCATTGGGCAACATACAGATGCTCCTGGAAAGTTTGAAAGCATGTTTAAAATGGTAAATATATAAAGATATATATACAGTTTTTATGCTTTTTCTTTAAATATTTTAGTAACCTTCTTGATCAGACTTGGACAACAACAAAGCTACTAAGGGTGATATATTACGATACTGGACAGGAAGCTCATTATTTCACAACATTTTCATGTTAAAAAATATTATGAATTTTTAGTGTATTCAAATATTTATCTTTGAAAAAGATGTAAATGTGTCCATGGTGAAGCTCTTCAGGTGCTCATTGACCTTGTAGTTCCACTCAGAGTCACAGGCTCAGTGAATCTCATGGGAATGATGCATGTCTTTAAGTATAGCTTCACTGAGACAAACGGTTTTTTCTGCATGGGGGATTAACATCTGACAATCCTGACCTACAGATCTGCACACGAACCTGGACAGGAATAATCTTGGAACAAAATTGAAACAGTCTTTTTAAGAAATACCAGCCAATATTCATGGATGACCACCATGTTTTGTTTTTATTTTATGTATGTACCTTTTGATTTGTGTTGCCTGGTCTTACCATTTTTTTATTTTTTTAAGGAACTGAGAGATCCATCTCAACATTGCAGTTCAGTTAAGGCTTTTTCCTGCACTTGAGCATTTTTGGGTTTTAGTTTGTTTTACAATAATTAAAACACATGTTTTGAAAATATGTAGCTGTAGTTTGACTGTAACCATGAATGCAAAAACTCTACTGGGATGGCATAGGGTGGCAACTGCCACCCTTAAAGAAACCCTTGTTACCTGCTGCCAAATAAATTCAAGAAATAGTTGTGGCAAGTCAGACATAATGAATGTGAACGTTGCATGTCCGATTACACTGATTATGACCTAAGTTGTGTCACCAAGAAATTGTACAGGTGAAACTTGAAAAATGAGAAGATGATGAAAAACTTAATTTATTCCTGTAATTCGACTTAGACTGAGAGACCATCTAAAGGCTCAGGAACCCTTTGCAGGTTTTCTGGATTAATTAGCTGATTAGAGACTTTGAGTCTAGAATATTGAACCTTTTCACAATATTCTAATTGAATGTGGGGTTGTAGCTGTAAGCCATATTCGTGACAATTATAACAAATACAGGCTTGAAATATCTGGCTTTGCATGGAATGAGTCTATCTCATATATTAGTTTTACCTTTTAAGTTGAATTACTGACATAAATTAACTTTTTCACCACATTCTAATTTTTCAAGTTTTCCCTGTAGTAATTTTATCTCGCCCCCCTTAAAACGTTTTTCCCCCTCTGTTGCCACCCCGTTTATTTTTTTCTAGGTCTGCCACTGGCAACAATGTTTAAAAAGGTGTTGTTTTCTTTTCCACACTTTTCTATCGTGAGAAAAGCAGATTCACCTTGACAGATCTCACAAATCCTTGAATCTGATGGTCAGAGGAAAGAGGATCAGTCTGGATTTCAATGCAATCTAATGAAACAAGGTGATGCTGCAGTAAGGGAGCACAGTGGTCATACATGCTTATATCTATATTCCTGTAAATACATGGCATTTATCACAAATGCTCAATATTGTTAAAATTCTCTGAGGAATATGGCATCATTAAAACAGCATCATTATTTTAATTCATGTTTGATAGATTTCAACTCTCACATAACCAAGGCATGCAAAAATCCATCAGTGTCTCCTAGAAAATACAGCTTAAACAGTAGAAAAACCAAAGTGAACGCTTTTCCCCTTCAGCAGGCTGGGCACATATTTTTACACGCATGAGAATGATCGAGGAGACAGTTGTGGATTTCTTGTATCTTGTTAAAACAAAAAAACTCGCCTCTCCAGTCCTGCTGTACAATCCAGACTTCCATATCAGCAGATCTGCCTCCTGAGTGTCCGATCAGCTGCCTCAACCAATTATGAGGATGACTAGCAAAAACTTGGAAGTGCACCCACAACTGCCCTCAGCTCGCTTCTGCTTCTCTCCTAAACTGCACCCTGCAGAGGTGCAGTTGGCAGTGAGCACACGATTCTGGGTTTCATCGCGCCAATAAAGCCCGCTCAGAGACAGATTTCATACTGTCTTTTAGGATCTTACTAATAGCACAAATCAACAGAAACCACAATCTAATAAAAGTTCATCAGCGCTGATGAAAGGCTGCACTGCATGCAGAATTATTAGCATTGTGTAATAGTGTTTCATCTCAATTATGGAAAACGCTGGTGCAATTTAAACATTCATCTCTGTTTGCATTTAAACGTCTTCATTATAGGTTTTAATCCTGCTAATGGGTTTTTTGGTCCTTTTGGGAGAAAACAACATTTAATAATTACTATATGTTACTGGAAAACCTCTTTATAATGCACAGTTTATAATAATGAATGTGCCTCAGAGTTATAGTAGAAGAACTTTCCTTTCACATGTTTATTATTCATGGTTTACTAAGATGAAAGGAGGGTAAACACTGATTTTGAAGTTGGAGAATGTCCTTCACTGCACAGCTCAACACTCACTCCCCAGAAGGTGAAATATCACCATCAGGACAGCGCAGAGCCAAAAACAACTCATGAATATGTGCAAAGTGATTTCCAAATGACAAGAAAATAGGAGCACAGCTGTTGATCCAAATGTTGAAGCTTGGCCAGATTTCATTTTCAGAATAGTGAAACTTATTGTCACTTTGACAAAAGATGATTAAAAAAAGATTTGTGCTGAGCAGACTGCAGCAACAACTGGCTAAAGGTTAGTCTGGAAGGGAAATTCTATCTAAATACATTTTTATATATTTAATTTAGTTCTGTTTTTTAAGAAATGGACTACATTTTTTATTTTTTATTAAAAGGTTCAAATTCAAGATTTTCATTTAGGTTATATTTTTTCACTCTTCTTTGTTTGTTTCTTGTTTTTTTTTTTTGTTCTTGCTGTTCATTGTTTCCTCCTAACTTCCCAATCGTGCAGCATCTTGTTTACCTGTCCTTCAGCTGTTAATCAACCCTTCACTCAGTGGTGACCCTCCTAAGTGCTGAATTTCCCTCCAGAACCTCATGTAATAGTCAGATCATCCTGTTTTCTCCTGGTTTGTATTTACAGTATTTGTGTTATTTTGTGCTTCTGTGTTTTTTTATTTTAATTTTGGCTCCGAGCTGTCTGACCATGCCGTCTGTCATTATTAAAGATGTTTTATTACGACTATGTCTGCATTTGTGTCATTTTTAAAATTATTTTAGAAAAGGTAGATAGATAGATAGATAGATAGATAGATAGATAGATAGATAGATAGATAGATAGATAGATAGATAGATAGATAGATAGATAGATAGATAGATAGATAGATAGATAGATAGATAGATAGATCTATATCTATATAGATAGGCTATTATATTTAAAGTTCTTTCCTTTAAGTTGCAGAAATGAGATAGATATTATGTTGCCATCCATGATAGATGATACCTTATTATGTGTTGGTGAAAAACAATAGTATGGTGGCTAAAGGTCATTTCTACCTTGTAGTGGTAAAATGTGGTGCTGTAAGTTTTTTAGGTCTAACAGGTTTTGATATAACCTCCAAAAAGAACATTTTTTATGTTGACCTCTGAGGTCAGGATTTAAAATGGCTCTATTACTTTTCTCCAAAACTCTCCAGATTCTCAGGCAGCATGCTGATTCATTTGTCCCAGGACATCTTGCCTAAATAAATGCAATAGATTTTAGTTTGATTCAAATTCAAAAATGCTTTATTTATCCCAGAGGGAAACTAAGTGTTGTCATAACTCATTCTTCAAAGCAATAATAAAAATAAATAATAATAATGATCTCAGTTGATAATCTTCAGAGTCGTTAAAGACGCTGATGGTTGTGGGCAGGAAGGATTTAATTTAATTTAAAAATACAATTTAAATATATAACATCAAGCATTTGCCCCCTTGATGAAGACAGGTAAGTATGATGCTAGATGTTTCAGGAGTTTTTCATTACACTTTTGGAGAAAACTTTCAATTCTGTGAGGATAAAAAATGTCATTAGTCTTCTGGACAGCACATGACCGCCATCACCTTTGACAAAAAACGATGTCACACATTTATATAAAATTCTGTGTCTGCACAGGTCAGAGCCTGCAGTCAGAGCCTGAGCTCAGAAAATTAATGAAATCTGAGTTCTTTCATCTATTTCTTGTTCTAGGATAAAAAAACCTGTTGGTCCCATTTTTGGTGAACTGACATGAATAACTGAAACATACTTATTTATATAGTCCTAGATATGTCATTATAAGCTGTTCATTTTGGGAGTTGCCTTAAAAAATATGGTTTTATTCCTTTTACAGAACATGAGGGTGGTGGCTTGACTGCTGTGAAATTATTGGATGTGTTTTGTTGTCCACTGATATCTCAAACTAGATGGCAGCTGCTTGTTCTCCAGCTATAAACACACCATGAGAGTCCATCATCCACAATGAAGAGACGTTCTTCTGTCTCACCCCACAGGAGGGTGCTCCTGTCTCACCCCTCTGAGGCTGCACATATAATCAGCTCCTGCAGGCTGCTGCCTTTTCCCAGTAACAGTTTATTTGTGGTTAATCAGAGCAATTTGCTCCTCTACCTCTGGAATTTTCTGCTAGCTTTTTTTAACAGACTTTTGGCTCAGAAGATGTTATGACTTACGCACATTAGAAGTATGTGGTCTGATTTTCACACAGTTGGTTTTTAATGCTTAAATTAGCAACAAATAACCTGCAATTATAGAATTCATTCAACACTCAGAGTGTCAGACTATTAATTAAATTTGAAAATGGTAATTGCTGAGAACATGACTGAGTGTGTCTACCTTTAGGACTAGATCATCTTGTTTTAACTGGAGGTTTGGAGGTTTTTGTCATTGTTTTATGTTGAGATGTTGAGTTTTATAGATGCTTTCTGGCCTTTCTTTACTCTTATTGTTCAATCAGTTGTTTTCCTTTAGTTTTCTTTTGTTTCTTGTAATTTCAGGGCCTCATTAGTTGTTATATTTTGCCTAATTTATGTTCTCTGAATTCCTTGAGTCTTTAATTCTTATTTTCTTTATTTCTAGTTTTCCTCTTATTGGTAGCTCCACAATCTAGTCTTTTCTTTACACACCTGTTTTTGTCTGCCATCAGCCCAGCTGCAGTCTCACAATCACCTTCCAAACCATTAATGCTTTACTTTAAAGGTGCAATGTGTGAAAATGAAGTAAGAATGACATCCAGTGGTCAAATGTGGGTACTGCACTCTATTTTTCTACACAAAAAAGGGGCTTTCTCACTCCTGGTCAGTTTTCTGCTACTCAAAATATAAAACGGTATTCTATTTTCACAGCATATAATAAACGTTTGCTCTTAAAATAAAAATCAAGCAGTAACGACTGTTTACATTTTGTCTTGATACATTTGACCAAAGCTCAGCAAGTAAACACCAGTTTATGTGTGAGAAATTAAGTTCACATTTTCCTTTTTTTTATTTCCCAGAGAAAATAAAAGCATTCAGCTGGCAATTGGGTGTTGCCAGTTGATAATCTTCATATGTGAGGTCTGTTAAAATAATCTGTAGCATTCAGATGTGTGTTAAATCCATTTAGGCAGGGGGGAGTAACTTCAGCAGTTATCTTAGAGAAGAAACAGTTGCTGCCCATCAACTTAGAAAAGGATGTCAAGCTGTTTAGGAACATAATTATAAAGGACAAACTGTCCCTGTTGATAAAACAAACACTAACGAACAACAGAACAACACAAAAGAGACATAAATCAACCAATGTCTGAACAGTTTTCTGCTTATTGCACCTTGCAAATTGATTTTGATTTGAGAATCTCCCTTGGAAGCACACTTCAATGAAGATGATTTGAAACTAATCCATTAAACGATGCTGTTGCAAAGACAAGTTTCTGCACTCATGCCTGGGCTTGAAAGGCACTGTCATGTCCTGTCTATGTCCTCCCTGTGTCCAGTCTATGTCCTCCCTGGCCCTTCCATATCCCATCTCATACCAAGAGGACAAGAGAAAACAAGAAGGGAATGAGTCAAGGACATAAAAGCAGAAGTGTGAGTGCTTACATTCCAATGAGCTCACAAGGAAAAGTCTGAACATTCATTCTGACATTCTGATGTCTGGGAGAAAAATCTGGCTAAACGTTATCGTTCACTTAACTGGTACGAATTGAATTTGCCTCACAGTGTTTTGTTTTTTTAATAAGTTTTAAATAATAAGTTTTTAATAAGTAGACCAAACTGATTGGCCAACTTTTTTGCAAACCATTTAAACTGAGATCAAATTTCTGTGAAAGAGGTCATTAATCCACCTTTATGGTGCTTAGAATTTACATTACTCTTAAACCAGCAGCAACTGTTTTTGGTGTTCATTTTTAGTTGGAATTACAACAAATTTGTGTTTTGACCATTTCAGATGTTACAAAAGTGATAATAAATTATGACATTTGTCTAAATATCACACATTAGTCAAGAAGTTTTTTAAAAATTGTTAGTGATTTACCCTCATTTTACCCACAGTTTGGTTGCTAACTGTTCCCAAAATTGTCTCACATTTTTTTATTTTATGATTGGGTTACAGAAAACGTCGTTATTTTTTTCACAATTTTTTTATCTCAATTTTCTTGTATCAAAAAAGCATAATCCTTCAATTAATTTAAAGAAACCTCTTTGTGAATGATGTGTGCCATTTCCCAGCCAGCACACAAAGGTGGACCCCATATGGGATATATATGGAGTATTCATATGGGTCCCAACAGGTTTTGTCCACGATTTCCACGGTGGCCACATGGGGGTTTGCCCAGAAAGATTTTTGCCCACATAGATTTTAATGGGCCTTACATGGGAAACTGCGGACAAACCCTGTTGGGACCCATACGGCTTGCCCATATAGATCCAATATGGGGACCACCTATGTGTGCTGGCTGGGTTGTTGCCAACAGTATCTTTCTAGTGAGGCACTGGCTTTGGGAAGTTTTTTATTGTATCACAGCAAACCAACATCAAGCTGACACGTGTTTTTTAATGTGCTGCATGAACACGAATTGTAATTTCCAAAGGAACATCTTGTGTTGATGAGGAGAAGAGAGTGTACTTTACTGGAACTAGTGTGAAATTTTAAGATAAGAGTGGATCCTGTTTGTGGAAAAAGAAACATTGAAATGTTACATGGATCCGGCTTGTGTGAGTACTCACATGGGAGGAACTCCAGACAGACAGACAGACATTAGTAATGCACATGGACACCTGAGACAGTGAGTGAAGAATTCCATATGAGTCTGAGTCTGAGCTCATTCACCATCAGCACTTAGTAGACGCTGCTCCATCGGTATGCATCATGACTTTTGGCAGCAAGGCTAGGTAATTGGGAGGGGGAATCAGCTTAGAGAAGTCAAAATATGTATGTGTTCTGCAGCGCTGAACAGCCTTTTGTGTTCTGATATACTTGAGACTGGCAGTAGGGTCAAACAGGAAGCATCCATGGATAAAATGGGAGCAGATCCAAACTGAACTTTTGCCTTAGATATTTATTTATTTATTTGTTTGTTTAACTTATATTTTTCAGGAGGATCGTCTAATCGGTCTAATTTCAGGAGGAGATATACGACAGTGATGACTGAAGTTAAAAAAAATAATAAAAATATATTTAGAAAGTGTAATTTTAAATCATTTAAAAACTTTATATACTATAATTAATGTGACTTGCGCATCAGTACAATAAATTAGTTTAATTCAATCCTGAAATAAGTAAGCAATAACATTGTATTTGGAGTTTATATAGGCCTACTCTCATACTGAGTGTTAGTTTGGTGTTTTGAAAGATTTCTTTGAACTTCTTCTCCAGAGTTGAAAGATTTTAAAATCTACAAAAAATCATGATGAATAGACTACAAGAACAGGATGCACACGTTTCTATAAAGAATCCACATATGTGAACTAGAAACCAGTACCGCAGCAATATAATCTTCTAAGAAAATAAGAGTATAGTGTGATATTCTTAACTCTGTTCACTTGATTTATCCGTTTATGTCCTAAATTGAATATAAATTTAATGGGCCAGCTGTTCTTACTAGAGCTATTTAATATTTTAACATAGGGGACCTTCACTTTTGTTGCAGTAAGAAATAGAGCAGGATTGTGCAAAAAGAAAAAAAGAGTTCAGCTGACTCTTTAAATCCCCGTCTACTTACTGAAGCTAAAAAATACGAGCTCCTCGGTCAATGAAAAACACATTTTTACCACTGATATCATTTAAATAGGAATAACTTTGGAATGCACAGTTGTTAAAATAAAGAAATCTATGATTTGTGTACAGGAGAAATCTGCAAAGCCTGCAAGACAAGCCAGGACCCCCAACTCCTACATGCATAAACACATTAAATGTGATCATTTACAAACTTTCTACAGACATACAGAGTTATAACTTTTATATGGAGTTCAGATTATACTGTAGGGTGTGTTATTGGGATTTTATAAATGTAATTTTTACAAATAAAATCTTGCTAACCTCACAACCTCAGCAAAGACAAAAGACAGGGGACCCCCTGCAATCTTGTGACGTAACCAGCAGACTGAAGAAGGTAAACAGTCGGTACAGGAAGTCACACGTGAAGAGATAATTGTTGCCTCACTGACTGACCTAACTTCATCTGAGAAAGTATTCACGTGGAGCAAAACCTGCTCAGCATGACGTTAACTCCTTCATTCTCTGCAGTCACAAGAACATGATGTGCTTGAATTTTATAGGGCACATACAAAATCTGTAAACAGCTGAAAATTTAAATTTATGTAAAATCAATGGTTTTGAGTTCATCTTAAACATTTTCTCCAGATAATTTTTGGCTAAAACAAAAAAATGAGTCACAATCTGCATTTTGTTATTTGCCTTAAAAAAAAGAACACATTTTCAAATAAAAGCAACAAAAATGGTTCATCTCAATGTTCCTCATAGTAAACTTTGATGTGAAAACAAGAAGATTTGTTGTCCGGATTTATTGAAAAAAATTAATTAATTAATAAAACAACACTTTTTGTAGCAAAAACTATTACAAAAACAAAAACTAAATGCTATCAGACAGAAGCAGAAATTAGAACATTTTAGGATCTCAAATTATTTTGCATTTAAAATCAAGATATTGTTTATGCTGGAGACTCAAAAACAGACTGTTTTGACAGGACGTGGTGTTTCTCCAGACGGGGACGACTTGTTCAGAGCTGGTTTCCATTTGGAACGCCTGACCTGACTCATTAAGGCATGGACTCAGAAAGGTTTCACTGTTTGTCCTTTAAGCTTGAGAAAGTGTTTCTCATGTTCATCCCATTAGAATCAGATCCATCCTGATGAAAGAGGCCAGCTGAAACAACAACACTCTTTAGGTGTGTTTGTACCTGGGCTGAACGTTTCCCAGAAGAAGAATCTTGCTCGGGGCAATTAACTGCTACGTGACACTCGTGTGCCTCTCCTGATCCAATTCTCTCAACCTGACAGAGGTTATGCCAGGTCTTATGAGCAGGGTTGACACAAATACATCGCTAAAAATGCTTCTCAGTGAGCTTGTAGTTAACTAATCTATTTATTCCTAAAACTCTTCTGTGCCTCTCTGAGTTCCTCTCCATCCATCCATCCATTTACTGACACTAATCTGGATTTGGGTTGTAAGGGCAGCCGTTTGAGTGGAAATCCTTCAATCTTCCTGCTCCCTTAGGGAGATACCGAGACATTTCTAAGCTGGCTTTAAGATCGAATTTAACCAGCAAATTCCCGGTTTGCCCCGGGCGTCCTCTCACTTTTACAACACCGGCAGAATTTGGTACCTGGCACTGGATCACAGGAACACTCAGGCTGGTTTCAGCAGGTTCTCTGTAAAATAAATATTTCTTCTTTGTCTTATGTGGTAGATGTGGTGACAAACCAAACCAAACGTTAGCAAACCAACATTAAAGGAGTAGTTTACTCGTTTAATCAATACATTTGCAGTGGTCTCTAGTAGGAATGAATGCCTTAAGTCGTTCTCGGGGGGAAAAAATATACCGCTGCACCAGTTCTCGGACCTAAAAGTTGCCCACATCACAAATGAGCTTCAGATAGCAGGTTTTGGAGTCTTATTTCCTGATATTTGGACATCTCACCCCGGATTGGATAACAGTAATGCTCTACCATTGACTTGCAACGAGGATGTTTTATCTCCACAAATAACACAAGCCTGGAGGGGCTTCTGCCGTGTGGTGCTGTTGCTAATGCTAACGGTTAGCTTAAACTAGCCAAGACGTCCTCTGATGATTGCTGAACGTTAAAACAACAGCCTTCCCCGTCGTGAGTCAAGATTCAAATCCTAGAGTTTCACCATCTATTTTGTATCAGAAGCTAATGCAGGAGATAGGTGTAGGAGACGATTTTCATGTTCAGTCTGCATGAAAAACTCAGAGTAACCAATTATAATCAGATACAACATTATAAAAATTACGTTTTTTAGTCAAACACACCTTTTACGTGTTAGCATCTGATGTATTCTGCACTGTTAGTGATGTAGACTAGGCCTAATTAAAACTGGTCACCCACCACCAGGCAAAGCACCGTTAACAGTTTGTTGATCATTTGCTCCTGGGCTACAAAGAAAGAATTAACACCCTCTAGTGGGTGGTTTCAGTACAGACTTAAAGTCCAGCCACCTTTGTGTAAACAAATTAAGGTTACCTCCAAAAAAACAAAAATATCACTCAAATATGATGTTTTTTCCCCACCTGGTGTTAACTTTTGTTGATTTGCTTTTTTCTTACCTGTATAATATTTGTTTTTCAGATGTGGTAACTTCCATTTGATGTTTTAAAAAATAACAGTTTTGTACAGAAAAGACTTTCAGCATGACCAGAAATATTTTGTAGACTTGCTTGAACCATACAACATGGCAGTTTGTGTGAATGGGATATTTAACACTTGCAGTCATGGAAATAGACGGACTGGCTTCATCCATATTTTTCTCTAGTCTGATTTTCTAAAAGTAGTTTGCTAAACCTCAAAACTGGATGTAGGCCTTATGGTTTTGGTCTTATGTAGATTGGTATAGGTTTTTCTGATAACTGCTTCCAAAAAGGGACTGTCTGTGAGCCTTTCATGTTTTTCCTCCAAATTTCTTCATTTTATTCAATCTTAGAAGAACAATATTATCTATTTCAGGTTTTTCTGCCTACTGACTGTTCTTGCCACTGGATCTTTATTCATACAACAATCTATGATAAACGCCAGCCTTGCCAAAACTTTCTTTCTTCAGTTTGGTTAAACATGAAATAAAATAATTTACAAAACTTGATTTTGGAGAATTTCCGGAGGGCTTTGAAATTTTTAGATGGTGCTGCTGATCATCAACAGAGAGAAAGCACTGGGTGAGAAGATGATGTCCTCAGTGAAGTAAAACATTATGTTTCCCTCAAGCTGACAAATGAACAACTTTTTAATTAAAGCATGAGGGGGGTTAGGACTTGGCTGCTCAAAATAATACATTCAGATAAAAAGATATTTTCATCAGCTGCTTTTGTCTTCATTCTTAGGTTAAATAGGTCAAATAGAATCAAATTCACCAAAATTTAAATAGTTTAATGCTATTAGGTTGATGGTTGTTGTTTTTAGCCAACATTTCAATCAATTCAGTCATTCAGTTTTTATTGATAAAGCACCTTCCACAACCTTCATGGAAGCCCAAGATGCTGAAGACCGTCACAAAAAATATAATAAGAATGAAACAGATATCATAAAACATCACAAAACAATAAGAAAGAAACAATAGATAAAACAATCACAAAAGCAGTAGGAGACGAGGATAGGAAAAAAACAGTAACACATCAAGCCAGTGTCATGAACACTATTGTGGAAAGACTAACAAATAAAAGTCGACACTTAAATACTTGAAGAGATGGTGCCTGCTTAACGGCAACTCGTTCCAGAGGGTTGGAGGCAACACAAAGAACTTTTGGAGAGGTAGACTTAGGCTGACCCTGGGGTCTCCTCCAGGACCGGGGAGAGTCCTTTAGCCTTATATATCTAGGCTAGCCTGAGAACACCTTGGGGTCCCACTTGAGGATCTGGTTGAAGTGAATAGGGAGAAGACAGTCTGGACTGTTACCCAGGCAACCTGGATCTGTATAAGCAGAAGATGACAATATGAGTCAGTCAAGTTTTTCTTTTTTTAATTACTCGTTTATTTGGACACACTCCTGACTTTTTCAATAACAGGGACTGCGTGTAATTTTATTCCACTACAAATACTTTAATTTTGAGCTGATCTTTGTTTTACAGCAGTGGGAATTTTCACTCTTTTTGGAAAACTGCCCAAGCATTTGGATTGTTTTCTAGTAGTTTGTGCCGGCTCATTGTGTTGAGCAATGCTGAGGTCTGACAATGATGTTGGACCAGGAGACCTGACTCAGTCTTTATTCACCCTAAAGGTGCAGGGTGGGGCTGAGTTAAGGGGCTTGGGGCTTTTAAGAGTTTCTCTGTGTCAGTTCTTCCACTTCGAACCATCTTTATGGTTCTCAGTTTTTTTGTATTTGGGAATAGTCTTGTAGTAATAAAAACAAGGTGTTATCACAATGTTGGAAGTATAACAGCTCAACATACTGTATTGTTGTATGCTGAATAATTAGGATTGTTGACGATACGGAGCCAAGTCTAAACCTGAAGTAACACCTTCAAATCATTGATTCTCCTCCACCATACTTCATGTAGCCAGGTAGGTAACATTCTCCACCAAATCCAGACTTGCCCATCTGACTGCCAAGCAGAGAAAAGTGCTCTGTAGCCAGAGGGTTGCAGGTTCCCGCTCCCGATCTGTCACAGTCGTTGTGTCCTTGGGAAGGACACTTCACCCTCCTTGCCTGCTGGTGGTGGTCGAGGGGGCCGGTGGCGCCTGTGCTCTGCAGCCTTGCTTCTGTCAGTATGCCCCAGGGAAGCTGTGGCTACAGTGTAGCTCATCACCACTAGTATGTAAATGTGTGTATGCACTTGGCCATCAGATGAGGGTTAGGGTTCCCTCTGCAGGAACCCCCAGTGCCAGACACCCCCTTCCACCCCCCATGCCTGACACAGTGCCTCCCCCGCAGCCCAATGCGGCTGCAGCCATTCATGCAAGGGTGAGGGTCATTCAGAGATTTTAGGTAATCCAACAGCATAATAAATTATTACAAAAAGGCATCTTGATACAACACCTATTTATTCATTGTGTGAATCACATGCAGCAATTTGTTTTAGGGAATCGTTCATCTCTTCAATTAATTGATTGTCATGAATGTGATGTCACCTATGATGCTGGCAACACGCATGTCTATGTTGTCAGTTCTATGGTTTTCTGTCTACCCCCAGTAGCAGCTGTGGCCCGTCTATGTGCTGCAACACAGTTTTTGTATTTAGCTTTATGTCGAACCACTTTTTTCATCCCTGACAGGGACTTCTCCTCTGTCCCGATGGAGTTGACCACCTCTGCCGCTTTCTACCAGGTGGAATTCTTTTTTTTTGCCAGTCACACCTGAGCTAAGAGAACCAAACAGCAATGTTTCTTCAGCAACCAGTGCCTCGATCTCACTGTCACTGAAGTTTCTTTTTTTTTTTTTGCTCTCTTAGAAATTGTTTTCAGGAAGATTGCAGGTATTTCCTGAATTAAATTTATAGGATGTAGTGTGAATAAATATGGTTTTAGGTTGTATTGACAGTCTGGACACCTTTTAAAAAGCAGCTGAAGAGCCTTTTATTTAAAAAACTGTTTTTACTTAAATCTTTTGTTTGCTTCATCTGTATAATGTATGATATTTTGTTGTTTTTGACTTTAAATCTTTTTGTTTTGTTGATCTTTGTGAAGCACTTTGTGATTTTTCTTTCTGATAAGTAGCATATACATAAACTTTACTTACTTACAAACATTTTGTTCTTATTTGTTGCATCCTGGGTTCGAATTACTGGAGAGCTAGGAGGAGCCCGGAAGGTTGAAGGGCAGAGCGATGTGTCCTCTGAATGACGTTGCTTTCTTGTTATTTTGCCTTTTGTCAAATGCAATAAGACTCCTGATAAGGAAGTCTCTTTCACTAAACATCTGAGTCACTATCTCTAGCTGTGAGACATAAACAAAGCCGCTCTGTTTGATTGGTTAAAGCATGCCCTCGTGCAGATGTGACATCACAGTGGGTTCTCCCTTTTGCTCCAAAACTCAGCACGCAGGTTTCAGAGTGAGCAGAGACAGAGTCGTGCCAAGATTCTTCCTTTCCTTCTCACTGATTTGATGGAATTCATGCAGCTCTCTACTCTGTAAGTACATTTTCTAAAGAGCACTTTAAAGTGCTCATTTCCTCTGCTGTTTTTATTTATGTATATTCATTTGGGTATTGACAACGTTTGTTTCTTGACTCTAGACCATAGCAACTTTGCTGCAACCTTTGTGGAATAGCAACAGACCTAAAGAGAGCTCAAGAGTGAAAATGAGTGGCACACAGTAAGTTAAACATTTTTTTAGGCAATCCCGTTGAATTATCTCTCAGTCACTTTATTAAAGCTGTGTTCTTTTATTTTTCTTTCCAGAGTCCTTCGTGCCTTCAGCTATCCTCAGCCTGCTGGAGCAACAGCTGAACTGGTCAAGTATATGACCTTAAGTCAGAGGCAGAATGTTAGTGGCAGACCCGTGCAGCGTCATCAGTCTCACCTTCAGTCTTCGCGACTCTTCTCCTTATCATCGCCGTCTTTGTCTCGAGGGTCATCAACACTGCGGAGCTGTTTTCGCAAAAACAGCAGCAGCATGATCAGGAAACGCGTGGTGTTTGCTGACGACAAAGGACTTGACCTCACTGCTGTGCATCTTTTCACCACAGAACCCTCCTCCTCCTCCTCCTCCTCATCCTCCTCCTCCTCCTCTTCCCCTGACCCAGTGAAGGAACCCCTTTCGGCCTCACTCCACCAGCTGCAGCTGGATTTCCCACAGCCCAAACAAAACATAGAAGCTTTTTATGCAGGTCTGCAAAGGAGGAAGATCCAAATGGAGAGCTGCAACATTTCAAACAACACTTTAAGTGGCAAAGTGTGTGTAATCCATAGCACAAATAAGGCAGCACACATCCGGGTGACTTTTGATTCATGGAAAAGCCATAAAGACATGCTCTGTGCATTCTCTGAACACAAGCACTTCCTGGGTTTAGATATAGCTGTTTTTTCTTTCAAACTCAGCTTGCCCCAAAACCTTGATCCAAACAAGCAAATGGAGTTTTGCTTTTTCATTCACCCAGAACCTGGCTGTGCTCCTTACTGGGATGACAACAGGGGACAGAACTACAGAGTGTGCATGCAAAAAGATGGAATCCACAGTAACCATGGTAACATAAATCATTTTTACCATGAACTTTCAAATACCTGGCAACCAAACTGGTGGTCTAACCTGCATCCTCTTCAGAGGTATTTGTCAAGCAGGAACATGCAGATTGGAAGGGTTTGTGTTTAACCACAAAGACGAGAATTTGGACTCTGAGTCATTATGAAAACATTTATTTCAATATTTAGGGAAGCATGGGCTTTGAGGGGTGGGTAAACAAATCTGAAGTCTGTGGGATGGTGTGAAGCCTACTTTGTAAATTATTGGAACAAAACACTCTCTGGACTTAAACTACCATGCAATGTAAAAGAAAATGTGTCTATTTATCTTGTAATTAAATATTTGTATTGTGGTATTCTCGTTTCCTTTTTCCTACCATCAGTTTAAAGAAAATCTGAATATGTCTAGATGAAGCTCAACTGTATTTTTATGCATTAACTAAGCCCTGATCATATCGTGCAGGACGCATTCCAATAACCTTTAGCACTAACAGCCACTTTGTTACTTTACACGTTGACTGAATTCCCCTAGGTGCTACTGAACTTGGCACAGCCTCAAAATCATTGTGTATGCTTTCATCAGGTGTGTCATGCATACCAGACGATTGAAAAGAGAAACTGGGCAAAGAAGAACAAACTGAACTAAAGAGCGTGTTCCCAACACTCCCTTTTGCCTGTGACGTCATTGGAATTGTTTCATGTAAAGTACTTAACTGGTTTGGCCAACAGCAAGTAACTCTGGCACATCCCTGCCAGCTCCTACTTGGACTTGTGCACAGGCCTGTGTTCACAAGCCAGGGCGGTGTCATCATAAGATAATAGAGACTGCAGTGAGAACATCTCAGTTCCAGCTTCTCTTGTTTCTGCTCTACGTGATCACCTCCTTTAAACTTTTTTTTAAATGCACTTCCTTTCCCCTGAGCTACAGCTGCCCCATTTCATCTCTTTGGGAACTATTACAGCTGAGTTGTTTCAACTAGAAAGTTGCACATGAGATGTTTGCATTCGTTGGCTTTCACAGTTTTTTATTTATTTATTCATAAGATCTGTCAGTGCAGAAGATAAACACTCCTCAGCCACTTTATTAGGTACACCTGGTTCGTATCAAACTGGACCTACTTTTGATATCATTCATGCTAGTCGTAGATTCAACAAGATGGTGAAAAACATTTTAATCCACTGTGACATAGAAAGACTCAGTTACTGGATATTTGTTAGCTGCAAACCTGACCTTTGTGATGTGGTGCATTATCCTGCTGGAAGTAGCCATCAGAAGAAGGGATGGACATGGTCAGTAACAATACTCAGGTAGGCTGTGGGGTTTAAACCAGACTCAGTTGGTTCTGAGGTCCAAAGTGAGCCAAGAATACATCCCCCACAACTTTACACCATCAGCAGCATCCAAATTAGTTTTTACAAAGCAGGATGGATCCTTGCGTTCATAATATTCAGACCCAACAAAGTGTTGGCTATTATTAGAGACAGCCAGTGTGGTCCTCTTCAAGGTTCAACATGTTGTGGTTCAGAGATGGTTTTCTGTAGAACTTGATTGGAACCAGCAGGGTTTGAAGTACGAGGGAGCTAAGTAACCCCCCCCCCCCCCCCCCCCCCCCCCCCCCCCCCCCCCCCCCCCCCCACCACCCCCATGGCTCCACACACACACACACACACACTCGCTCTTATGGAGACTGGACGAGGACTTGTTTAAGTTTGCAAAGATATATCTCCCCCAGATCCCTGTGTGTAATTCAAACCTTGGGTACCAGTCTTTACAGGCCAGCCTACTTATTCTCCTTTGACCTCTGACCACAAAAAGGAATTTTTCATCGAGACACCTCTGCTCATGTGTGGTATTTTAAATCTTTCTCTGTAAATTTTAGAGATGGTCGTTTGTGAAAATCTCAGTAGATAGTCTGTTTCTGAAACACTGAGACGAGCCCGTCTGGTACCAATAACAATGCTGTATACAAACTCAACTAAATATCCTATCCATCTCATTCTGACGATGAAATTGAACCAGTCTTCACCATGTCTAGATTCCTAAATGCAGTATTTTTTTTTTTTGTGACTGGCTGATGCCTAATACCATAACTGATACAAATTTGATATTTCATATTTATATGGTGCACAAATCACACAATCAAGAGAAGATGTTATTGTTGTGTCTCAGTTGTTTCTGGAGCTTCAGTATAAATATGTTTGCTTTTAACTGTCTAAGAAGTTTTAATTAGTTTTTATTCTCACTGATATCAAAAAAGACCAGAAAGTAAATGCATGTCATGTTGTGGAGTCTATAATCATTATAAAGCAAGTTTATACCAGTTTCATTACATTAAGGAAGGGAATTTCTTGGCAGAAGTCCAACAGGTTAGAAAGTTCAGAGTAAGAGGGAGTTAGTGCCCTGGAGGCAATAAAGAAAGGTATTCTCCAGAGAGAAATTCAAAGGTGGCACGTTTGCACCGTGGATATTCCTGCTGATGTGGCCTCCAGAGGTACAAGAATGAATATGATCCTTAAAATACTTTATTTCCTTTCTTTCCTATTGAAACTAAAAAAATGAATTGCCTTCTAACGCAGATGACGTCCGTCTCCTTTCATCAGGTGACCCTGAAATCAGAGAAGTTGTTGCTGTAAACACAACACAAGCAAAAGAAAACTCTGACCCAGTCAGCAAGAAAAAAAACTAAAACATGCTGGATAGGACCTGGATTGGTCCACCTCTGGACTAAAGAGAGCTATGATTTTCTTTTTTATGTTTCTGTTTTACTTCAGTTGTGCCAAACTGATCTGAAAACTTTCATAACTGCATCAAAATGTCAAACTTCTGACAAACCCACAAATCGTTTGTTTGTTTTCTATGTTATGTCCTAAAAGGTGCAATATGAGATGTTTTTTTCTGGAATATTTTTTGACATACTCCTAACAAAGAAATGATTTTTAATTGCATCAAATGTACATTCCTGGAAAAAAACTCATCCAGCCATTGTGAATGTCTCATTCTCAATGATTGGATCATAAACCATCCATCAAGCTGCTCTCCTCCGCATATATCCCTCTATATGCATGAATTGCACGTTCTCAGCTCGAAGCAGCCCAACAGGAAAAGGAGCCAGAGCCAGGATGGCCAGTGTAATGGACGGAATTTTCTGTTCTGTTTGCAAATTCCATTTACAGAGTTGTTTGGCATGTTGTGTTTAGAGTCGAGTTCTATTCTTGTTGGAAAACATTTAAGTGGCAAAGCTGCTGTCTGTGAACGCAGCCTGTCCTCAGTTGGCATGCAAAACAATGCATGACTTTTTTGCAGGATGGGAGTGAGCGAAGTAGATTGGGAAGGAGGTTCGGGTTGGGTTCTGTAAGTTTCGACTTGTTGGTGGGGATCACCCAGATTGTTGGTGGCGCTGAGCTGCTGTGATTTTAATGCTATGAATAAATCAAGAGGGCTATAAACTGCCTAGTATTTCACCATAAAACACCACATTAAATTAGCTTGCGTACTAAATTGTAGAAGCAGATGTTAGGAATTAGAAATATGGCAGAAAAGATGCCAACAACAGGGTATAAATGTAATTTAATCTTGTGTTTTTATGGCTGTTTGACAGTATCTGTTGTATCAAGTGTTGCACTTTCTGAGGGGGAAGCCTGAGAAAAGGGGATTAGACCTCTAAGTTGATATTTTCTAAATGCAGTTTGCTTGAATGACTTTTTCCAAGAATGTCAACTTCACCTTTAATACACGCTTCAAAGTATTACTGAGAGCAATGACATGGAGAGAAAAAAACAGAAATAGATCAAAAAGACTTTTATTACATAAACATATATTTGTCTAAACATGAAACCTGAATTATTTTATTGGTTATAAAAATACAAGTACTCGTTCCAAAAACTTATGTAACCAGTCAGTGTTGCCAGCATTACATAAGCAGTTATGAAAGCAAAAAAAAATCAAAACTCATTAATTCTGAAACATTTGTCATCCAATCCAGATTTATTTATATAGCACATTTATCCACAGCATGACAGCTGACCAAAGTGCTGAACATAAAATAAAACAGCGATAAAACAAGTAGGTCAGATTAAGATAACAAGATACATACAAGTTAATAGATAGCATAATAATGTAAGTAAAAACAAATAAATACTAAAAGCAACATAAAAGACTAAAAAATGTAAAACTTAAGAGACAATGAAACCATGAAATCAGTAAAATCAGTAAATTAAGTCATTCATTCATTCACGCTACACTCGTGTCCATAGAATCAAACACCAAAAGCATTAGTAAAGTAGTGAGTTTTAAGAGCAGATTTAAACAGGGCGATAGACAGAGCTGAACCGAGAGTGGCAAGCTATTCCAAAGCTTCGGAGCTGCGTGAGCAAAGGCACGCTCACCATAAAAAAAACTAAACAGGGTTTTGAGCTTTCGTCTTACTAAAAAAATCTTCATTTAATTATTGTTTCATTTTGAAACAAGGTTGCAGAACAGCTATAGATTTATCAGAAGTCATTTACATTTAACACTAAATTCCTGCTTCTCAGACAGCAACAGGTGAAGAACAGTGCCATCTGTCGTTAACAGAGGCATTCGATTTTTGAAACACATGCAGCTACTAAACGTTGTGTGAAATTAATGTTAAGGATGAGATAAAGGATCATTGCTGCAGTCCCATCTATGGAACGGTAGCATGTACAAACCCAATGCACATATCCTAATCCTGCATGGTTCTGCAAACGCTGTAAATATTTGGATTTTGGTCCGATAAATAAAATTTTAAAAATCTGGATGAACAGTTGCTTTTGAAAGTGGATGTAAGACTTACTGTCAGTGTGCCCTCGGGCAGCTGTGGCTACATTGTAGCTTATCACCATCACTGTGTGTGAATGACTAACATAATGTAAAGCGTTTTTGAGTCCTTTGACTCATAAATGTGTTTTACAAGTGCAGGTTATGTACCATTTTATCACTTTTGAAGCAGAGATTTCTTTATTTGGTATAGTTTACCGACACTTGTCCCTCGGCAGGTGGTTGTGTTCAGCGATCCATTCAGATCTGCTGAAACACTCTGCAGCTTTTCTGTCACACTCACAGATGAACATCTTGCATTCATCGTTTTTGTCTAAAGAAAGAAAAGTCAAACGTATATTTCAATCAGGAGCATAAAAACCACTGGGGATGTCATTGATTTGAAGTCAACTCACTTGTACAGGTTATCTTTTTGTTAGTTGCGTCACACGTGTAATGGTAGAAGTTTGTGTAAGGGTTGTCCAGGATGGACCAGCACACAGGATGCTGCATGGAATCACTATAACACTTGTCATGAACCTGGCAGCACCTACATGTCAAAACAAAAGTTAGTCAAGGAAAATATTAATGAGAGAAAAAAGGCAGCTGGATATTAACCTGTCCAAGTCGTCAACAGGTGTTCCAGAGCCTCCCAAACCACAGTAGCAGCCATAGTCAGTGTAGTCAAGAACAGGCCAGCTATCGGGCATCAGGCACAGAATCATGGTCCTGAACTGATTGATTGCCTTGAAGTTCATAAAGTGGGCTGAAACTTGACACGACAGGATTGGAGCTTTAGCATGTTTCATTCCTCCCTAACAAATGCAAAAAATGAGCATCAGCTACCATGTTTTACTCACCTACAGAAAGGCCTACAGCCAAGAGAAAAATGGTCTGGAAGGTGTTCATCCTGTCAGACAGAGGGTCACAGGGTCAGTCACAAAGTGGCTATCTCCAAAATAAGGCTTTTCAGCTGTTTATACGATATGGGTCACATCACTGTAACACAACCGAACATATTCAAAGACTAGCAGTCATTCTGGCACCTTATAAAATTTGGATTACATGTTTTTGTTTAATCTTATTCACCCAGCTGAGAGGTTAGAAGGCCATGAATAAACATACCAACAAACCACTCACCTGAGTCAGTATAGAGCGATCCGGCAGCCGGAGGAGCAGGAGGCAGTGAGATCTTAAACTATGAAACAAAAACCAGAACACAGAAAGGAGACAGAGACAATTTAGAGGAAGCAGCTGATCACTGACGTCTTATAAAAGAGAAGTACAACTGAACTAACAATCACTTTCAGTTCTTACCAGCTGAGTGATGTCAACACATTCAATTCTCCATTTTTACAACATACGTTATCATAAACGTCTCATCAGCATCAAAGTTTTTACTACCTTTTCATTTGATTTTCACTTCCCAGGACATTTCAATGGATTCTTTCTCTATTGCTCTTTGCAATTCTGTCTGAAAGACTGAATTCAACAGACCCCAAATACTGTAAAGTTCATCAACCATCATTGTACACAGGGTTAAAACTGGTCTGATAAAAAAAAAACATGTGAATATCCTGATTTTAGATCATAATGAGTGAAATGTATAGAAAGGTACCAAATGTGTGATCGGAAGATGGTAAAGGTACTTTGAAGAGCTGATGAAAAGGTGTGTAGCGTGATGGAAGTCACTACACATGCATTAAATGATCAATAAGATGTAATATTCCATATAAATATGAATTATCAATCTTATTGATCTTTGAATGTTGATTTAATATTACCTTAGGTTCTTTGTAACATCAGGGACCCGCACACTTCAGAATAATTCAAACAGAGTCAAGAAGATAGTTATAAAAATGAATTTAATACTATATTTCTGAATTAATGAGGACACAACAAATTATGATGAATGATGGTTAAAGCAAGATACTGAGACAACTAATGAGGTGATGGAATGTAAGCTTAGGTGTTATATAGCAGAACCTACATTAAGTGTCTTAGAATCCTGTGGTATGTGGGTTAAATTAATCTGTATGGTTTAACAAATTATCAAATTAATAAAACCCCATTTGACACTAGAGTGCAGAAGTCTACGAACCCTTGTGTGGAAGCCCCATGTGATCCAGGGGTCAGAGAAGTCGGGACGGACAGGCTGTTGGTGGCGTTGACCTCTGAGGTACCTGGGACAGTAGCTTTTGCCCCAAATACGAACCGCTGGTCGGCGGTACCTCCCAGGCACTGCAGGAAGCTGGTGGATCTATTTTGTATCTGAGGCAGCTTGCAAAGACGTTTTGACCTTGAGGTCAAAAAGGGAGGATGGTTCCTTGGGCTTTGGCTTACCCGGCCAGCCGGGCCGAGTGGCTTAGCTAGAATTCTTAGAGTCTCTTAGGAACTGTTCGGAACTACCTTGGAGCTAGGAATCTCAGCTCGAACTGAACTGTTCTGGGAATGAACTAGTTTTTATCACCTTCATGTTTATCAATTTGGACAAATCAGGTTTGGACAACTTAGAGTGGACGTTATCAAAATTGCTTCAGACATCACTCCTTTCTACAACACTTAGAAAGATTCATCCTTAATGTGGTGTAAATCCTATTAACTTAATGTGCAGTGAACATGATAAGCATATTATTAATGTGAATATGAATATACTGACAGATTTACATTAACTCCAACAAATACTAATCTGGTGTCATTTTAAGATATGAAATATCCCTACAGGAATAAATATTCATGTTACCCATCATTCATATTATAAATTATTAGACACAATTTCATCAAATTATTAAACATATTGTCCATTCAACAAAAATATGATTATATATAACTTATACTTATAAAGTCCTTTTATGAGGCAGGAAAGATAAACTTTATTCAAAAAAGATAGATAAAAAGTCTTGCGTCATCCCAGCGTCTTCATGTCTTGTGATATGCTGCAGGATAAGTTAGTAATAATCGGGTGAGATAAAATAGTGGGTCAAGTGTAGGGCTGCATGATATTAGTGTGGCAAGGTGGACAAACTAAGGGCCCGGGCGGGACTCGAACCCCAGACTCCCCTGATGGACAGGCTGATAGTTGATGTTAGACAGGAGTCTACATGGACTATGATGTTTGCAGATGACATAGTGATCAGCAGTGAGAGCAGGGTGCAGGTCGAGGAAAAGCTAGAGCGGTGGAGTTATGTACTGGAAAAGAAAGAAATGAAGATAAGCCACAACAAGACAGAATACATGTGTGTAAATGAGAGGGACACAAGTAGAATAGTGATGTTACAGGGAGTAGAAGTAAAGAAAGTAGAGGACTTTAAGTACTTTGGGTCTGCGATCCAAAGCTACAGAGAGGGTGGAAAACAGGTGAAGAACAAGCGGGTTGGAATGGGTGGAGAAAAGTGTCAGGTGTGATGTATGATAAAAGGGTTTCAGCAAGAATGGAGGGAAAAGGTGTAGAAGACAGTAGTGAGACCAGCCTTGTTTACTTATATAGCACTTATCACAGAAGAAAATCACAAAGGGCTTCATAAAAATCAACAAAGCAAATCATAAAGTCAAAGTCATAAAATTATCATTAAAACAAAACAACAAAATATCATAAAATAAAAATTAAAAATAACTAAAATCAGAAAACACAAAATATTTAAAGCCCCAGTGTGTAATATTTTTACCTGTTTACTACCTAATTCTGTGCATCCAGTGCACAAACTTGTCCTTTTTCAAATTTTACATTTTTAATACATAAATTGTGGTCGACGCTCCATGGTCATCCTCCATCTTGAAATACGGTAGCTATTTAGGGACATACGAGCTCCACGTTATGCGTTTGCACTATGACTGTAACCTGAAAGAAACAGCAGAGGGCAGCAGTGCGCCGTGGAAGCATGGCGTCTGACAATGCAACTAAGAAGAGACGAGACTAGCTGCTACACCGTTGCTGTACTTTGTTAGTTTGAATAACAAACAATGAAATCAAAAGACACATGAAATATGTCAGGTCTTATTAATTTCCAACACTCAGCAGCCGCATATGATGAGAACCCCGTCCGCAACAGCTAGACACCAGCCTCCAAGTGTTGTTCCTGACTCACCTCAAGCTGATCATTTCTTTTCTTCATAATAAAGCTCCCAATCCGGTCCCAAAGTATCAGTTCCAAAGTCCTTCTTCAAGAAAGTTCCTTCTATTAAAGTCTCCTCTCTTACCGCAGCCTGCCGTGTCTGTCCCAACACGCTTCAGCGGTCGTCCACTAGTCGGTGGCTACGTTAGCATTAGATATTTTATTTCCACAGCGTGTCCCCGGCTCCAGCCAAACCTGATCGGCTATCCGATCGCTAAACAGCCAGTGGTTGATGTTAGCTCCATCTCGATCTTCGCTGCGGCTCACACCGTGTGCCACGATCAGCTGATGGCTAACCGGCAGGCGCTTGTTTACTCCGCTGCTCCGATCCACATGACACCGGACGCCACAGCTGATGCCACCCCTCCTCCATGTGTGAATTGGTGGCAGCTATGCTAGCTTCCTTCAGGACTGGTAGGTTGATATAACAGCTAACAGCAGTGTTTCCCCTAGAAATGTTTCCAGCCGTGATGCTTGTTGACTGAGGGGGGTGGCGGATCGCGCCGCCTTGTCGGGGGGAGGTGTGTGTGTGTGGCATTATGCATTAAGACTGAACAGTCATTAAAAAATGTTTTTTAACTGGTGGAGTAGTTATATGCTTTGTGTGGGTTAGGCTACAGAGATTGGAAATAAATCAATCTCATGCTTTTTATAAAAAAACGAACCAGATGGCTGGAGTGAACGCTGGAGTTGTTGCCTTTTTGAGTGGGCCACAGTAGCTGCAATACTTAATCTGAACTGCATGGCGCTAAAGAGTCGCAGTTTTTACCATGATTTCTATGAATATCCCACATGGGACCTTTAAGTAAAAGCAGTTTTAAATTAAAGGGTAAAGTCATAAAATCACAATATCGTGGCGGTTTCAGACGCCATCTAGCGGGTGTGTTGTGCAGCGGCAAGAACGAGTCACCAAGTAGCAAACACAGAACACTTTAATGCCTGGAACGGCTCCCCTCCCCATTCCCCAACATACAAACATAACTCATGGTGCGGAACGACACCAACTAAAAACAACACATAATAAACACTAAACAAAAGTAAAACAACATTAACATAACCCAACCCAACAGAACCCCGCAGAACACAACTAAAATGGGACAAAACGAACCCTAACCCATAATGCCCCGCGGCCTCTGCCAGGCCTGGCAGTGGGCAGGGCTGCTACAATATGATCATAATCAAACTACAGAAATATCATTAAACAAATGAAAAATCATTATATAGATGAAAAAAACACACACAAAAGATTTAAGTAAAAGCAGATTTATTTAAAAGGGTCTTCAAATGCTTTTTAAAGGTGACTGTCAATACTGTCAATACTTAGCAAAAATAAAGGAAGGTGCAACCACCTGAAAAGAGTGATCACCTCGATTTTTATATCTGGTCTTTGGAACTAAGGTTCTGGTTTGAGGACCTGAGGGCTCGGGTTGGAGCATAAGGCTGATTAATTTGACTTGACTTGGCAAGCTGCCTTTAAACAAACTGTCAGTTTGAGAACCTTTTTCAGCGTTCATTGTGCTCAGGTATACTCTCATTATTCATGTTTATTGCTTGAATGACTTGTGATTATCACTGTGAATCCTAAGCTAACAGGCCTAGCAGTCAGCTTGAGACAACCACACACGCCTACAAAAGGGTAAACTGAGAGCCTTTAGTCCTTCACCTCAACTTTTGTCAGCTTCTCATTTTCATCTTTTGGTGAGCAACAGACTCAGCAGGATGGTTTCCAGCAGCCAGTTGCTGAGCTCACAGCACTGATGTTCAAGTTGTCGTGACAACAGCCTGAAGAGTGATTCACTGGGCTGCAGCCTCTGGAGTCCTCACTGTTAACATCGTCACATAGACTACAAGAAGCAAAAATGTCATACAATGATGGTAGATGGTTGAATTTGCAGTGGGGTCTGTTGCATTCAGTCTTTCAGACAGAAATGTAACAATGCTTCTATCAAATATCCAAAATTAGAACAAATACACTTATAAGACAAGTTTCCTGATTGATCACTGCTTTCTGCACCAAAGTGATCAAAAGGCAGTACCTAACACTGACAGACAGGTATAATTTCCTTTAGATTTTTTTTTTTACTTTAGTTGCAACAAACTGCCCCATCAGGCACCAAAACGTTCACAACTGAAGCAAAATGTCAGACATCTGACTGACCTACATAACTTGTGTTTTTCTACATTATGACCTGGAGACACACTTCAAAACATTATTAAAGGCAGTGATATGGAAAATACACGCTTGGAAAAGACTGTTATTATGTAAACATTATTAAATTTGCCAAAACTTGAAACTTGAATTTTTAATTAGTTATCAGACAACTGATCGTTCCAAAAGCTTATATAACTCATCAGTGTTGCCAGGATTGCATAACCACTTATAAAAGCCAAAAGAAATAAAACATGGTAACACAATAATTCAGAAACATTACTCATTAAAAAAGAAGACAGGAAGTTGAGTATGTTTTCTTCCTGATAAAATGCCTTTTTTTGTTCTTTATTGTTTTATTTTGAGACAGGGTTGCAGAAAGCACACAGAGCAGCTATAGATTTATCAGAAGATGTCATTTCCATTTTGCAATTTTCCTGTCTTCCTGCATGTTAGAAAGCAATGGATAAAAAAGCAGAAGGCATAAGATTGTTAGAACAGATACAAACAGCAAACATGTGAGATCAGCATTTAGGATTAGGAGTAATTGCTACAATCCCAGCAGAGGAAAGGCAGCATGTGGTGAAAACCCAATATAGATATCCTAACTCCACATCCTAAAACCACGGTTCTGCAAGGTTGTTGCATTTTTGAATTTGGAGCCAAAAAATGTGGAAAAACTTCTAAAACCTGAAAAAAGTGGATGTATCTTTTTGAAACAAGGATTTCTTTGCAAGGTATGGTTTAACGACACTGGTCACTCGGCAGGTGCTCGTGTTCAGGGATCCATTCCGATTGGCTGAAACACTCTGCGGCCTTCCTGTCACACTCGCAGATGAACATCTCACATTCATTGTTTCTGTCTGAAGAAAAGAAAAGTTTGAAGGTATTTTTCAGTCAAAAGGATATAAAACACAACTATAAGGGGGGGGGGGGGAGCAAAAGGTATTTTTTTTTAAAGACAACTCACTAGTACAGGTGATCTTTTTGTTAGTTTTGTCACACGTGTAGTCGTAGAACTCAGTGTAAGGGTTGTCCAGGATGGGCCAGCACGCGGGATGCTGCATGGAATCACTGTAACACTTGTCATGAACTTGACAGCACCTACATGTAAACAACAAACAAACACACACACACACACACACATAGGATCATGTATGTAGAAAAAAGGGTTGTGAGAATACAAAGCAGCTGGATGTTGACCTGTCCAAATCGTCGACAGGTGTTCCAGAGCCTCCCAAACCACAGTAGCAGCCATAGTCAGAGTAGTCGAGAACAGGCCAGCTATTGGGCATCAGACACAGGATCATCCTCCTAAACTGGGTGAGTGCCTTGTAGTCCAAAGAGTGGGCTGAAGCATGAGAACATGGCAGGATTGGAGCTTTAAACGTTTCTATCCCCCCTGAAAAAGCACAAATTAGCAGCTGCTACACTGTTGTACTCACCTACAGAGAGGCCTACAGCCAAGAGAAAGAGAGTCTGAAAGGTGTTCATCCTGGAGGGCAGAAGATCAGTCGCAGAGTGGCTCTAACTCCAAGAAAAGGCTTCTTTATACACCGGCTATGGGACCTAGCCTGTCAGCTGTTTATACAACACAGGGTCACATGTACTCTGTCACTCAGCACAAACGGACATATGGAAAAGCTAGGGATCATTCTCACGCCTTACAAAGGGTGGATTTTGTGTTTTTCTTTTAATCTTAGTCACCCAGCTGAGATGTTAGAAGTCCATGAATGAACATATCAACACCATCACAGGTAACTGAGGTAGAACATGTGACCTTTGCTAACACAAAAGGTTTTCTTTCAATTTCTTATCCATTTATTTTTCTGATTTGAAAGAAAGATGGACCACTGACTGATGGTCCTCTGGAAACAAGAGTTTTGTTTTGTTTTATTTTATTGATTCCTTTGAATGTTCTATCCCTTTGTATGCTTTTTCAGATTGCTTTGTGGCAGTCCCCTATCCGTCCATCCTCTCATCCAGAACCAGGTCACAGCTTCAACCGGCAGAGAATTTGATGTACGGTTAGCATTTATTTCTGGTTTAACAGAGATCAATTCAATTCACTTTTACTGTCATTGCAACTTGTACAACAACATTTGCTATGCTCCGTGGTTAATAAATAAATACAAATAAGCTTTATAAAGGAATAAAAACCTCTCTAAGAGTATTTCTAGTCAAACACACACCCTTAAAAACAATGTTACTAAAGTGAAACTTTTAAACAAGTCTCCCCAATGATTGTATAAAAAAGTTGATGTTAGTAACTCTTATTGCAGCAGTTTCCTGTTAAAATGACACAATGATCTGTCCTCAAGGGAACATGTTAGTCATCGTCAGAGGTGTTACAGATTGTATTAAGATGATCATTTATTTAATATATTTCTACTCCAGTAGAAACTTGTCATGAATTATTTAATCAGAAACATAAAAATATAATTTTCTTCAAATTCCAGTGATGTAAAGAACACAATAAAAAACATTAAAATAAGAAACAACTAATTAAGGCAGAAGAAACACATTTTCAAACAAGGTTTCAAATTATACAATAGGTGATGTGGAAATAACTCACTATAAATACTATATAAATACTGCATAGGCACTTGACCTTCAAATTGTACATAAGGATCAGCAGACTGTGTGAACGAAGTCTCACTTTAACCTACACTAAATGTGTCTGCTGCATTTCTGGTTAAAACCTGCTTCATCTTAATTCTGTGAAGTAACTAGGACTGGTAGAGTAACCTGAATCTACTCCGGTAAGAGTATTGATACTTCATATTACTCAAGTAAATATTACAAGACATTAAAACTACTCCTTGAAGTCCAATTTCTTTATCCTGCGCTGCTTATGAGTGATGGTGGCAGAACAGCTAAGTGCCTGTCCTGTAGCCACAGGGTTGCAGGTTTGCACCCCACTCAGTCCATGTTAGTTGATGTACCCTTGGGCAAGGCACTTCACCCTCCTTGCATGCTGGTTGTGGTCAGAGGAACCGGTGGCACCTCTCTCAATGAGCCCCAGGGCAGCTGTGGCTACATTGTGACTCATCACTGCTAGTGTGTGAATGAGTGTGTGGGTGAATGTTGTTATAAAGCACCTTGGGGGGTTCCAAAACTCTAGAAGGCACTATATGAATGCAGGTAATTTACCATGCTAGTTTCAGTCTCGCTACAAGGCCTGGCTCCAGGGTGAGGCCCTAATATCCCTCATCCAGGTGAGGTATCATGGTTCAGTTCATCATTTGAGATTTCTGAATTGCTCTAAGTCAGATACTTTACCCTGAGTCACTTTGCCAAAACTTTCCCCAAATTAAACAACAAACTTTCTAATCCATTTTCATGCATTTAACTCAACTCATAGGTTTGTGTGAAAAGAACAAAGGAAAACTTTTCATGATTTAGACCTGCTGCAGTGACATTAAAACGTTTCTGACTGTTCTGTGCATTTACTAAAAGAACTGACGGTAGGATTTTTGCTACCAACATGTTACCATCAAAACAAAACAATTTTTTAAATCATGACTAAAACAGCTTTATGAATTTGTAGATTAATCTTTAATATTCATGTTTTTAACATAAACATGTGCAAACAGCATTTGTGAAAGGGTCATATCGTACCAGTTTGTGGGTTCATTAGGATAGATTTACACACATGTCTGATATTTGAGTTGTTTCTCTTGATTCCTGCCAGAATAAACAGTTTGTTCTGTCCCTGGAAGACACACAGAGGGAATAAACTGAAATAAAATGGTTTTCTACCTGTAACAAACCAAATTCTTTTCCATCTACAATCCAACGAGATATTTCCCTTCATCCGGGCCATGCCAAACGAGCCAGTGATGAGAATTATACAAATAACTTAAAAGGCAGAAAACAAAATCTGAACCCCAAAAGTATAATGTGACCCTTTGTAGTAGAATCTCATCTGTTTCAGTTTAAAATATTACAACATCAAAACTGAAAAAACAGCATTTAACATAAATTAAATGTCAGTATCTACTGGCCAAAGAAGATTTACAATCATGTTTTCATTTGGTTCTAGAAACTGTACCCATGTTAAAATAAGTCATATATTAATATTAGTTAAATATACTTAAGTTAAAATACTGCAGTCTTTAAAATTTCATAACATTTACAGATCAAACATATTTTAAATTACAAACTTAAAAGTAGTGAAAAGTACCATCAAACTCCATCCTGATCCTCCTCTAATCAGTGTTTTTACTTCGTGTTTTTGATATTTGTTACAAATGAAATCCACCATGAACACAGAAAACATCACCTGATGGTAAACGGAGCTGCTGACGAGCAGTGGTGAGCTCATGCTGTAAACTATTCAACTATTCCATGTGAGCTTATAGGACTAAATCTAAACGTATTAAAGAGTATATCAGTGCACTATTACATCTACGTTCAGTAAATGTCAACGTTATGATTTAAGTGCATACATGAAATAAAACTACCAAGCCTTTTCTGTCTGGACTGGAATGGTTTTCACCAAACTTCATTAAAACAAACTTTCACACACAAAATAATCCAATATAAAAAGATAAATCACTTCTACTTCATAAAATAAATCTGCTCTGTCCTAGGTGTTCATCACACAATAAACTTTAATAAACGTGTACATAAATAGCCAAAGAGACAGAGAACTACAGCAGTGCACATTTTCAGTCTTATCCTGAATCGTTGCGTTCTTCACTCAAGTGCTTTTGTCTGATAAAAATGTTTCTCATAACGAGGTCATTCAGTTATCTTTTTCAGCATTACTCATGATTATAGTTTGTGTGATTACAAACATTTTGGTGTCATATAAAACTATTATTGTCATCATAATCTACTAAAATAAAATATTAAGCAGGGTGATTTGAGCATGATGTTTACTATCCTAATATAACTGGAAATACAAAACATCTGATCGATGAAAACAGTGGTGCTTGAAAATTATGCCAATAAAGAATTTCTGTTTCTACAAAACTGACATTTGTGATCAAGCCAATTACTTGCCTGCCCTAATGTCTTTTTTTTGATTAACCACCTGTATGTCTGAAGGATTATTTGGCATATTTGTTCAAAAGTTCAACTGTTCCACCATAAGGTGATACAGACATAAACCAACTACAGCTGCTAAATGTTTTAGCACAATTAGCAACAAATAAAACAATTTTCTGTCTGTGTGGGCGGAGACACGCAATGCCATTACGCTTTTTAACTATCTGTCAAAGTGATGGAGACCGCAAGCTTGTGTTTGCAGGATGCCGCTTCCTTTAATGTCATTAACAGCACCGCCATTGCCCCCTCAACACATAAAGATATTTAGCGGCAGACACGGAACAGATTAAAGAACGCATCGCAGAAAAAATCAGAAAAACGTTTATTCCCCCGTGACTGAAGGAGTACAAAGATATGCGGCAAGTGTTTATTCGTGGATGGAAATGACGGGAAACGTGGGTTTAGAGGTGCTGTAGAGGTGGAGGATATTGAGGGACAAATTCATCCGTGTTAAAAAGTCTCTAAAATACATTGAAACAATGTAAACACAGTAGTAAATACACGATCGTGGACCGGATACGTGACTGTAATGGTGGCAGGATACCCCGGAAAAGCGCTACGCCCTCTGTTGTCCTGGCGGGAAATTGATTGCAACACTCCCCAGGTGACGGAAAAGTCTGAAGGGAAAACATCTCCGTCAATGCGTGTGCGCGACGCCACACTCGAGCTGACGGAGAAGCATAAATCAGCCTTAAGGCCCCAAAAATGTTTAAAATCTGACAAACCACATTGAACACTATGGTGCTAACTTGCGAATAAATGCTAATCACGCAGTTTAACTTCTCACACACATCTAATAATAGTTTTACTCAATAAACATGTTATTGTCATTTTTCTCATAACCTGGGTTGTTTTTAGCATTTTCTAGATCTTAAAATCTAATATTTTTTGTTTTCTTGCAGAAATAACAGAAAATCCTCCGTCGTTCAAAAGCTTCCAAGCACGACTGTCCGTGTTTGATTTTATTTGAATTGCATTGTGTTTTACAGCTGACCTTTTATAAGCTTTTATAAAAGAAAACCACTGTTCAAATATTGACATGGGGTTAAAAGAAAACCACAAAATAATATGATAAATAAACTATGAAGCATTTTTATACGAATTCTATTGGAATTTTTCTACTCCTGCTTTCTTTCTGTATTATTTATTAATACTTTATGTCTCACCATAGTGATATTTTTAGGAGATAATTAAGTACCGGCTCTGAATATTCTTATGAAATTTAACTTATGCCACATGTTTTTTTTTATCTTGTCAGAGCGTCTTCCTCCACTCAGAGTCATGTCAGCAGATGAAACCAGTAAGGGGTGTGACCCACATCTTTGCATTTCAGGGAAAAAAAATATATATATATATAACATAGAGGTAATATTTTGCACACGTATATAGCACACAAGGCTGGAATGTAACATACAGTCCTGCACTCAGATGGGCTTATACAGTAAAGTGGTGACGTACTTCTTCTTATAGCGATGAGTGGCACTAAGCACCATCACTCCATCCTGTGGAGGAATAAAAACAACAAAGTTAAAATCAAAACTCTCATTTGTAAACAAAGAAGCTCTTTGTTCTCATCAGATTTCTGCTGTCAGTAAATTTGCTCTCTTATTGGGAAAATCAACCAAGAAAAATAATCTTTCATAGTTCTGCTTTACAGTTAAACACAGTGTGACTCATGTTATTTCAAAGGGAATTTCCCAAAACAAAAATTTCCCGACATTTCCCAGGGTTGTCACAACCCACCACTTGGCTCCTATCCTAAAACACTCCTAACCTTAATTCTTTCATTTTCTCGTTCCATTGTTCTGTTCATGGAAGTATCTGTTGGGCTTGTTTCAGTCTGACAGCTATGAACCCGCCCACTAATCATTTTAGATGTCAGCAGATGACTACATGTGTGTAATTAGGTGAGATTTATTTAATATAATTCATAATCATATCTGAACATTTGGTTTATTTAAAAAAATATTTTCAGCAATTTATTAATAAAACGGCATGCATCTTTAAATATTTGTTACAATAGTTCACCATAACGCTCAAACTCTTCAGGTGAAACGTAATGGAAAAAGGTTAGAAACTGACTATCTAATCAGAGAGTCTGGGTCTGGGCCCTGCAGAGTAAACTCTGCTCGTTTCTTCCATTCATACCCATTTTTTTCCATTTAGCCCGGAACTGCGGTCTCTATTTATATCCCGGCATGTGTGATCAGTTTGTTTTTCCTGTCAGAACGCTGCAACAAGAGCATTTATTTGTCCTTCTGTCCTTTTTAGACGTTTTTTAATCATGGCTGGCATTTCTCACACACATGCTCTGAGCTAGTTTGCTATCCATGGTAACGGCACACACTTTCTAGGAAAAAATCAAACGAAGCTGGTCATTTCTCACAACACTGGCTGCTGAAAGGATCTCAGAATGGTCAGACATGGTGTCATTTGGTTAACTAGAAACCGTACCTTAATGGAAAGAGCGTACAGATGGTTGAGCATGACATGGTTTGGCTCTGGAAGTAAAGCAGGGTCACACTGAATTGGAAAAACAAAACAAGACATAAATGTAACAAAACAGCAATCAGATTTGTGCATCACCGCTTCAGAAACGTGATTTCAAATTGGAGTAAGACGCTTTCATTTATCAAACTAAATAATGCATCAGAATGTGAAAATAATCAAAAAAACAATAAAAAAGGAGAATCTACAGCAGGAATATCTAAACCACTCACAGAAATCCCAGTGTCCTTGTTGAGGATGACCTGGAGGAGGTGAGGAGGGAGGATGGGTGGAGACTTGAACTTCTCGTCCTGTTTAGGAACATACGCATCCTGGTGATACGGCCCAGGAGGAGAGCTAGAAAGGTCTGAGAAAAGAACAGACAAAAAAAAAACCCTCATTTAAAATTCTTTCCATAAATCTAAGAGTTTTTCTTTCATTTAATTCCACAATTCCCTTTTTCCTCCAAGGATGTCCCCTTAGTTACATTACAGCGGTATTATACCACCATCATAATCTTCTTTATTGCACATTTTTGATAAGTCTGCCTCCAACATTTTAAATAGATATTGAAATATTGAAATTTTAATAGATTTCTTGCCCAATTTAGCCCATGAGTCAGTAGATTTCTATTCAACATCTAAAAAATGTCAAATCAATACATCCACAGTGTAACATGGAGTTTTGCTGGAGCATGCACATTAGCAGCTGTCTGACTTTTAAAAGTCGCTGCTTCCTGCATCATGTTTGAGACAGGAACATGCTGCAGATGTGCTTCATGAACAAAGAGATGAACTTGTTTCTAAACTCTGATAAAGAACAGGACAGAGGGAGTTTGTCCTCAAATTATCAACAAATGACAACATAACATCTGCAGTTTCAAATCTTCTGTTAGTTTTGTTTCCTAATAAAAACATTAATCTGATGAGGCGGGGGTTGCTACAGATTTACTCACCAAATGGAAAATCTAATCTGCTTTTCAGTGTTATTGTTATTTATCTTCTGTCTACACACTCATGTCAAGTGTGTGTGTGCGTGCGTGTGTGTGTGTGTATCTTCTATAAACAGACAAATATTTGCTTTATCATCATGGTTGAATGTTTTTACATGTTTAGACCAAGAAACCAACTGGGCAAACCTTATCTAGTGCATATCTAACAGTATTTAAATTAAATGTTATTTACATAAATTTGAACATGAATCAAATTTGTCTGACAGAGTTTTACATTTTTGTTTTCTCAACCTGATTGCTGTGGGGGTGAATGTTTGCAAAAGAAATGAAAGCAAGCTTTTATTGGCGCTCACCTGAGAGGTCAGAGCATTTCTGTGAATCCACCATCAGAGCATCAAACACCTCAAAGTCCGTTTTCTTCACCTGGATGATGTTGTTGACCGTGCCCAGGTTGCTGGTGATGACAGGCTGTGGAATATAACACAACCAGGTTCCTAAAGCTCACTTATACACAAATGAGACACTAAATTACTCATTTATCTAAACTATAACCATAAAGCAAGAGCGTCAAACACAATTTCATCTGGCGGCAATCAAAAAACTTGGTCCAAGTCAAACCTGATCCAGGTCAATAATTCTTGAAAAGACGTAACATAAACAGGTTTTGGGTTTTTATTGATGTCTGGTGTTGAAACAGAAATTTAAACAAACTTTTTCTCAACATACCGCTGTAAATAATCACTTTGGAGATAATACATCAGAGTCTGATATCAGCCTGAGACCCAAACTCTGAAAGTTTAAATGTGACTTTTCTCATAATAAAAGTCAGATCATTTCTGTGGTTTAATGCTCTGGTTTAAAAATAAAATGCAGCCGCGCAGGATGAGCTTGATGGCATTTGTAGTTTTCATGGTTTGTTTACTATAAATCTACAGGCTGATAATAGTTTGAAGCCCAGGTAAAGTTTTAACGCAGGCCAAATTAAAAAGTGAGTATAATAAACTCACCATCTCCAATAGCTCCTTTATCGTTGGCTGTAAATCCTTCCTCTTTGCAGCAGCAGCACATGACTGGAACACTTTACAAAACACCCTTAAACTTGCAAACTTGGCATCTTTTACAAAGTTTATATCTAAACTTCATCAGGTTATAGTTGCCTGCTGCTCCTGTTGACCACATAGATCACTCTTTTACTTTCATAGATATAATCGTTCCTTTTTACATTGATTTGTCAGTACTCCTGGGTAGCAAACATTCTCCAATTGCTGATTTAGATTGTAGTGCCTGCCTTTTATCTTTTTTTTTATTTGCGCTTATAGAATAGAATAGAATAGAATAGAATAGACTTTATTGATCCCACAGTGGGGAAATTCACTTGTCACAGCAGCACCATCGCTCAAAGGGTAATTAGAAGAAAGATAAAAACAAGTGTATATATATATATATATATATATATATATATATATATATATATATACACATAGGCAGTAATCTAGTATTGTAATCTTAGATCACTAAAAAAACCACAAATAAAAGATGAAAACAAACTTGGTACCAACACTAAGCAGCATACTGTAAGAGACACAGACAACAATGTGAATCCGGTATTGCACATGTATAGAACACATACTGAATATTGCATTGGTGTTATTGTGTACCAGGATGATACCAGCACAGCTTAAACTGAGGAGTTAGACACTCTTACTGCAGAGGGGATGAAAGATCTACGATAGCGCTCAGTTTTCTTTCTTTTTATATGCTCAGATGTGATTTTTTTTGTGCTATCGCTGAGCTAGACACCTTGGCCAGTAGGGATGTGAATCTTACAACAACTCACGATTTGATTCGATTCCGATTCTCGGGGTGCCAATTCGATTCAGAATTGATTCTCGATTCAAATCGATTCACAATCAATATTAACAGAGTGTCAGTTCCAGGATTAACTACTTTCTTCTGCAAGTTAGAAAAAGCTATGGGAAATTGTTATTTTACTTAAAAAAAACTGGTTATGTTCAAGAAAATGCAAATTTACAAGGTAAAATAAAGTGATTCTAAAACTGTAAACAGAGACAATCTTTTGATGAAAAGGCAACATTTATTTTTGCTTACCTTGTAAAATTTGACAAATCTTTACAGTTATCTGATAGTAGCTTTGAAAGTAATGCAGTCAAAAACTTTCCAAGTATGTGTGGCAACAAAGTTTAACATTATGAAGACTAACAGGCACTAATTAGTCTTAACAAGCATCAACTATGCACGGTGCACTCGGCATGAAACAACAGTCAAAATAAACAGGATAACACCATTTAAACATTATAAAACATAATGTAACTTACTTCTTGACTCATAAAACGCACACAGGATAATAATAAAGGTAAATCTGTCGTATTTCAGCAGATTGCAGCGTAGGAGCGCACAGAGCGAGCAGCTACTGCTAGAGCCGGTGCGCCAGCGATGATGTCTTCAGGGACGCTCGGAAATACGGCAGTTTACATAAAGGCTTTCAGACAGAATCGATTCCGAACCTTTATGAATCCATTCTGAATCTTTATAAATAAGAATCACGATTCATGTTCTCAAACATTTTACCTGGTAAAATAAAGAGAAAGTACCCTACAGGCTTTGTGCTGGACATGTCTCCCTAGAGCATCTTGTATTGATTTAAAAAACTGTTTTTTTGCAATCATGTCTCTAGGACGTTGTTCAAGGTTAGAACATATGATAATGTGTTTACATCATAGTTTACAATGTAATAAAAACAAGCTCTGTCCTTGAAAATTATGATTGCAGCAGAAATGCAAAGTGCAGTAACATTTAAGGTTTCGTAAAACAAAACTACAGCTAATCACTGAGTGATGCAACAGTGAGAATATGCTTTTAGCTCTCCAGAGTTGGGGGTTGCAGCACATCTGTGAGTCTAATGCAAACAGGAAATCCTTTGTGGAGAAGACAATTTCCAGTTTAAGACTTGTGTCGTAAAGTCTGTTTTTGGTGGAAACTATCAAAATACCATTAGAGTGGATGCTTACCTCAGCAGGGTCATGAGTCCACTGGCCATCCACATAAAACTTATACTGATGCTCTCCTTCAGGTAGATCAACAATGGCCACAAAGGTGTTCTGACTTTGATGGATTACAAAGAGGACCAAAAGTTAGTTTAAACTGGACTTCTTCATCTTTTTTACCAGTATAAGTGTGTTCTCTTATTAGAAAACATTTTAATGTCTCTACCTTCTTATAAGAGGAATCTTGTTGGCCCAGTTGTTGAAGGATCCAGAGAGGTAGACCTCCTTTCCATCTCCAGTCCAGCGAAACACTGTTGGTCGATCTAGAGTCGGTCCCTTGTCTTCTGCTTCTAAGTCTTGCTGCCACGCGAGGAACTCCTCCTTCTCTAGCGGAGCCTGGAAAACACATTAAAGACCAGGTTTAATAGTTTTTTCAACATGTTTGCAGTGGTCTCTAGTATAAATGAATGCCTTGTGAGTCCATCTCTGTGGGAAAAAAGCTCTTGTGCTCCTGTTTCAGGAAGTAGGAGTGAGTCAAATGAGAGGTGAGCAGAAGATGGCAGGAGTCTTTTTTACTGATATGTGGACATCTCACCTCTGATTGGATAACAGCAACATGACTCTACCACTGACTCTGTTTGCTCTGCAACGTTGATGTTTTATCTCCACAAATAACTCAAGCCTGAAGGAGTTCTGCCATGTTGTGGAGTTGCTAATGCTAACAGTTAGCATCTACTAGCTGAGACAGGCTCAGCTCTCTCCTGGACGCTAAACCAACAACAGCCTTCCCCATTGCGAGCCAAAATGGGTGAGTCCATGAATGCTAACTTGACATTATGACGTTCTAATGTCAGAGGCTTTTATAATCCGAGAGTTTTCCCGTCTATTTTCTGTCTACGGCTAATGTAGGAGATAGGGATATAAGACCATTTTTACATTTAGTCTGCTTTTTAAACTCAGTGATCGATCATATTTTTTTTTTAAATATAAGTAAAAAAATAGGTTAACTTGGTCTTTAAAGGCAAGATAAATATATAAAAATGAATCATTTTCTTGTGTTAAGAGTTGGGTGTGAATAACAAGTACGATGTAACATCTTCTCCCAATAGACAGAATAAATACCTTCATATCTTCTCCATGAAAGATATCTGCATCCTCTGGGCTATCCATTAGGATCTTTGGCCTTTCTCCCTCTTTGATCCCTCGGCTGTCCCTCCGCTGAGCCTTCTCTCCATGGCCCAGGGCAGCTCTCTCGCTGCTCGTGTTCCCCATGGTTTTGTCTTCTTGGAGGACGTTACAAGGTCACTGCAAGTGGAGCTGAAAACCAGAAAGTCAGAAAACCTATTTAAACAATTGAATTAATCATTGATAGCTGCTGGTGAGAGTTAGGGAGGAAAGACTTAACTCTAATATTACATAGACTATATTTTTAAACAGCATAGACTTGTTTACACTGTACATGATCATAAAATAACACATAGACAGAAACTAGATAGCTGCAAGGTGTTTCAGGAAAGAAATACATATTTTGAAGAGTTAAACTAAAATGTTTTGTTAGATTCAACATGATCCTCAAATAATATTTCTCCCAGCGTGCCATTTCCAGGAAGCACCATGATGATGGCTATAAAACCTGCCTGGGAACCATCAGACTGGGAATACTTTGTTTATTCTACATAATGCTGAGTCACTGCCTGTCACGTGATCTACAGGTCATAAATACTAATAGATTACCTATGGGATGCTTCTGAGGTGGGAAAATGTTACACACAGAGGGAAAATGAAATAAGCCTTAATCAGCTATCAAAAAGTATATACACCTTTATAGAAATAAACACTGAATGTGACTTCATAACTGAACCGTGTCAGTGAAATCACCTCCAGGTGACCCATATTGTGCCTGTTTGCAGAAAGGAGCGCACAATGGCTCATTGTTTGGAATATGCGAAAGATAAAGATAATATTTATGCACAACAAAAAACAGCTGCAACAGTTTATGCTAAAATATTAGGAGCGTATACAAAAAGTGTTGATTCTTATTGTTTACATGTGACAAATGGCTTAATTTGAGCTAGGAAACAGCTTTTATTCAGTATCTAATATGTTACACAGTTATTTGCTGTTACAGGTAAACTGCGTGTACGTTTTAGCAACCTTAGACCGTGACAAACTATTAAAAACATTAACAGAGTTTTATAAAGCTGCAAATAAAGCTCCCGATGCTACTACTTTAGCATTCCACCGTTAAATTCATACTAGAGAGGTTAAAGCTAACGTTTACTGAAGCTAGCAGCCAAAGGTTTTATAAGCCCTGCTGGCTAAAGACAGAGGTAATAGGAATAAACAAGTGCAAATAGCAGCTATGAAGACAAGATGACATTTAAGGTATTACCTCAGAAACGTTTATTATAGCAGCTACCGGTCTCCTCTGCTCCATTTTACTGAAGTCGATAACAACATAACTGGGTCCTGCAGCTAAACAATCCGCCCCCTGTTCGCGCATGCGCACAATATATGTGGGGGAAAATACTTTATATTTACATGAGCTTTAATAGTTTATACGAACGTATCTTAAATAAAATAAAAAAAACATTTTTTTAAAGTATATGTTTTTTTTATTTTGTGTTTTTATGTTATTACAGCATAGTTCATGTTTCTGTCATTTTGGCTGTGTAGTTTTAGCTTGCGTCCACTGGAGGGCAGCGTAGGCCAAGTATAGATTTCATAGTCTGGCTGATTTTCAAATGTACAGTATATCAAAGCACAGAAAATGTTGAGGGCTGAATTAAAACTTATTTTTGAATTTGTTTCATATTACAAATGATTGAATTTTAGATGTCTTCAGCATCACCGTCTCTCAGGATCTCTCCTAGTCTCCAAACACAGCAACACTAATCCAACAGAGATGTCTTCTCTGCATAAACAAGTTGGACAGAAATCTGAAGGTGATTTTCAGCTACCTAAATTTGAAAACAATATATTGCATCACATGATTCTCTGGTTGGCTACTCAGCTGCAAACTAGAAGGTTCTTTAAAAGGTCATAAAGATGGCATAGATGACCAGCTGTCCTCCACACTCTTTTGAGGACACCTCCAGCCTGAGATGTCTCAAGAAAGGCAGTAAAACACAGCACCCACACAGACATGCAAACTGGGATTAATCTGTTTGTTATTCTGAGAGGTGACATGGGAGCTCAAAACGCTAAACAGACAGACTAATTGTGTTTATATTAAAGCTTGTTCATCTGGGCAATTATGTCATTAAATAACTACTAACACTCTTGTGCATCTTTATTGACACCGTCTGCAGAGTGATTGTATTATGTGACATTGCAACTTGCTCAGACCATGTGGAGTTAGAAAACAGAATACACAAATAAATTCACCAAAAGAATGTCTTAAAACTACAACTACTAAACTATTTATCGATTTATGTTAAAAACATCATATAATAATATGTTTTGTTTTGTTAGGTAACAATATAACAGAAGTAAAATCTGCCTTTGCCACCAGTAGCTCTTCCACCAGAGGGCAGAAGATGCGTATGGGACATGGCAGGTTTTTGAAGAAAGTACTTATCCTAATACTCCATCTGCACACTTTCAGCTCAGTATTTGTTTGATGGGAATTTGAAATAGTAGTCTACACCAAAATAAACCAATATGGGTTATTATATACTTTGAAGTTATAATAATAGTATGAGTATTAGAAGGTAATGATAATTTAAGGTATTCATATTTGACTTTTTATTCAATCATCTTTACAAGGATTTTATTTATTTATTTATTTATTTTAGTTCATCTCAATGTCAAAGGCTTGAGTACATTGTTATGAGCAGGCGACTGGCGCATTTTCACTCTCCCACAAAAAAATATTTGTCAACCAGGTCCTTTGAGCTTCCGCTGAAGTTCTGCTAAACGTGACTTTAATCCTAGCCCAGTGATTTATGCTGCAGATTCCACTCAGTTGAAGAGATTTGAGGCATTCCAATAAGAAATAGCCTAATTACTGTGATCAGCTGCTATCTTGACTCAATGTGGAAGGAAAAGAATGAGTATAAGTCATTAAAAGTTTGTTTAGCACACACAGCTGTAGACATGTACACAGACAAGTGTAACAGTCTGTAGAGGATATGACGAGTTTCTCAAGGTTAGAATGTATTTGTGATCCAGTTCCTCTGCACTGTAAGTGGATCATTAGAGTGATAACTGATCATGTCATGTCAGTGATAGTTGTGTAGCTTTTGCACCATTAGGAGTAGCTGCTCACATAGTCTGGATGTTTTGAAGTCTCAAGGAACTTCAATTAAATGATCTGTTAGCAGAGTGATGTGATGCTGCAGCAGACCCACGTGGAGCAGCTTTTCATCTGTTTTACTCCTCTAACTACACCAAAGTAAATTTTCTATGACCCTGAGACATTTGCAAATAAACATCCACCCCTGAACAACATCCCAGCCTCCTGGCCGTAGGAACCGTGGAAGCTGGGGGCTTTGTGCACTTTAATGAGGCGCAGAATAAAAATAATAATAACTTAAAAATAAATAAATAAAAACAAGCAGAGATGTTTAAACTAAAAGAAAGTTCGATTTTGCTGGATCATTTCAACGCTGAACAATTTACATTTCCTGTGGGCCCATTACCAAGAATGTCACAGCAGACGAAGCCCCAATTATTGGCATGACCAAAGTTGATTGCAGAACACAGACATCGATCTACAGCGGGTATTCAATTACAGGGGTTTAATTTTTCCTTGTCGTGGCCTTTATGTCTTCTTTGCAAGCCTAGACTGTTGGTTTCAGCTGAGCGTTGAGAGTTTAAATGTATAATTCAACCATGTTTGTGCCCATGCAGAGCAGCACATGCATGACATCTTCTAATGAGGTTGGTGGTATTTTATTAAATGTCATTAAGTTAGTTTAGTAGGAGAAAAAAAGCTTAACTTAACAACTGAAAGCAGACAGAGATAATTGGCTCATGTCAGCAGCAGAGTCTTACTGGGTTCTAAAGAGGAGGTTTGCCTCAGTGGTGGAGGTGGAATGTGATTATTATTTTTTTTTTCTTCAGTTTTTTTTTCAGCATGCGGGGGTGGATCTTAAAATGTATCAGGGGAGATATAGATGGTTGCTTGGCTTTTAGTTTCTATACATTGAATTACAGTTAGCAATAGGAGAAGTTCAATGGCAGATTAAGTTATCTGGATTTTTTTTTATTATTCTTGCGAGTTGGGCTATAACGTTTCACACAAAACCAATAAAATCATTTAATCTTGTTTTAAAATCATTCCACTTCCTCTGTATCAGCGAATGCCTCTCCCAGGGTTTTCGTATCAGATCCTTGTTGTTGATTCCTTCCACTCGTACTTTTTGGATGCAGCTCTTGAATTTCTTGCTTTGGCAGCATTTTCTGTTAATAAATCCTCCTCATTCATCATCATCACCTGCCAACCATTTTGCACTCTTGCATTTGCATCCTACCTCTGTTTTCTTGGCTGTGACAGGGTGCCCACACAATCTCCTTGAATCCTCATTTTTCTCGTGAGCAGCCTGATTAACTTTGTGACGATATGATCTACTGACATTTTGCAGTGACTCCATAGTAGCACCTCCTCCCCAGAGCCGTGGCCTCGCTGCCACAGTTATCATTAACCAGCTGAGTGAATCCATCACTCCACTGGAGCCACAGCTGGACCTTTACGTGTTTTCTGTTAGTAATATGCACAACAACATTTGTGCATTCTGGTTTACACGTGCAAATAAAGGGTTTTAGTTTATTTTACTAAAGGATACAAACTTAATATCTTGCCACATTGCATGATGTTTTCTTTTATCTCCTTATACTATATAGATGTTTAATCTTTGAAGTAGATGAAAAACTGCAGATTCAAGAATATTTACAAAAATATTTCATGCATCTTTGCATTATTTATTCACTGATGTGAGTTTTTCATTCCTGAGCAATTATGAGGCTTTGAGTAAATTATAATAAAATAAGCAACATCAAGCCTGAGTGTTTATCGGGCAGTTTCATTACAAAAATCTCTCCTAACTCCATCGTTTAGTTGTTTTGTTTGAACAAAAACAAGCCAAATGCCTTTTAGAGGTTCATTGTTTCTAATCAGTGTAATTATCATACTTGAGTGGGGCCCACAAGTTCTAAACAGGAGTAAAGTTGGGTGAGAAAGTGGGTCAGTTTTAGTCAGACATTTTTTAAGGTGTTTGTGGCTCAACATGCCACAGAGTGCTTGGATTCTGTCCTCCACAGAGGACATGCATTCCTTAAATCCTGCAGATTTATTCCTGTTGCACAGATTTTTTGGGTCTATTATTAAGCTGAAATGCAGCCAGAAGAACTCTCCCTTTACCTTATTTTAGGTGTCTATTTGTGACCAGGTGCAGACCCACGTATCTCCTCCATCTCTTTTCTTTACATTTGTTGATTTCTGGAAATATTACACTAACAACAGTAGATTTTATAATCAAATTTAAAATACACAAATAAAATTTGATTAAATAATAGAAAAGTCAAAGACTGAGCAGTTACAGTGCAGAAGGTGCAGCATAAGAAACAATCACAGAAAGGCTGATGAAAACATCAAAGTTTTCAAATTTGATTTAAAAGTCACTATTTGGTGCACATTTGAGGTCATGAGGAAACTGATTCCATCTGTGTGCAGCATAGGAGCTAAAAGCAGCTACATCCTGTTTGGTTCTGACCCAGGGTTCTACCAGCTGACTGTTTCTTAAGGATCTCAGGCCCTGTCCACACGTAGCCGGGTATCTCCCAAAACGAAGATATTTTTCTACGATTCGGCCTGTCATCCACACGAAAACGCAGACCTCCGCAACGAAAACAAATCTTTTTTAAAAACTCCGGCCAAAATGAAGATTTACGTTTTCTCCATTTTAAGCGTTTCTATGTGGACAGAAATAACCTGAGTTTTAGGTTTCACAACGTCACTGTCTGTGGCAAAAATGCTGACGGCCCATGTGCGACCTGTGTTTATGCTACATCACTGATGCCCTCAGAGCTGTGCTCGTGTTATCAATCGTCCAAGCGCTTTTTGACGCTTGTTGACTTTATACTCCAAAACTACATTTAAGAACAATTCTACCTCATCGGTCCACACAAACAAGCTAGGAGCCATGTTTCATGTTTTGTTGAATTTGAGCAGGAAGATGAAATAGATAGGATTCAGGGGAACTACTGCCACCTACAGGTCTGGCATGCCTTTGAATGTGTTTAACAATGTACTTTTATCTCTATGGAGTTTTATCTAAAAACGAGGTGGTGTGGACGCTATTTTTTGGGAGGGCGGATATTCGTTAACCCAGCTACGTGTGGACAAGGCCTCAGAGCCCTGCTGGGTGTATATACTATAAGGAGATCTGACATGTATTTTGGCCCCATGTCATTGAGTGATTTATAAACTAGTAGAAGCACTTTGAAATGGATTCTGTAGTGTACTGGTAACCAGTGTAGAGATTTAAAAACAGGAATGATGTTCTTGGTTCTCTTTGCTCTTGTTAAGACTCTAGCAGCAGTATTCTGAATAAGCTGCAGTTGTTTCACAGCTTTTTTGGGAAGACCAGACAAAGACCATTGCAGTAGTCCAGCCTGCTGGAGATGAATGCATGAATGATCTTCTCTAGGTCTCGTCTGGATGTGAGACGTCTGAGTCTTGCTATTTGATGAAGATGATAAAACGCTGATCTAGTTATAGACCTAATGTGACCAGTGAAGCTCTGAATCAATTATGACACCAAGATTTCTAACCTGAGTCTTTGTCTTTATTCCTCTGGAGCCAAGTTGAGCAAAAACCTCCAGCCTATCCTTCTGATTTCCAAAGACAATAACTTCAGAGTCTTGTCTTTGTTTAATTGAAGGAACGTTGACTGCATCCAGTCATTAAGTTGCTCCAAACACTGACAGAGTGAGTCTAGGGGACCACAGTCACTAGGTGATAGAGCTAGGTAGATCTGGGTGTCATCTGCGTAACTATGATAGGTAATGTTGTTATTGTGTATGACCTGACCCAGGGGGAGCATGTAGTGTCATAAATATTAATTTTTGTGTCTTAAACTGAAACTTAAGCAATCTAATTTTGTGCTTACTTATTTAACCAAGAACATTTATAAGAGTAAGTTACATTTAGGTATTTTTGTCTTTACTTTAAAACTCCTAAAACTGGGTTTCCATACTGTTCATACTGTGTTCATCAGATTTTACTCCAAATTCAACAAAGAAAACCACACTGTATGATTATTAGCAGGAACTTAAAGCAGCATTCCACAAGATTGCAGTTATATGGTCTCTGTCGCCCTCTAGAGGCTTGCTGCGTAATGTCACTGTTGTAACATTAAATCTCTCTCTCGGGCAAAAGTGGCATGTTTACGTTCCTAATATCAGGCAAAACAACGAAAACACACTTTTCCACCTCCACACATTGAATAAATAGTTTTATCAGGACTGTATAACAACTTTATGCCCGATCAAACACAATAACCCTGGTGAAATCATTTATTACTTACCTAGCCATTAGCAGCACGGCTAGGTCAGAGTCCGTAGTTCATGCCTTTCTTTCTAAAAGAGCTCTCTAGCGAGGAAAAGACGGCCCAATAATAACTCTGGTCTTTGCTCTTGTTCTATGACGTTCTTCTTTTCTTTTCCTATATTCCTCTGATAAGGGATTTCTAGCTTTCTTTGGTGAATCTGCCGCTGCTACAGCGAGTCTACGTTATACAATTATGGCAAGCCAAAGGGATTAAAAAAATGTGCGTTCTAAACTCGCATTATGTCTGCCAAAAGGCTCGTTCAAGATGCGCGTTTTGGCGGACATAATAATCGCTTTTAGAACATGCGAGTATTTTCCCCCTTTGGCGTCAAAACGCGCGTTCAAGACCAGTGGCGGCTCGTCCATAGGGGGCGCTAGGGCGCCGCCCCACCAGTCTCACAGGAAGAGGAAGAAGAAGAGAGGAATCACAAAATGTATTTAAAAAAACAAAATTTAAACTAAATGGTCTATATACCTTATGGGCTGTAAGTGCTGTGTGTAATCTGCATTTAATTGTAGTTTAATAAAGTTAATACTTTTAACACGGCCGAAACGTCGACGTACTTCCTGTCACGTGTCCTCTCGCGGTCGCAACAATCTTTACCATGGACTTAAAACGGGCTAACTGGCGCATGCGCGCTGGATCCCCAACGACAAGGAATAGGAGAGCTGTTGGGCGCATAGTGTTGCGATCGCAAGCAAACGGGGGGAGTCTGCTTAGATCAGGAGGAGGATGCTGATTGGTCAGCTCACCCAGCCCAGACAGAACTGGAAATTTCTCCACAGGCTAGTTCACCGTCCTTTGTTGTTGTGGGGCTGCTGCTAACGTTGACTATGGAGAAAACTAGTAGTTTCATCTTTTTATCATTGGATTCTACGAACCAAGCGGATTTTTTACTATAAGATGGATTATTTTGACCAGCAAGGTAAGACAGAATTTAGCTTTTGACTTCATGAAAATAGCTTTGTTTTGCTTTTCATTTGCAGTCATTGGGTGGTGTTGAGGTAGAAATCTTCCTGTTTAGTGTGTGTGCAGTTTGCATATATTGGTGAATATGAAGCATGTTTTTGGAACAACTTTGTTGCTAACTTAGCAACAAAGTCCGTCGATTTCAAGTTGTGTGACGCATAAGAATGGTAATTTGGCATTCCCTAGTGGTGATATGTGGTTAGCGCATCTGAAAAACGGACCTGCAAATAAAGAAAATAACGATCGTTTATATAGAGCCTCTCAAGATAAAAACCATTCACAAGAACCAACATAAAAAAATAAAAATAAAAAAATGCGCCCCACCCAAAAAAAATTCACCAGCCGCCACTGTTCAAGACTCGCATTTTGGTGGACATAACGCGCGTTTAGAACGCGCGCTTTTTTATCCCTTTGGCTTGCCATATTCTGCCGTAAAACGACACCCAGTCAGTACTTCCGTCGCTACCAGATGCACAAAAACTGTATAGCGCAGTAAACAGACGTGGGACCCCCCAACACTATCACAGGTATGAAAATGAACATAATAGATAATACTATGACGCAAAAACTTTACAAAAAAGCATAATTTTAAGGTGTAAAACTTGCAGAATGTTGCTTTAAAGACACTCTAGTCTCTTATCTTGCATGTTTGACAGTCTTCCTGTCTAAAGCCTAATGAATCAATTGGTTGCGCAGCTTGTAAATTTTCTCATGGTCCATCAATTTAAATTAAGTGATACAGCCATGACTAACTCTTAGTTGACACTGACTGTTGAATGTTTGACCAATCAGTAAGAAGGTTCCCAATTAGCATTCTAATTTAACTATACTTCCTAAGAATTTAATATTTCTTCAAACACAATGACGTGTGCAAAGGAAATGCAAGATGACAAGTAGTAAAGAAAAGTATTCCTATAACATCTCATTAGTCAATTATAATGTGAAAAATCCCAAATAGTCTTTTGGAAGATGATTTCAGATTGTGTGTAAATTGGTTAACCTTGACCTCATCCACATTTGACTTAACAGTTCATGTGGAAATTAGCACGGTCACGAACATGGTAATTGAATCTGTTATGAAACAATTGCATAACATGCTCATCAAAATCATTTCTCTCCCACACTGCATGTGTTTAGTTTTCTTGCTCTCAGCAGTCTGAGATTCATTCTGATAATGTAACTGGTTATACTCTAATCTATTTTACACTGACACATGAAAAAAGTTTCAAAGGCTTCAGGACAGCAAAAATTATATTTTCCTTTTCCACATAATCTGCAAATTTCTGGTGCAACACAAGCCACTTTCCTTTTAATCATGTAGCGAGCCCATCAGGTCTTGGTTTATTCAGAGACTATCATTTTTATTTTAATTATAAATGGGTGAAAGGTTCGAAGGTTTAAAGGTGTAGTTTACTCGTTTAATCAGTATATTTGCAGTGGTCTCTAATGGGAATGACTGCCTCATAAGTCGTGCTCTGGGGGGGAGGGTGTCAGATGCGACTGTTTCAGGAAGTACAAGTCAGCTGAAGACAGTAACTTCAGACGGCAGGATTTGGAGTCTTATTTCCTGATATTTAGACATCTCTCCTCTGATTGGCTAACAGCAACACAACAGTTAGCTTCTTCTAGTCGAGGCGTAGTCTGCTGTTTCCTGGACGTTAAAACAACAACAGCTTTCCCCCGTCGCAGGCCAAGATGGGTGAGTCCATGAACGTTAGGTGACAGTGTGCCTTAGGTCAAATCCTAGCATATTTTCTATCAGAAGCTAATGCAGGGGATAGGTGTAGGAGACTATTTTCATGTTCAGCCTGCATGAAAAACGCTGAGTGACTGATTATAATCAGAAATAATGATTAAAAAATGTTTTTTCAGTGAACCACACCTTTAAAACTTTTGAGACTTGGTCAACACTTGGTTGCTGCTGGTGGCTCCTAGAGCTCGGCTAAAGACCAGAGGGGATAGGGCGTTCTCCATAGCAGGACCAAAATTGTGGAATGCACTTCCCCTATCTGTAAGGCTCTCTCCATCAGTTACTTTTTAAAACAAGGTTGAAGACCCACTTTTATGGTTTGGCTTTTAACTCTCTGGGTTAGATGTTGTTGACCATTTGTACAATTTTTACGCTGTTTTAAACTTGTTGGTTTAAATTGTCTTTGTTGATTTTATTAGTTTTACTTTGTTACTGTGCAGCACTTTGGTGGCATGCATCATGCCTGTAAGGGGCTCTATAAATAAAGGTGATGATGATGAACACTCACCTTGAGTCAGCTTTACAATTTCAACTTCAGCTTGTCTCAGAGCTACAGTCCTTGATTTGTTTCTTTTGAAGCAGAACCAGTTCTACTATTTAATTGTCAAGTTTTCTATTATAGTCTGGAACAATAATCACTCAGTCACTCACAGAAATAAACAAGAGGTCTTTCTCAGCAGTAAGAGGAATGCCTGATGTTTTCTCAACATAGTTTGGGTTTAGCTGCCTGTTTGAAAATCAATGAAAAATAATAACTAAACTATTGGTAGCCACTACAGTTATATCAGTATCAGTTGTTTTCTGCCTTCTTCCCAAAGTCCATGATGAGCTTCTTAGTCTTTGTTTAAATCTTCTTCAACAAACAAACAAAACATATAGGCTCTACAGTCTTATTAAGGCTGATCAGATCACATTATTGATAATGAGAGTGGACCCACTTTAAATATCTAGAACTTTTGATTTTTGAGTTGTTTTAGCTCATAAAATTAGTTCCTAAATGAGCCATTTTCTGAATACCAATTAGCTTGACTACTCCATAAAACATCCCTGTGCCCGTTCTGATTGCTGTCTAAGACACTGATTACTCCTAAAAACTCCATATAACCTGAGTAACTATTTTTTAGAACAATGAAATAAAAATCTTTAACAAGATCCAGAAGGAATTTACTAAAACTCATGAGTTAATTGCTAATAAACCACAGATTTCTGTGGTTTTCAATTCCACATGAATAGAAATAAAAACTCTCCTAATGATTCTACTGCAGCTTTAATATTCTGGTTGGCTTGCAAACAGGTTCGTATTTCTTTGTTGTTTTCATTGTGTGGAGTTATAGCCTTTGCATGATTTTGTTGATATTTTTAACTTAACTTTTCTGTAGATTAGATTCTTAATAATCCCCTTTGGTATTCCTACTCTTACCTGCACATTTTGATAGTTTTACTGTGCCAAACAAAAAGAGTTAGATCACAGAAGTAGATTTTTTTTTCTAGTTCAAAAGTTCTTAAGCCACAGAAATCTACAGGTCAGGAATAAAAGAAAAGCTATGAATAACTCAATTTGACAGAAGTGTCATATGGAATTGTTTTAATTCCAAGGTGACAAGTAATATTCTCCTGCTGATGAATATGGTGAAGATGAAGAGAAGATGGTCTTAAAACATTCTTATTCAAAAGTCAAAATTAGGTGTTTCTTTGAAGAAAAAATGAAAAAAAAAATCAAAAAATAAAATTAGTCTTCACAAAGTATAAAATTCAGTGCTGCTGTTCAGGTTCCAAATTCAAACAGCGCTCACTATTGAAGAACTGTCAAAATCCAAAAGCCCCAGAAGATGAAAGACAAGATTTTATAATTAAAGAGAACAATTTCAGTCTTCAGACACAACCTTACTTACCAGCACATCAAACAATTTCTAAAAAGCATAAAAACATGCCACCTCATTATATAGGAATCACCATTTTGATTATGCTCTTTGTAAATGTATATAGTAAAAAACCAAGGTTCTGTGAGAAAATGTCTTGCTTTTATGATCATTCATCTTAGTCTTTAGAGATTTAATGATGTTACATTGACAGGTTTGGGTAGTGGACGTCAGTAGTGACCAAAGATGCTCATGCTTCATTCATGTATTTATTTATTTTAATTTCCTCACTTCATTTTTTTTCTTTTCAGCCCATTTGATCACTACATGATGCGTGAATGATGGTGCCTGTGTAGCCGCAGTCACACCACTAAATCACAATTTTTCCAATGGTGCAAAAGATTGAGTACCTTGTGTTTATAATCATTTTAATAATAAATGAACTCCAAAGGAACACAAGACACAATCCCAGGCTTCTGAATGTGTGCAAATGTTCAGTATTTATTTCAACACGGACATATCTCTCTGACCAGCGAGTTTCCTTTCATTTCTGTTCTTTATTCATTATGATGACATGACATACAACCTTCATAAACACTACACAACGTCCAGTGATTTAAAGGGAAGTCTCATTTACAGGCCGTTGCTTTATAGAATGCTTTAATAATAGAACTTTTCATGACATTTTCTTAAATGTTTCTGCTCGTTAGCAAAAGAAAATATATATATATATACGTCTCATGTTACACTTTCCTTTCATTACTGTGATTATGTCAAACAATAATTAAAATGCATCTCATTCATTTGGCAGGGTGCAAATGGTGTGATTAGGAGGGGACAAGCGATTGTTTTCACCTCATCATAGCACGACTCTTGAGGACGCAACAGGAGCAAGTCATACTATACGGTAGTACATATATACAGGGTTAACGTTCATTAAGGTTCACTTCTTTTTCACAGATAGTATTTGAGGACAACACAGTTTTTGATGAAAATGGGAGGAACAGAGGATACATCATATGATACAGGAATAAATACAGCTTTTTCAAAATGCATATTAACTGATACTGGTACATGTAGCGATTCTCTTATATTATGTGTGAGTAGCAGGAATTGCGAGGGCCTCTGTGCTGCGTGTTGAACTTTTTAATAGTGAAGCACAAGCCCATTATAGTGTCATTGATTTTTAATAGAACAATGGCACCCAAAGTGATGAATACTTGAAAGAGTAACAGCCTGTCTCATTAATGCACCCACTTTGATAGGTGGGTTATGCAGCTCACACAGAATAGTGTTGCTGTGAGCATCCTGGAGTTTACTCTGACTGTGAGGATACGTAAAGTTTCAGGAATGGCAATAAAAATGGGCGTCTGTCAAGTTATATCTGTTACATAAAGTTGGAAACTCTCATGGGTTGGACCAATGACAGCTACTGGTGTGTCTATCAAACGTGGTGTGTGTTGTCTGTGTTTTGGTGTTGAAGTGACACAGAAGAGGAGATTTCCTGTTCATCATGTCATCTGCTACTCCTCAGTGCTTCACCTCAGTTTCCTTAGTTTCCATCCTCATGACACCATGTCAGCGTGTCTGTCTTCCCCCACTCATCCGTGGACTGTCTTCCTCTCTGTGCAGGCTTCAGCAGAGGAGCTCAGACTATAGAGGCATCCGGATGTGCATGGCAGAACTATTGGGCCGTGCAGCCACGATGTAGATGGCACTCTCCCTTAAAAAGTCTGCCCAGGTCACCGGCCTGTCAAAAGAAAAATAAATACATATGTATGAAAACATATTGTACAAGCAGTGTGGTCTCCATGAACAAACCAGTTCTATGTTCTAACTCACAAAAAGAAGCAATGAGCATCGTCTCCTGTCTTCTGAAGGTTTATATGCAACCAATCAGATGCCATAAAATACAAGGTTTACACCATTTGCAGCGGTACAATCTATTGACAGATGCCCAGCTGCTCTTGCAAACATCCCTCCCTTAAAAACTAGTGAGGAGGAAAAGACACATAAAGGCTCTCAGACAGAAGTTGGCTCTTTCCAAACAGCACATCAATAGGCCTAAATGAGGAGCCATTTATGAGCCATTTAGGAGTCATAAGAGCCAACTTTTGTAGGTGAGCCGGATGGAGCAAATTAGTGAGCTGGAACGAGCTATAATTCCCCTGGACACAGCCTATAGGGAGTGGTAAAACTAAAAAGCTTTAATGACAAAAAAGAAACAGCTAAGAAAAGATTAACATACAAAGGTAAACCAGAAAGGGTAACAGAGCAGGTAAGAGGTTTAGAAATGTGGGAAGCAAAACTACAGTGATGGGTGACATCATTCAACTGGTTTGTTAGCAGAAAATCTGACCAAAAAAATAAAATAAAAAACAAACTCAACTCAACATATATGACACTCAGAATCCAAAACCATTATACTGAAACTTTCCATACTAACAAAGCAAACCAGATTTTTCAAATATGTTTTAAAGGAGACACATTATGACATGTTCATGAAGTTCTTTGCACAAAATCCCTCTTACATAAATCAATCTCAGCTGTTTTATTCTCGACAGTTTCAGTACCTTCCAGAATGAGCCATTTCAGGGCTCTGTCACTTTAAGAAAACAAGCTGTTTCTGGCCACGCTCACCCATCCTCTGCTCAGGCTGCTATAGGCTGAGAAGCTCTTCCAACCTAGAGAGGTAAGAGGTGGTTCTATGCAAATTTTCCCAATTGTGACATCACAAACTGGGACTTTTTGGAATTTGTTTCAGGCAAAATATTCCTAAAACTAAACACTCAGATTTTTATAGCGTAACATGCATAATACGCATAATATGTCCTAACTATTTTGATTATTTTATAAAGATTTTTGCAACAGAGCTCTCCTGCTTCTCTCTTCCAAAACCTCCATCTTACTATTCAAATAGATTAAAAAATGCCTCCTACCTAAATGGTTTTACCAACAATAGACGCCCCACATGGCAACAGCTTCCTGACACAGTAGTAGCACCTTTTTTTAGAATCACACCAGTGAGCTGTAAAGCAGAGTCTGAGATGTTTACCTGACCTCTTGAATTCCCTAGATACCAACCTGCTGTGGCCAAAGGATTCATTAATCATTTGATGCTACAAGACACTCCACTCACTAATTTTAGATGTTTCTGTGTAAAGGATGGAATAAGAGTTGGAGTGAACCTTTTTGGTTTAGGATATTAATAGTTAAAGCTGAATGTCTACATTTTAATATTTATGGAACACAGCTGACAGTTAGTGGACAGTTTCTCACTCTTTAGTATATTAATGTAACATCATTAAAGAAAATCCCAGGTCCACTTTATGTTAATGAGCCTCTTGATGCTTAGAAAATTAAGAGATGAAAATGGAACATGTTCTGTTAATTAATGTTCAGCCTAATGCAACTCTCTTATGAAACTCTTTTTTTGCAGTTAGGGATCCCTGGAGTAAGCTGGAGAATCTGCTGTAATTATAGCAAAATCATGTAATGTGGCTTGAAGAAAAGTCCCAAAAGCACAAAGAGGGTTTGCTTTTGCTCTGATATAGACTCAAAAAGAAGTCTCAAGTTTTAAGGACAGTTTGGTTTGAAGTAGGAGAGTCGTTGCTGTCCTTGATAGGACTCAGTGTGTGCATTAAATGTAAGAGCACATAGTATTTAAAAACAAAACCTTTTGAGAAAAAAAACTACAATAAAGGAAATATTCTCAGAAAAGAACAAACCTGTTTTCATCAGTCTTGCTTCTTTCACTGCCAGAGCTGGCGGGGCTGCTCTCACAGATGGGACCAACATGGCTGATACTGAACCAGAGAACAGAGAAGCACATTTAAAGAATTACAAGGTGCATGGCCCGGGTAACAGTAAAGATAAGCAGGCAAAATGATAAAAGGGCAAACTCATCAGTAACACTTTCATTCTGTTTGGTTTTCATTTACAGATGTTTACTGATCAACACTTTTATCGTCATTTTCAGACTTTTTCAGTGTTCTCCTGTATTTAGTCAAATGTGAGGATTTTGCTGCACGAAACAACTCAAACATTGATTTTACGATGAAAGCATATTTAAAACTGATTAAGATTGAATTTATAGACTGTATAAAATAGAATAGAATATCCCATTTGCAGGTGCTGTTATGTTCTACTTTTGTAAGAATTAGAATCTAGGGCAGAAGCACTTTTCTGCCACTCATTTCATAAAGTGAAACAGATATATAGATTCATCACACACAAAGTGAACTATTTCCATTTTCAAGCCTGTATTTCTTTTAATTGTGATGATTTTGTCTACCAGATAAGGAAAATTACCTGGAGCAGTAGCGTGTTTAATTTAATCTCATTTTGCTAACAGCTATAAAATCAGGAGAGCTTATTAAAGCTCTCTATGAATGGCTGCTTCAGAATAACAACAGAGATTAAAGATCCAACAGTTGGGTTTTAATCAGCTGAGGAGGAGTTTATTTTACAGAAACAGCAAGTTGCAGTATGGAAAGCTGTCATATCATACAATCCAACACACTTTGAAATGTCCTATGTCATGTCATTTATGCATGTACTTGTTTATCTAAGAGTCATTTCTCCACACAAGGCCTCACCCAGCTGAGAAGCTAGTTATGAGTGTGTCAAATTTTATTTATTTATTTAGTATTTCTGTATTATTTAGTTCTGTTTTACTTCATTTTTGGCATAACGGCTAGATTAGATTAACTGAAACAAACGTGTTGATTTTTTTTTAACCCAAGAAAGAAAGAAACCTTTCTGGAATTGTTCAAACTTCCTGTTTGTCACATGTCCATAGGACACTGTGTATAGTTCAGATTAGAATAAAAAGAAAGAATAATATGACTTTTATTTTTTATTTCAGTAAAGAAACCAGCTCACACATCCTCCCTTGATGTAGATGACCTGCAACTTCCGATAAAAAAACTGAATTTGGCACCCCCCCTCCACCACCACCACCACCCCCACTGTACCAAACAATGACTTTGGTCAATGGTCTTTATTAGTATTCAATATCGGCAAGTACTTAACTGTAAGTACTCATACTCAGTTTAGAAAATTGAGTAACACTTTACAGTAAGGGTCCCTTTATTAATGTTACTTAATGCATTATTAAGCATTAATAAACAAAAGAGCCCTTTATTAACAATATTGTTAACTATTAAGTTTCCTTAAGGTTAGGACAAAGGGCCGGGGGGGGGGGGGGGGGGGTCGTCCCCTTAGTAATGCATTACTTAACTTTATCATTAACATTAAGTCGTTGTTAATACTTTTATTCAATAGTAAATTAATGCTTAATAGTGCACTAAGTAACATAAATAAAAGGGACCCTTATTGTAAAGTGTTACCAAGAATTGTGATGTTGGTGCATTTCTACTAAAGACTAAAGTTCAGTTTTATTCAGTAAAATCTAATAAAACACTAAAAAACAAACACATTTTGGACTGTAACCCTAAGACAGATGATACTTTAGTATTTCATCACACACAAAACCCAAATAAATCATTGCTTTTGCATTAAGTCTTGGGGTCACTTTGATTATACCCGTGACTAATGTCTGTTTAAAAACCACTCTCCGTTCTCATGCTGTGAAAATAATCCAGGAGACAGTTTTTTTTCTTCCCCACTTAACAAGAAAGCATGAGGCTGTGTTATATATTGTTATGTGTGGACCTGAAGATGCGCCCTCATAGCCTCCATTTGTCTACCACGATCCCCATCAAACCAGCCTCTTAAAGAGACATTTCTCTAAAAAAACTGCATATTTTCCTCTAATCTCTACAATTAGAGGTCAGCCTGAGTTTTAGCCATGCCTCTGTACAACATGACCCCAGGCTATAAAGAGCATGCACTCAGCTCATCGTCCAGGGCTGCATGCACCTCTGATTGATTTATGTTCAGAGAGTGTGTCAGTTTGGAGATAAGTGGGCTTTCACCATCTCTCTCCTTTCTGAAACTAAATCAAGAGTTTGTCTGAGAATCCCAGATGACTTCAAAGTGCCGAAGGCTGTTGAAATGAGAAAAAAAATTAGACAAGCCATGCAGTGCTGAGTCACACTCACCCACAATTCATAAGAGAGCAGAATCCCATGAGTCTGTGGGGAATAGGTGAGGGGAATGCAATGGTACAGCAGACATGCATGCTCACAGTTAGACACTGATGAAAAGGAATAAACATTTATTTAGCACAAATTCAATGTTTGCTTCTTTTATTTAAATATTTGATGCGGTTTGTTTTCCCAGACTTTATGCACTTTTTTCACTTCATTCACATCAATTTACTTCTCAGAATATTCAAACAAATTCTATTTCTTGCTTTAAAAATCAAACTCATATTGTCAACTGCTTCAGAGCAATTTTTATAGTATTTCAATGATTTATTCATAATGCATCAGATGCATGCATGGAGTGAGGATTCTGACTTCTAACAGAACTATCCAGTGAAATCCGGTAAAATTATTGCGCTTTTTGCAGCAGGTTTTACTATCTAGAAACCCACAACATTGCATAATATAGAATAAAGATGGGAGAAACCTAGTAACTTTGGGTTGCTCTTCGTTGCAACAGATTGGTTTACATTCAAGAAGGAATCTCAGATTTTATTTCTGCTTTGATCCAGTTTGACCATGAGAGCTTCACAAAGATGGGATTTGTTGCCAGAACGTTGCATAAAGTTGCCTTGAACATGATTTTTTTCTTGTGTCCAAACACTTATTTTAAACTTATAATGCAAACATGCAGACACTCCCCGCTTTGTACTGTCTTAATAAAGTGATCTCAGACGTGAAAAAACTGTCTGGCAGATTGGTGCAAAAAGCTATTTTTAATTATTATTTCAAAAGCAGATCTAATTTAAATAGCTTGAATGCTCCATTTGTACCCTTTTTTATTTGTTACTTTGCAGCAGAGTGAACAGTTATTACATTCTGCATTAGACTTCACAGCAATCAGAAACAATGCTTTGGTGTCTTTTATTTCAGCTGAATGGATTTCTTCAATGTGAAAAGAAGATAAAGTTAAATGGTTTTCTCATGCTGCATTCAGGCTGTTAAACAGTTTTGTGTCAAAAGAAACTAAAAAAAATGACCAAGAACTTGTGAAACATTTTTTCTTTAAAGACGAGATGTAAAGAGTTGGTTTTGATTTTCTACAAATACAGAAGCAACTCTAAAGATTCTACCCTTTAAAACCTACATAATGATTAACAGCAGACTTTTGAAAAGGTTTTTTTTACCCGTGTTTATTTGTTGCCAGTTTACAGCAAAATGTCATATAACAGTCCTTCACTGACAGTTCAGCTAAGCTCTTAAAAATAAGTCGAGGCATGTTTGATTAAATAATTAATTAAATAAATAAATAGTGGATGCACAAATTGTGTACATTGTTTTTTCGTTTGAAATGCACAGAAAACCCATTAAAATATATCACAAGGAATTAGAAAAATATGGTTGTTAATTAAACAAGTAGTAATCCACGGGGTTCAAATGAAGGCAACTGGACTTCTTTGGTTTCTTGAAGACGTTTCGCTTCTCATCCGAGGAGCTTTGTCAATTCTGACTGGAATATGGGAGGGTCGATCTTATAAACTGTAGCTGTCTATTGTTGCTCAACGAGCAGCATCTGCCTGTGAATGCCCCTCCTCCCTACCTCTTGGTGTGCTGTGCCCATGCGCTTGTGTAGTTGTTGTTTAGTTTCCCCTATGTAAAGGTCTGGACAGTCCTCACTGCATTGGACTGCATAAACGATGCCGCTCCGCTTCTGTTTGGGTGTCTTGTCTTTAGGATAGACCAGCCTCTGTTTGAGGGTATTGTTGGGTTTGAAGTTTACAGGGATGTTATGTTTGGAGAAGATTCTTCCAGATATGGGATGCTGATACCTCTGCACCTGTTGTCCTTCTCTTTGCTGTTTGCTGCTGTGGATTCCTTTCTAGACTTCTTTGTTGATTTTACAAAGGCCCAGTTGGGGTATCTGCAGTTTTGGAGAGCTTTCTTAACGTGTTTCTCTTCCTTTTGCTTTCCCTCAGTCTTTGTGGGAATATTCTCTGCCCGATGGTGTAAAGTCCTGATAACTGACATTTTGTGCTCCAGTGGGTGATGTGAGTCGAAATGCAAATACTGGTCTGTGTGGGTCAGAAGCGGAGCGGCGTCGTTTATGCAGTCCAATGCAGTGAGGACTGTGCAGACCTTTACATAGGGGAAACTAAACTACACAAGTGCATGTCACAGCACAGGAGAGCCACCTCTTCAGGCCAAGACTCTGCAGTCCACCTACACCTGAAGGACAAGGGTCACACCTTTGAAGATGACAAAGTCCACATTCTGGACAGAGAAGATAGATGGTTTGAGAGAGGAGTGAAGGAAGCCATCTATGTCAAAATGGAGAAACCATCATTAAATAGAGGAGGACTCAGGTTTCACCTTTCCAGCACCTACAATGCAGCTTTGAACCAAGTTCCAAAACAGTTTCAGTCCAGTTCACACCCTCCTGCATCTAATCAACACAATGACTCCCAAACAATAGAGGCTAACGATGCTAACGACTCACCAAGAGGTAGGGAGGAGGGGCATTCACAGGCAGATGCTGCTCGTTGAGCAACAATAGACAGCTACAGTTTATAAGATCGACCCTCCCATATTCCAGTCAGAATTGACAAAGCTCCTCGGATGAGAAGCGAAACGTCTTCAAGAAACCAAAGAAGTCCAGTTGCCTTCATTTTAACCCCTTGGATTACCATGACCTGGATGACTGAGAACCTTCACCAGCATAAACAAGTAGTACCTAACACATGCACATCAGAAAACCGAACTTTTGCCCTAAAAAGACTAACATCGTTTTTTTTAAATGCATGTAAACGCGTTAGTCTGGCTGATGGTGAATTTCTTCTAATCGGGCTGAAGCACCCAGATAATGCGGTAGTTATCTGAATTCCTTCTGCATGTAAACGGGTTGTCACTACCCGATCCGTACCGGAAACTCGATCCGTACCATGCATTCACGAAAGGCGTCTACTTCCGGTCGACGCATTTTACGACAGTTACGGGTCAGAGTATCTCTTAAGATGTTTAAAATAATAAGTATCTCTTAAAATGTTTGCAATATTGAAACATTTCAATATAATGTCGATAAAAACGGAAAAAAAAAAGAAAACGTCGGACCGTACAGATCGGATCTACCCGATCCGTACTGCGCATGTGCAGATGTTCTCTTCTTCTTCTGTTTTGTTTAATGGCAGTTTACTCCGCAGTGTACGAGGATACTGCCCTTTGCTGACATAGTGTTCATTTTCACAATGTTGAAAAATTAATGTTTGAAAATATTTTCTAAAGGTATTCATAGGTTAACCATTTGTTAAATCCAGATTTAGTATGAATTTGTTTGTATACGGAGGTATCGTTTAAACGTCCCTCAGTCGAAAAGAAGGCAGAGCTGTTGTCACTGTCGCAATGTTGGCAAAGAGAGGAAGTGACGTAACATTCGCGCATGCGTGGTACGGATCGGGTAGTGACACGGGTCAGCCGAGCTGAACCGAGTAGACGCTCGCATTCCGGAAGTGACGCGGCCGCAGTAGCGCTCATCTGATAATATCACCGCCACAACGTAACACACGTAACACATGTAACAACATCTAACAGCGCATTACGTACCAATAAGCTGTGCTGCAGCATTGTTGTTGTCCATTCTTTCATCCACAGTGTATATCCTGTTTCAATTCCGTCTCATTTACTCTCGCCAGCGTTTGTTTACAAGTTGTGTTGCTACAAGCAAGCCGGAACAATGCCTGACATGAAATGGCGAATGTCGCCCCCTACTGTACTGGAGTGGAACAAACTTCATTTGAGAGGTCGGTTTTCTAAAGCGCATGTAAACGAGGATAAAGACTCGCAGCTTATTATCATAAGTTCGACCAGGATCGACTTAGATGTTGATACTGCCCATGTAAACGCACTGACTGTTAATTTTAGTATTTGTTGTTTTCTGTTATTATTGTTTTTGATTTGTTAATAAGAGCAAGTCAGTATGCCCATAAAAAATGTCATTTTTGCAGCGTTAGGTCTGAGAAAAATATTTTTTTTCATACAACATTTTTGTTTTGATGCATTAATTGCAAAATACAGCAAGAGAGAAATGATTCAGAATCTAAACTAGTTGTGTTAAAGAACAAATGTTTCTTAAAGGGTTTAGAGCTGTGCCTACGTCACACATCATCTAAATGCCCTTTAATCAATTTTAACCCTGATAATGATCACTGTGGACTCTTTATGTTGTTAGTGAAACAATCAACGTCTTCTGGCCACCGCTCATTTTTAAAGGTTAGGAAAGCAGAAAGTAAAGAAAACCTTAAAACAAAGCAAACATGAATGAAAAATAAAAGCCTAAAATTGAAACAGAAAAGCTGAAATAAGAAAAAATAAAAAATAAAGTCCCTAAAATTAAGAGTATTTAAATTAATTTTAAATGATTTGCTGTTTTTGTGCAGTTAACAGATTGTGAACGATTCATAATTGTTCTAACATTTCTGGAAAGCTGAATGTGCACAACAGTGGCATTATTGTTACTTATGTCTACTAAATGAAACATATGTTTTCAGAAAACAGTTCATTTTTATATCTTCCTTCTGTCTTTATTCTCTAAGTAGCTCCACTGATTTTTTTCTGTCTCCACCAGCTGCTGCTTGCATGCAGATGAGATTCAGACTCTCGTGAGTCTCTCGGTTTGAAGTGTTTTCTCCTCACCTGACGTTGCACGACTGAGGGTCTTTAAGCTTGTGGAACCAGGACTGCTGGGCCTGACGGCATTCTGCTCTTGTGATCACACCATCTTTATCCAGGGCCAGACCAAGAAAAACTGACCTGGCCTTGTCTCTCTCCTTTGCAGTCAATAGACGCACCAATGAGTTCTACAAAAAAATAAATACAAATCCAACAAGTGTGTGAGCTCACGATATGCGGAGTGGATATTTTCCTTCAGAGCTTTAACATAATGCAATCTACTCTCATGCTTACAGTTATTTTATTTAGTGTATGTCTAGAAAAAGCTTTTGCTTTAAT
>SSNS01000008.1:3130777-3185210 GCA_006937985.1 Aphyosemion australe
ATGATTTAAAAATATGGAAAAAGCTGCATAGTATGCCTTTGAGTGTCTGAGCTGAGGAAAGTCAAGACAAACTGACAAATTTCATTTTTATTCCAAATGTTGTTTTCTGGATGTCTTCCATAAATTACTTTCTGCAGATCTCATCTCAAAAATCTGTCATAAACAGATTTTTAAAATGCCAGCTGAGAAAACGATGATGACAGCATCATCTTAACTGTGTCTAACAAAGCTCCATTTTTCATCAGTGATTTTGTTATTCCCACTCCTCACATCCATTTATCAAACTATGTAGCAAATCAGGTTGAGGCACCAGTTAACTCCATTAGCTTCACTTCAGCTGGAAACGAACGTGCCCGTGTGAAATCAAATGTCTTGTCTTTTAAGCACCGCAGGTGGATTTCTGCCTCCTCTTATCATTCTCCCAGAGCCTGTGCCGTGTTGCTGTCTTGATTTTAATTTAGGCACTCAGATGCAGAATTAATAAGCTGACCCCAAGAAAAAACTCTCCTTGTTTATGTTCCTACATATTTCCATATTCATTATTCCCACAGGACTCTGCATATTAAGATTATAAATAAAAACCCTCCATTTTTCTGTGATTAGGAATCAAAATAATCATGCTGTCATCACGAAGCAGTGGGCTTTTTTTGTATTTGCTCTTTAACAAATGATTTCCGTTCCTTTGTAATCAGATATGTTCATCAGGCGTCACCCCTGGCAACATCAAATGCCAGCAAAACAATCAGACAGCCCATCTAAAACAGATGCTTTCATGATATTGTTTTGTCTGTATGCTAAGATTTTAATCCGCGTTATTTAGAGTAACCCTTAAAATTGATTGAAGGGTTTATACAACACTGGCAGCAGCTGGAAAAACATGTTCGCCGGCACACAAAAGACCTCTTTGGGGAATGGAGATAAAAATAATAATACGGTCTAATCTTGTGCTTGGCGCCTATATAAATAGTTTTCTTTGAGACTGTCCTGTTTAGAGAAATGATCAGTGACACGTTAGAAAATAAAACGCTATCTATAAACAACATTTTGACCCTGTGCCAGATAGGAAACTTAATACGATCGTTGGATTTTAAGGTTGCACCAACAAAACCATTATGTCACTGGTATAATCAATAGATTATACAAAGATCCCTTAGGCATTAAAGTGGGTTTTTTCAATAAATGTACTGGTGTCTCTAGTATGAATGGAATTCCTGTTTCAGGAAGTAGAAGTTAATCGGAGGAAAGCGGGAAGATTTGGAGTCTTCCTGATTATTATTCTTGATGTTCGGACATCTCGCCTCTGATTGGCTAACAGTAACGCGACTCAGCCATTGATTTAGTTTACTCTGCAACACTGATGTCTTATCTCCACGAATAACACAAGCCTGGAGGAGTTCTGCCATGTCTTGTTGTTGCTAATGCTAATGGTTAGCTTCTTCTAGCCAAGACGTTCTCTGCTCTCTCCTGGACGCTAAATCAACACAGCCTTTCCCGTCGTGAGCCAAAATGGGTGAGTCTATGAATGCTAACATTTCCATGTGATGCAGGAGAAACTGGCTTTCTCTGACCCAAGCGTTTTCACGTCTATTTTCTTTCAGCGGCGAATGCAGGAAATAGGGGTAGAAGACTATTTTCATGTTCATCCTGCATGTAAAACTTACAGTGACAGATCAGAAACAAAGTACAAAACTATGTTTCGCAGTGAACCTCACCTTTAAGATCTGTCCATCTTTTTTCCTCCTCAAGTCAGAATATTTACTCTTTATTTCTTTCAAAATAAAAGTTACTTTATTCAACTGTGTGCATATATGGATGTTAAAAATAGCTGAAAACTATTTAAAAGCTTCCTCAAGTTATTTGAACAGTTAATTCTAATTGACAGCTAAACTGGAAAATGGTTAGCTTCTACTAGTGATGAGCTTCAGATGTGATTACAAACAGATTGATGTTCTGCAAATTCTTTGCTCTGTTTTTAATGCAAAAATCTATGCACTTCATAAGCAATTGCATATTTATAGGAGCAGTGCCACTGAAAACATATCTGTCTGGAGGGAACTGATTGCAGCCTGCAGCTTCATGTGCATGTGTGTTGCCTGAAGTGAGACGGGTCGGCACACAAGCATAACGTTAAATGTTGTGCAGTAAACAAGGTTAAAGTTTTGTTTACTGAAGAGAAAGACCCCTTATCTATAGAGTCAGGCTACATTTATGTTGCAGAAGGTAGAAATAGATGGTTTTTTATTCATTTATTTAAATTTTAAATGATGCAATTGATAACTGAGAAAAAAACATTCTTGTTTTAATTAAAATTATTTTCACTTTCGACAGTCAAGGATCTAGAGAAACCTAAAATATTTTAATAACTAAAAGACAGCTCACCAGCCAAGGCTTGAATATAAAGAGATGTTTTCCATTATAATTATGATCCACATATGACTCATCAAAATTCACACGATTTGTATTAAACATGAGTTGTATATCCAATTCAGACCAATTGAATTAATATTAAAAGCATTTAAAAATATTCAAATGTTTTAACAGAACATTCGTCTTTTTGCATTAATCTCCTGGTATGGATGCTGATTCAGATTAATGATTTCATGGTCTCTGGTGTTTTGGAGGAAGTAAAAACAAAGATTCACACACAAGATTCTGCAACACCAAGTAGAAACCGCTTAATTTGGGCCAATCTCAATTTTCTTACAACAGGATAAAAACACACAACCCCACATTATTTCAGAAATCCGTAATGAAGCAGACCAGGAGCAGATTGACTCCATCAAGAAAATCTGTCTTATGGGAGAAGCCTGGGTTGAAACTTCATCAGAAGACCTTAAGAACAATGAAATCTAGAATGTCTAATGCAAAAGCTGATTTTGTTTCTTTTAAATGAAAGTAAATTTTGAAGAAAACATTAAAACAATTTTTTTAAAATCACAACTTCTAACTCTAATGATGTCTGCAAGTCCTGTTCATTTGTTGTTTCCTTGGACAAGAAGAAAATGTCCCAAACTTTTGAGCAGCAGTTATTAAGGAAAGGTGTATTCATAATTGCTGTGTTCCACTCGGCGTAAGGACCATCTGTTAGGAAGACAGAGTCACTGTCAAAGTTTAATGAAGCACCACAAGACATTTAACATTCATTAACTGTATTCATTATGGCTCCATAAAGAGACAGGCCAACCAAGCAAAATTACACTATAACAAAAAATGATTCAATAACAAAGTAATTTTAGTTTAGTTTAGTTTAGTTTAGTTTATTTATTTGAAAGGGACAAGCATGCACATTTGACCTGTAACACGCTATCACATTTATAGCCAAAGCTAATTTACAATGTCCGTCCCTAGACAAGTTCAATAAAACAAGAATACTACATAAAAACACTATTAAGTTAAAACATGTACATCAACAATAAAAACAGTGCATAGCCATAAAAACAATTTCTAAAAATGACTGCAGACCTGGTCTGCTTTCAAAACCTTCTTCAGTTTACTTTTAAACAAAGCTAGTTGTTTTTCCTGTTTTAACTCAGTGGTCAATGAGTTCCACAGTTTAGCACCCTGAACAAATAAGGCAGACTGGCCAAATGATGTTTTCCTACTCGGCACTTCTAAGTTTCCATGTAAGGCTCCCCGTGTAATGCAGCCTGCTCCTCTAAGCGGTCTTACTAGCTGTGCTAAAACCTCAGGTGCAAGGTGATGGTAACATTTAAAAATCATCTGCAGTTGTCTAAATCGAATAAAATTTTCAAAACTTAAAACATTTAACCCCTTCAGCACTTCGCAATGATGTGTTGTCACCGATTTTCTTGATAAAATTTTTAAGGATCTATTATAGATTGCTCTTACTGGCTGTAGCGTAGAGGTAGAAGCCTGCGACCATGATGTTATACAGTAGCTGAGGTGGGAGAACACTATTGCATGCATAAAAACATTTGCAGCTTGAAAGGACAAACAGTCTCTTAGTAACCTAAAATTGTACATGTTTAATTTAGCAGTTTTCATGATATTTCTGATATGACTTTTGAATGATAAATGACAGTCAAGAGTCAAACCTAGATATCTCACTTCTTCTGCTTGCGTTACTGGCTGACCATCAATGTGTAAACATAGTTCTTGCATTGGACGTGCTCGTGACACAAGACAGACTGACAGTTAGCCCTTTTTATAAAACAATGCCGCCAATTTGCCGCAACGCCGATGCGGCATCAGGGAGCGTTAGGTCGTTTATAAGAGCTCAGACCGTGGCGGTAATGTTGCGCAATCATGTCAGTTTTATAAAAGATTACGCAATGGCGGCAAAAAGGAGGTATGGGGGCGGTCTCTGCACTGTCGCGGACTTCCGTGTATTTTGGACATAACTTGCTTTTTATTGCGATCGAAGCCGCGCTCCTTAAGTTTTTATTTTAACAACCAGCTACAGGTGTGTGTCATCCACCATCCCTGTGAGCTGTCAGATGATCTGAGCTGCAGATCTAACGGAGAGAAGCTCCCGGAGCACCGCATCGGTCCAGTTAATCATCTCAGTTGGTTCTGTTTACAAACGTGAAACTTAAGCGCGTGTTTACTTTCATTTTTAATATAGTTCCCGGCCGGAGCGCAGCATTAATTCATCACATGGTCATGACACCTCCCTCTTTTGCACCAAGGCTTAATGTGCGTTTATAAGACCGGCGAAGCCGCAATATTACCGCAATATTACTACCAAGCGTGGTGGCACGAATACCTCAAAATTCCCGCAACGTGATGCCGCCATGGCGCGTTCATAAGAAACATGTTGCCGTAATATTACGCTGATTTGCCGGCATGGTGTGTCTTATAAAAAGGGCTTCAGTATAACCATCCTTACAACATGGTTGACATTGGATGGCTTTGTGATCATTTCACTGTAGAATTCTTACATATCGCTCCTTAAAATTGCACCAACTTTTGCAAAACATCTTTGTAAACTGCTTCCAAATCAAACCCTGAAGACCACATGTCATTAGCCAAGTTTTACTGTGCAATGAGAAAACCAAAGAAAATATTTTCCAATATGTAAAAATGGGTTTTACTGCCTANTCTTTTGAGTTTGTTAAAAGTTGAATGAAGTCTCTAGGTTGAAGTTAACCCTGGCAAGTAAGAGGTCAAAAAGATGAACGATTTTGTGCAAAATTGAGCGATTTTAAGCATTTTCCATTCATTTCAATGGGCTGAAAAATCGCAGAAAAAGCTGAATAAATCGGAAACGGTTGAAGATATCAATACCAAGAGATATAGCCGGAAAGAGCTGAACGAGCTGAACGGTTTGATACCAAACTTGCTGAAATAGCTGAAAAACTGTAGGAGGAGATACAGTTCAAAAAACGTACGGAATCTGAAAAATTGAGGAGGAGAAACTCAATACTTTGAATGCTTTACCAAGCATTCAAACTAATAATAAAGAGAAACAGGAAAACAATAGTTTGAATGCATACTGCATTCAAACTAATAACATTTGCAGTTTGGCTGTAACATAGCAAATGCTGAGCAAAACTAAATAGTTTGCTATTTGTGGTAAAATACAAACAAGAATTGGTGAGATCCCTTCAACTTAAAGGTGCAATATGTAAGAATGACATCCTGTGGTCATATTTGGTTACTACAATCACTTTCTCATTGCTGTTTCATGAGTTTCATGGCTGTTACCAGTTCTAGATCAGCGCCAGAAGATTCTAGATGACAAGCAAAGACGAGTTATACACAGTAAGTTGATAAGTAGATAAATACATTGTTATATCTGGTGTTAGCGCTCTTAGGTGTTTTACCGTAGGGAGCACTTACTACACTTATTACGGTAATAAGCCTCCAGCATTAGTGAAAGTGTGGTTGTGCCGTCTTGCTGTTATAGTTCTGAGCGACTCATTAAAGGAAGTGAAACGCCACAATTGACTCACTATTCACTTCACACTAGGGATGCAACGGTCCACTTTCCCCACGGTCCGGTCCGTACCTCGGTTTTTGGGTCACGGTTTCGGTCCACTTTGAATTGTAGAAAAGCTTAAGAAAATCTGAAATTTCCTAACTCTATTTTATTCACGCAATAATATAACTTTTCAGATGTTTTACTTGTAGTCCAGTGTATAGTAATATGTTCAGAGACCAACAGAAATGTCACTTTTGAAATGCCTTTTAAATGTGGTGTCAGTGAGAGGCTAGGGCAACTGAAGCGGGACTGGGAGAGACGCGTAATTTGGAATTGTAGGATGTCCAAGGAAGGTCCCGACTCGGGAGTGTATTGTGTGAGGGGTTGTGGCGTCAAATAAAGTGAGTCCCTGAGTTCACCGTTTTCTCTCCTCGTCTTTATATTCAACTGCAAACCAGAAATGTTTCCACACGGAAGGTTTGTTTGAAGACGGCGTGTCGCATGTCGCCGTGGCTAAGTTTCTCTCTGTAGCGCTTGTTTTGCTCAAACTTTCAGCTCGGTGGGGCGGGTCAAACCTGTGACTGGATATTTACTCGCGGGAAGGGAGGGGGTCTGCTGTGAGCAGCTTCAGACGAGACTAGAGCGGGCACATGGAATGAAATTCATCTGCCTGGACAGACAAGCACCCTGGTGCTGTGTAAAGCATGAAATAAAAGGACCAGCGCGAAAATAATGGCAAAACCGAAGTCCCGCGATACACGAGGGTAGATTGTCCCGTGCAGGGAGGACCGAACGGTCCGGGATTTTACCGCGTACCGTTGCATCCCTACTTCACACACACATTTCACTGTATTATCGAGTTGTTGGTGACTGAAAAAGTAGCTTCAGATATTTTTAGAGTCGATTTGCTTCTAATTCACCATTAGCATTGTTAGCTCAATGTTAGTCTCTAGCCTGATTCACCTGATATTGGAGTAAAACAAAAAGATGCCGTGGGTTCTTAGCGGAAAAGTGGGAAAACTTCTGGGTCGCTCCTGTTTACTGGCTTTGGTTCTTTAAACAACTCTGGAGCTTTTTACCTGCCGGTGTCAAATTACAAATGCCTGCATAGCAGTTAGCTCGACGGGGACACTACAATGTCACTGATATAAACAGTAACTACATCCCTCTTTTGTTTTTTTAAAGGAGAAAAACGGACAACCCCCCAGCCACCTGATAAGAAAATCTGTTTCAGTATAACCATCCTTACAACATGGTTGACATTGGACGGCTTTGTGATCATTTCACTGTAGAATTCTTACATATCGCTCCTTAAAATTGCACCAACTTTTGCAAAACATCTTTGTAAACTGCTTCCAAATCAAACCCTGAAGACCACATGTCATTAGCCAAGTTTTACTGTGCAATGAGAAAACCAAAGAAAATATTTTCCAATATGTAAAAATGGGTTTTACTGCCTACCAAGAATCAGTTAAAGCTCTAAGTTCTAATTGTTTCTCATTTATTCTTTTATTATGTAGAATGTAAGAATTACAAATGCCGTCAATCCCTGGGTTGCTTCTTTAATTATAAAGTGAAAACACATTTTCTTAGTATTCATACTTTAAAAAGTACTAGACGTCTAAAACTACTTAACGTTGGCACTGTCACTTCAATCTTTAACATGTTTTAGAGCCAGCAGCTGAAATCAAAATAAACTCAGCAGTACAAAGGAGGGTAAATTGTGTGCATGAACCCTTTCTGTATCTGATGGGCTGCAGCCATGCTTGCAGTGATCCACTTTAAGGACTGACTGCAGAAACACTTTGAAGAAAACCTCAGCTCATGTAGCAAGTGTGAAATTAAATGTCAGATCTGACAGGCAGCAGAGGAACAGAGGAGCAGGAAGGGCGGTAACAAATAACTTAAAAAAAATTGCATTTATTTTTAGCCATAAGGGCCAAAAATTCAAATCCTATAATGAAACGTTTCTTTCCTCCCCATCAAAGAATTGTTTCTCTGGTTTTTGTAACCACAGTGAAAGAACCAAAGAAAGAGGAGTTCTGCTGTTTTTTAAAGCCTTTGTAAATGAATTAAATTCTCAAGGATAGAAGAAGACTGTAAAGCTCCCGCTTCACTTTGAAGAGCGCTCTAACAAAAGCACTGAGCTTGGGAAAAAATACGTTGCATCATCGAGTGTCTCTCTTTCTGCATTTTGTCTTGAGTTCCTAATGAGAAGCTGTGTGCAAAATCACGCCTCACTTTATTTGAGATGGAGCTGTAATAGTTTTCAAATAATAGCACCTTAGCCTCATGTTTGTGCAGACTAAGTCCCTTCTTCTAGAGAGCCCCCTCAAGGAAATCACAGTTTCTCACAGAATTCAAATGGAATGACTCAACTAAACTGTTAGCTTTTTCACCTTAGGCTGTTTTTTCTAAGGGAAGAACTTTGAAAATACCCCTTTGGGTTGGGATAGCTTCCTCTAAGCGCACTTCACAGAAGGGTGTAGGGCGCAGTGTGAGTATTGAAATAGGACCATACAGACTAGGGCAAAGTGCAGATCAAGGGTGCAAAAGGGGCGTGGTCACCTTCCGCACTTGAGAATCGGGACACTCTATGCACTCGCACCCCTGGCCAGGAACGTGCAATTGAAGGGTGCAAGGGTGGAAGTGCGAGTATTGGAATTGGGCCCTAGTTTCCCTCGGTTCCCTTTGGTTACTCAGCTCCTCACTTGTGCTGCATCTGCTAATCACCTCACCTGGTGCACATTCAGTTTTTTTTTTATTTATTTAACCTGGAAGAAAAAAATCCCATTGAGATTAAAAATCTCTTTTTCAAGGGAGATCTGGTAAAGATAGGCAGCAGCAAGCAGCACACAAAGTAATGACAAATGTCACAATTAAAACACAAAAATAGTAGTAAAAAAGTTCAAGTTCAATTAAAAATGGCAATCACTCTAAGTGAAAAAGTTACATGGTATGAAGTTGGCCTCATGGATTCTTAGTTTATTTAAAAACACTCAACTAAATTAATTCTGTCAAGCTGAAGGTGCTGAGTGGACAAAAGCTCTTTTGCCAAGTTCAGTGCAAGCAGATGGAACAGAAAGCATAGGAAAAAACAGCATCTTGTTTTCAGCTAAAACAAATCCAGTGCATCGTGAAGCACATTCATAGGCATACCAAGCCTGTAGGCGGCAGTAGTTCCTCAAATCTTCTGTGTCTATTCAAAAAAACATTCCTTAAATGTGGAATAACGAGGTGGTGGGTAATAACAAGGGATGCTCCATATTGGCTTTTGATATCCAGTATTGTCTGACTCTTATTTTCCGATACCGATACAGACCGATACCAATATATGCAGTGTCCTCCTCTCATATAAAAACTAAAACATTTTAGGTTACTAACATCACATATCTCCTATCATGCATGCTTAAATTACATTTTCTGTTAAAAATGACAATTACTTCAATTTAAGTTAGTAAAAGGAAAAGTGCCATATTTATTTTGTCTCCAACAGCAGCTGCATCTCCTTCTCCCTAAGCGTGATGCTTAGATGTGTGTATTAGTTAGTGATGCATTTTTTCTTTTTCTGTATACAGGTGCTGGTCATAAAATTAGAATATCATGAAAAACTTTATTTCAGTAATTCCATTCAAAAAGTGATACTTGTATATTAGATTCATTCATTGCACACAGACTGATATATTTCAAATGTTTATTTAATTTTGATGATTATAACTGACAACTAATGAAAATCCCAATTTCAGTATCTCAGAATATTAGAATATTGTGAAAAGGCTATTTTGAAGACACCTGGTGCCACACTCTAATCAGCTAATTAATTCAAAACACCTGCAAAAGCCTTTAAATGGTCTCTCAGTCTAGTGCTGTAGGCTACACAATCATGGGGAAGACTGCTGACTTGACAGTCTTCCAAAAGACGACCATTGACACCTTGCACAAGGAGGGCAAGAGTGGACTGCAGCTAGAGTCAGTGCTTCAAGAACCACCACGCACAGACGTATGCAAGACATGGTTTCAGCTGTCGCATTCCTTGTGTCAAGCCACTCTTGAACAAGAGACAGCATCAGAAGCGTCTCTCCTGGGCTAAATACAAAAAGGACTGGGCTGCTGCTGAGTGGTCCAAAGTTATGTTCTCTGATGAAAGTAAATTTTGATTTCCTTTGGAAATCAACGTCCCAGAGTCTGGAGGAAGAGAGGAGAGGCACAGAATCCATGTTGCTTGAGGTCCAGTGTAAAGTTTCCACAGTCAGTGATGGTTTGGGGTGCCATGTCATCTGCTGGTGTTGGTTCATTGTGTTTTCTGAGGTCGAAGGTCAACGCAGCCGTCTACCAGGAAGTTTTAGAGCACTTCATGCTTCCTGCTGCTGACCAACTTCTTGTAAAAATAGTGGAGAAAAAAAATTTGATCTAATTTCAACTGAAAATATGCTTGTTTTCTCATAAGTCTGTTTCAAACTAGTTTGCAGCCCAACAAAATACTTGCTTTGCTGTAATGTTTAGTTTATGTTTTGTCTGTTAACATTTATATGAAGCATTTTATTGAACTCTTGTTAAAAAGTCACCGCTTTAAGTCCTCTTCCTCCTGTTGTACCACATCTTTTAACATAACCACTGGACAGACAAAGCAAAAGCTGTGGGGTTGTTTTTTTGTGGTTTTCATTTTTAAAGCAGCAAAAATTAAATTAATCATGCACTTTCAATAATTGCAATTTAGTTTTTTTGTTTGTTTGTTTGCATATTTTTTCCAGTTTGTTGATAGAAAAAAACTTAATCAGGTTAAAGAAAAGAAAAAATAATTTATGAAATTCAGTTCATCTTGAATGCATCTGCGCACAAAATCACAACAATTTATACTGAAAACCACCTGCTACATCATCTTTTTGTTTGAGGGTTTATTTTCCACATTTGCATGTTAAATTAGCTTCATGTTAGGTGTCCAATAGCCGATGACTCACACAATAGTAGCAACTCCAGCCGGTAACCGTGTGGGCTGTATCTTTCATCTCCTGCAGGGCCTCGGCTCGCAGGTAGCCCAGCTCCCTCAGGCAGCCGTCGTGAAACACCCGCGTGCAGATCCTGCAGGTGTACAAGTCGTCGGCCGTCCACACCTCACATACGTCGCACATCTCATCCCTGGGTGGCTGTCGAGGAAAACAAAGAACCAAAATTTGTAATCTGCCATTTTCATGAAGATGTTTGTTTAAAGAGTGAATCTGAAAAAAGTAAGGCAGCCTCACTGACTTGAATTTCTGTAACACAGCACTAAAAATGTGTGTTAGATGTAATAATGGCCTTTTGTTCAGATGGATTATGCATGATTTCCAGCTATTCAAGCAGACAAGAGTGTTTATAGCTCTTCCAAATGGCCTCGTTCAAAAGGGACATTAAAAGCTGAGTGTCAAGATGAGGGCAGAGAGGAATATAATTGAAATATGGCTGCAAGGTCTCTTGTCATTACACAGTTTGTCCTGGAGGGAACTCAGTGTTGGGCTTTTTAACTGAAAAGTGAGCAATTTTTATTAAGAGGTCTCTGGATTTGATGTTTTTAATCTTCAGTGTACTTAACTGGGCCTGTGGGAGAGGAAAGGTGGGGGGTGTTACCTGAAAAGAACCTATGCATGGTCCTAATTGTGATCTAGGATGGCCAACATTTTATATTGTTCAACATTTATTTATCAGACACATCAGCAATTTAAACAGCTTTTGTGACTTCCCTGATCTAATTCATTGTATTATACATTTAAATTTGTTTTTTAAAAAATCACAAATTGAACCCAGAATCAAACTTAATTAAAGTTAAAAGAGATTCAAGTAAAAACTAAAAAAACAACAAAAATCCTAATCTGAAATATTCTAATATTGGATTTGCCTGACCTTTGAAGCCCTCAAGTAACCCTGCATCAGAAACTGTTGTGACAGGTAAATCAATACATACACACAGAGTAGAGACCACCTTAGAAAACTCAACCCAATGAGTCACTACACCCACAAATTTAACCTGAAACTGAATGTTGGACGACAATCGCAGATGGATGGGAAGTAATTTAGCACAGGTTCTGTGGTTAGGTGAGTCCAAATATGACATTTTATTCTAGTCTCCTAAGATGAAGAATTTCCTCCATGTTGTTTATGTCAAAAATGGAAAAGTCAACATCTGTGATTGTATATGGTGATGTGGCTGTACGCATATGGTAGGTGACCTGAAAATATCTTCAAATATCAATAACCATGCATACTTAGCGGTGCCTTTAGAAACGTTTCAAAGGTGTAGCCAGATGAGGCCATAGCAACTCTTGGGATAGTATATCAGAATAAAACCCTTAACAGTATTTCAGGAGATTTTTTAGATGCTCCACATCAGGTGGAGAAGTTTATGCATCAGAGTTTTGTTTGCAAGTGGGGGAAAAAAGGAGTGGAAGCTGGACAGGTGGATCAGGGCAGCACATGTGGTGCTCTTGCTTTGAAGAGGGAAATACGTCAAAAGGCAAAGATTTTTTATTTTTTTATTTTACTGGTTGATCTATGCTCCAACCCATCACCTATGGGCTTTGGGTAATGATGGAAAGAACAACATCTGGAAAACAGGAGACCAAATTAAGTTTTCTTTACTGAGAGGTCGGACTCAACCTTAGAGATGGGGTGAGGAGCTTGAACATCTGGGAGGGATTCAGAGTAGCACGGCTGCTGCTCTTCTGAAGTCATTCAGGCATTTGGTCAGGATGCCTCTGACCCAACCTAGGGAGGAGTTCTGGGCTTGTCAGATGGAGAGATGACTGTGGGGCTGAACCAGGACATGTTGAAGGAATCATATCACTTGAGGTCTGAGAATGCCTTAGGATCCCACCAAAGAAGCTGGGAGAGGAGGCTGAGGAGAAGACCATTGAGGCTTTTTGCTAAGGCTGTTGCCCCATGATCAAGACACGAATAACTGAAAGAGGACCAGATAAAACTAGACTATACAGTCCTTGACAAAAAATGCAATATTAAAGTTAAGTCTTCTAATTTAAGCCGTCGCTCATTTCTTGTTTTGTAGATGTTCTTCACCTAACAGGCAAAAAATGACATGTTGCAGCTCACTGAAGCGTGTCCACTCCTTTCTTTACCTCATACTCATTAAAAATATGACGCATATCAGCCAGGAGGGTCCAGTGAGGGTGCAGCAGATGTATGTGTGGCCATCAAATACAAGAATTCATGAGATGTATTTTTACACTGAGGTAACATTTTTTCCCCGTGAGGTTTGTGGTTATTTCAAGAAAATGGTACCCTGACCTATAAAAAGGTTGCTTCATAAATAGTAAATGTGTACACCCAACTGGCCTGCCTTGGAGTGCAGTTCTGTCTTCTGCTTTGTCAAAATCCCCCCCAAAAAAACCCAGAGAACAGCTAAAACAAACGCCATCTTTTGAAGAGGAATCAAGACAACTCCTTCGGCCCAAAGTGCAACACCTGTCATCCTGAGTTCCTAAACGTATGTAAATAAAGGAATGGAGATGCTTCACAGTGGTACACATCGCTTTCTAACTTGGGTCTGTTGCTGGTATCAAATTCTACTGTAGATTCTTTCAGGTTTTTAGGGTTTTGTAACATTTTCTTCTTCCTTCTGGATTCGTTTATTAACAGCATAATACATTTTACATTAGAAAACTAACATTGGGATAAAGAGATCCAGATTTAAAGGTAATGCATACGAGGAATTTCAGGAAAGAACCGCCCTCTCCACGTTTTCAAAAATGCACATGCGCAACACTCTACCAGCACCTGAGAGGAATCGCCCAGTTATCCTCATGCACGCTCTGTTTACAAGTAGCTGCTGGCCTTGCAGCACACGCTCACTATAGAAAAGAAGATTTGTGGTTTTTCCACAATGTCAGACTTGCCACCGGTAAGTTATAATCCATGTAGCATTACGAGCATCTCCATAGCTAACTATAGCATTACAAAAATGTTATCACTTAGCATATAAGTTATTTTTTTATCGCTGATGGGTGTAGCCCGGTCCATCCTGACCAAGATCCAAGATGAGGGTTGCACCTACGTACGTACGGCGGCCTTGCGTTAGCTTCACCAGAATGATTGACAGTTACGTGGACTAATGGTTTACGATCCACCCGGAAGTAAAGAACGTCCACAATACCTTCAAGTACTATTTACGTCAATATCAATCATATGATTTGGATTTAGGAGTTAAGATGTTTTTCCTTATCTTCTGCTCATTAGAAATGTTTTTTAACACTGTCAAATTACAGAAAGTAATCACGCAATGTTTACTTTCTTCCAAAATAGAAAACCTGCTGGTTTCTGCTTCTGTGAACTCCCTCCCCTGTTAGTCAGCTTCACCTTGGAAATAGTCACCTTTCAGAGAAAGCCAAAGCAGTCCGCCCACAACATGCTTGTTGTGAGAAGCACACAACAGCATCAACAACATGCTGCACGTTGTGAGACAAAAAGAAAAAAATAAACTAACTCAGATTTTCTCACCTTTAGCAGAGGGCCTAGACCACTTCACAGAGTGACTGATGTGCTTCTGTTACCATAAAGATTACTTCATGTTTACTTGTTTGAAAAGTTGGTCAATCATATTGATCACATAAGAACCTGCATCATATGTATGTTGTGAAAAACTGAGTTCAATAAATAAAATATTAATTCATTTTTAGAGGGATGAAGTTAATGGTTGTTTTTTGTGTTCTTTTATACATTTTTGGTTTATTTTTAGTGGATTTTTCAAATAAAATGTAATTTAACATTATGTTTTTTTTTTTGGACATTGAAGTGGAGTTTTACTAAAGTTGAATACAGTCTAAAGGGTCTGTGAAACTATAATTTGTTGATGAAAAGGGTGAGATGCAGGCCTTATAGCTATAAAAAATAATGTTTCCAAAAATCAATGACTTATTCTCCTTCCTTCTGATGGAAAATATAGCTTCAGTGTATTAAGATCAGCCCAAACGTTCCCACTGGCAATCATTTACTCAACTCTTGATTCACTGTGGGAAAAAATAAATAAAAAATTTCTCTTCTATGCACAAAATGAAATGCAAATTCCTTTTTCTTGCATTTTTTATTGTAAACAAGTGAAACACTTACATTTTAAAGGAGTCATCACCTATAATACCGTGGATATCTACGTCCTATTATAGAGTTTTAGACCATTAAAATAAATTGTATTGGAAAAATGACTAAAAAATGTGCTTTTCTGATCCTTTTTTGTAAAGGGCACAATTTCTCATGAGATCACACGCGATATTTTTAGGGATGCACCGATACCGGTATCGGTATCGGGTATCGGCCTCGATACCACATTTTCTAAAGTACTCATACTCGTTAAAAGTACTTCGATACTGGGGACCGATACCACGGTCTGAGAAATGTCTGTTTGAGCGGCGTGTAAGGGGTTAATCACAGGCGCCGAGTGCCCACCCCCAAGGCCCCAGCTGCAGCTCAGAGCAGGGAGTAGTTTTCATTTTAAATAAATGTTCTTAATTCCAAACGAGTGCCTTGTTTTTTATACAACTAAAGCTGTTATCTGTAAATTAAAATCATGTTTTTATTAAGTACTCGGTATCGGTAAGTACTGAAATGCAAGTACTCGTACTCGTACTCGTTTTCCAAAAAAGTGGTATCGGTGCATCCCTAGATATTTTGGCTGTGTCGGACGCGCGCGGGACTGAGGGGTGCGTTGATTGGTGGAAGGAAGCAGGAAGCAGCTTGAGCATCTTGCTCCAAAATTACAAAAGTTATAACTGAACCCGACCTGGCAGTGACCTACGGGATCCAACAGTGTATTTACGAGCCCGAGCCTCGTGCGCCTCGTACGTAATGGCATAATCTATGCGTTTGACGTTATGAAATGAGCTTTGTTGTGCTGGTTTGTTCGCTGCTGGTTCATATTTGTTTATATTCTGCCTTTGTGTCGACATATAGACAAATCTCGTTTTGGAGTGCGCGTGCTCGTGGGCATGTGAGCTGGTTGAAGAAGGCAAGATTAAGCAAATGCTTCAATGTTAAATATCGACTTCTCAGCCAGTGAAAAATCATTAGGAAGCCATTATAGACATTTTTTCAAGTGGAAAAGTGAAAATTTCAGGTGATGACTCCTTTAAGGATCTCTTGGTCAGGTCAAAATCTTAACTGAACTTAAAACCCAGAAATAACCCTTTGTGGAACTGATTTGGACTTTCAGAGGGTAAGTGATCATATTTAATCACTTGTGCTTAAGTCAAGTGTGTCCACAGTGCGCTTACGGACCAGTTGCAGCCCTCTGAGTGATTTTGTTTGATGAATTGTCTCTCTATTTTAATGTTCAGATTTTTACTAATATGCCTATTTTGGAGTTTTTTTGAGCAGTACACATGGGGAAAAATGACCAAAAAATACTTTTGTGCAATATTTTTAAAAAAAATTAAAAAAATCAAATTTTTGTGACCAGTGAGGACTACTAATGTGACAATTTTGGCCCTTGATCTGAACATTTGGGGCAACCCTAAACCATTAATTTAAAAAGAAGGGGACAGGAGGCTGAAAAATGTAAAAAAAAAAAAAAAATGTGAAAATGTAAGAAAATAAGAAAAAGAAAAAGAAGTTTGAGAAAAGCTGTAGAAAAAAAATCCCTGAACAGATCATAAATACAGCAAACAAAAATCGAAAAAATACCTCATTTGAAAGCAGAGTCTGTTCAACAACAAGTTAGCTGTTTCTTAAGTCTAATTATTCAATACCTGCTCTTTCTTTTCCAGCTCAATGTCAATGGGCTGATCATCATCAGGTTCCCTTTTTGGTCGCACAAAAGCAGGAGGAGTAAGCTGATGAGTTTTGTCAAGTTCCTCTGGCTCTACTCCCTTTCCGTCCCGTAACCTTGACCAAGCCTCCTGGTTGACTTTACATTCATCCCTGACTGGAGCCGAGGCCTGTTGGGAGGTCGACGGGCCGGCGTTATTGTCAGTCTCCTCCTGTTTCTCCTCATCTGTGTTTTTCTCATCGGTGCTGACTGATGTTTTGGCAGGCGCTTCGCGTTCTTCCGCATCCCCTTCAGTAGGTTTAGGAGCACGCTCTTTGAGTCCCGCTTGGAAGGCCGAGACGACGGCGCTGCATTTCTGCACCTTCTCCACCTGCTGTTTCTTTGACATAAGCACTCCCATGGCTGCAAACACATGAAAAGAGAAAGAAGCAGAATATTTGTTAACAATGTTTCATAGCTCTTGTTTCCACTGAGAGATTTGAATCACAGCTCTGGTAACACGAGCAAACAAGCCAATCTGATTCAGTTAAATGTGGCTGGAAGCAATTTATATCCAGTTTTCTTACTCTAAGCCATTTTTACCCCCTTTAAACTACTGAAGTTTCTGGTTTTGATGGATACAAGTAGAGAGTATTATATACTAAGTGAATGGACAGATTAGTTGGAGATGATAGAAATGCACTACTGGTTCCAACCAAGGTCTGAGGAACCATGTCTGAACACTCAAAACAAGCAGATGGACAACAGCAGCAGAAGACCACACCTGGTACCACCACAGACTACATGTGTATTGCTGGTAACCACGTCCATCTCTTTATGACCAAAGTGGACCCATCTTCTGATGTCTACTTCCAGCAGGATAATGCACAATGTCACCAAGTTCATCTCAAACTGGAAGATGGCAGCAAGCAGGCTTGGGTTCTTTTTCAAGTCTGTGATCATCTCCACTCTTTAGACAGTATTTAGCTCTGCAGTCTGCACCACGTTGTCAATCTCACATCTGTAGTCATTCTCAACACCTGTTTGCTGTTTTACTAGCAAATAAGGTTCAGTTTTTCCTAAATCTAATTTAGCATGCTGCAATGTCCCTCAACTCCTTTGCTAATGTTGCCCTATTTCTGACATTTGCCTGGAAAGATCAAGTAGGATTAACATTTTTCTCCATTTGGTTCATCTCAACGGGATGCTGAACATTTTCTCCTCCCCCACCACACAGACTTCCCTTTCCCTACAGGACCCACACTGTTCCTGTCACATCTCAGTTGTACGCATTACAACTGAGACGTGAGGGGGCCATCGGCTGGCACACTACTGCCAACCACTGAACATTCTCCTGATATTAACTTTTTAAGAAATTGCAATGTATGCAGTCATAGAAACACTACTGGGTATATATGTGTGTGCGTGCATGTGTGTCTGCTCTGTCTTCTCAATCGTGGCGTGGCTGCTCATACTGAGCCAGGATCTGTTGGAGGTTTCCTTCTGTTAAAGGGGAGTTTTCCTCTCCACTGTCACTACATGCGTGCTTAGTATGGGGATTACTGTAAAGACTCTGACACAACAAGTCAGTGACTTGATGCAATCTGCTGGGTTCCTTAAACTTTGAACTAATTGGCATAATGAACTGAACTCAATGGGAATGTTTAATTAGTGAAGTGCCTTGAAACGACTCTTGTCGGGATTTGGCGCTATATGAATAAACTGAATTGAAATTGAAATAGCACATTACCACCCCCACCCCCACCCCCCCACCCCACACACACACACTCACACACATGCTCCCACTCCAACTATTTCCTGCAGTAAGGTGAAAAGGCAACTGGAGTCACTAAACAAGGTTGCTGATCCATTAGGTTCATCTCCACGGGATTCTGAACATTTTGACTCTATTTTGTTTCTATTGTTTTGGAAACAAAAAATCCTCAAATTCTGTTTTGAATACCAATAGACCTGTTGCAGTATCCTACATCATTAAAGTTTTGGAAAAAGTGTTAAATGTAAGCATTTTCTAGGCTCCACTGCCATTTCTTCCCTTAGAGACAGAAGAAGTGTGATACTCTAACAACCATCGGGATTATTTACCGACCCAATGAGACCACAGTTTGAGGAACTTGGGTTTTGTTTGTTTCAGCAGCTGGTCAGAGTACTAAAATGACTGTTCCCTCAGTTTTACTACAGGTGACGTGTCCAGTCATGTCATCCAGAGGTGTAGGGAGACAAGGTAGAGGACTACAGATACCTGGGTGTTCACCTAGACAACAGATGTTGCATATTTTCTTCTCTGGTGAAAACATCTGTTGGGACTGAAGCATCAGAGTCAATGAGCCAAATAAACCGAACAAATAGATAAAGAAAGCAGGTTCTGTGCTACACAGGGACTAATGTGGATTAAAGTGAAGCCCAAGCTGCATAGAATAATAAACAACAAAGGAAAAGCTTGACACAATACACCGGTGAACCTGGTACACCTTTAGTTGGGGACTTTTTCATCTCTGCTGCAATAAGGCGCAGCACAGGTCAATGGTGCCTGCAGCAATAACGAATTCCTGAGCCAGACTCTCCTTTATGACCAAAGGCCGGATCTACCTGCCTTTATTTGATGAAACACTTTAATTTCCTTTTAGGAATATTAAACCATTTTCTCAATTCTAATTTTCCATTCAATTATTGCAGATTTATTTTTGACTCTAGCAAAGAATACTGCAGAAGTCTAGGCTTGCGTTAGTGAGTTGGTTCCCTACATCTCATCACATTATGGATTACATTTGAACAGCAATAAACCATTTGGGGTCCGTTTGAAATTGCTGCACACACAGAAGTCTGAAAAACATAAGTAGATTCTGACTGGTAAACAGAGTCAACATGTGGTCTACGAACGAACATCCACACACTCTAAAGATATTTAAATGTGTTAAAAGCTGTTATTTGAGCAGATTTTGTTGTAGAGGAAAATGTAAAAATATAAATGTTAATTGGTAAGACAGATCTAGAGAGACGAAACTTGTTTTACTGTTTTAAGTCAAGTCAAGTTGAGCTTTATTGTCATTCCGCTACATGTGGAGACACACAGTGGAACGAAAGGTCATCCCTCGCAGGCCCACGGTGCTACATAATCACACATACAACAGTGAAGTAAAATAAAAGAAAATATAACCTATACACTAGCCACATTTAAATGGGCACAAGTAATCAGAATGAACGCCCTATCAGATCAAAAATTATTCATGTAAACATGTCAATTGGAACATTTTGATCCGATACGGCCTGATCGGAATGAAATTTCATTCCGATTGAGAGAGGTGGTTTTGTCCAATCGTCATTCTGATTGACACACCCATTCGGATTGTTGGAGTAAAATAATGCCCACTGCGCATGTGTGGAATTTCAGCGTGACATCTTTCTGCCTTTGCAGATGCTCTGGACAAATGGAAAACATGGCGGGAGGTAAACAGAAGTGGTCTGTTGCAGACACAATTTTTTTACTGGAAACACTACGGTAGCTCAATATTATTGAACGTCTCAATGGCCGAACGGCTAGAAATGCAGAGTTATACACTCAAGTGAATCTAAAGATGCAGGAAGCGGGAATTCACCGAAGTATCGACCAAATCAAAAACCGCTGGAAAAGTCTGAAAGCGGCATATTAGACTACAAGGTGACGTTTGTTTACAATTTTTTTTCCAGGAAAGACAACTCTGTGCATGCTCATCCTATTTAATCTGATTGAATGCTTGGTGCACGTATACTCTCGGCACGATCGGATCATTTCAGTTAGTGTCCAGTTAAACAGAGATTTGGGATTTCCGATCAACCAAGGTTTGAATCGGATAGGGGAAATTTGGCGCATGTAAACGTAGCTACTGTTTCATATAAATACTGGAGATGTGCAAAGAGGAACAATTTGAGTCAAGTCTAACAGAATGGGCTCTGATGCTCTGGTGCCGTCTTCCTAGGAGCTGAAAGGGTTTTTGAGAGGGATGGTTGGAGTCCTTTGTGATGTTATTGGTTCTGCTGGAGCATCGTGTCAGAAAAATGTTCAGTATGGAGGAGAGAGGGGCACTGATTATCTTTGCAGCTGTGTTTAATGTCTGCTGGAGGAGCTTTAGGTCAGCGGCACTGCAGTTTCCGTACCAGACAGTGATGCAGCTGGTCAGCACACTCTCAATGGTGCCCCTGAATGTCGTGAGGAAAGACTCACTCTTTTCAGCTAGCAGAGAATGTGTAAGTGCTGTTGTGCTTTTTAAGTTGACGTAAAGTCATTTTTTTAAGGAAACAAGACATTACAGCAGCAATAATGTCTGATATTGGAAAGATAGTTTGTATATACATTTTTGATTAGAGCATCAGTACACGGACACAGACATCCATTTTGTCAGCAATGGATTGCTGTATTAGAGAAAAGTCTTCTTTTGGCTTTTCCCTCCAGGGGGCGCCACAGCAAATCATCTGTGTCCATTTTATCAGAGGATAGTAAAGCCTGTCAAAAGTGGAATGGTAAATCAGAGGAACGTATAGTTTGTTAGAACTGGAATGCTGTATCAGATGAGTGTGCAGCTTGTTAAAAATAAAATGTATCAGAGGAAATGGGACCTTTTCAAGCCTGGAACACCATATAAGATGACAGTACTGATTTAGGATCAGTGGATGATTGTACATGTAGTCAGTTTGATAAATTTGTTCTGTCTCAAATCTTGTTTTTCCACAAAAATATACTCCTTTTAAGTGCCTTCTCATCCAAGGTTAAGCTGCACTTCCCTCCCATTCAGAGTTCCATTTTCGGGAATGATATGGCCATTTCATTCTCACAAGACTGGGATCCTTGAGTGTACTGACAAGCTCTAAACACAAAACACGTTCTCTTACAATCCGAAGGCATTTCTGATGTTGTAATTCCAGGGAATCTGATTTACTCATTATTTTTTATTATCATAAATGTTATAGTACTTTTGCCACAACTCTATAAGAGGTAGATAAGAATAAGTTTTTATTGGTAGTGTTTGGACTAACCTTTAGAAAAAGGTGGCATTATCATTTCTTTTTTTTTCTAGCTAAAATATTCTTCACTGATCTTCCTTTCACATTAACGCTATGGTTCTACGTCACCTCCATTCCAGCCAGAAAGAGGCATTTACCATCCAATATCCCAGACCTCATTTTATAAATTCACCTGGGATATTCGCCAGCATGACCTTCTCATAAAAAGCTCATATTCTTTGACTTTATCACATATCAGCATGTTAAAATTCATAATAATGCCAGGGGGCAAAGAGAGTTAACCTTTGGTGTGTGTGTGTGTGTGTGTGTGTGTGTGTGTGCGTGCGTGCGTGCGTGCGTGCGTGTGTCCACATATTATAATTATCATCTTCTGCACAAGGCATCCACAGGGTTCAGTTTGCTGTGAATATCTGACATCATGAACCTAAAACCTGCTTCCTAAATGGAATGATTCGAGATTAAATTATTATCTCCATCATTGGTTCCTGTTGGGAAAATTAACTTAACGCTCTCTACTTTAAAGGCTTTAGAAGTCAACACCTTTAGACAATGACACAATTTGATTTTGATGATGTGGTTTTCTCCTTGGCAATGAAAATAGGCGAGCTCTGTAGTTTTAAAGCATGATGGGAACTTTCTGCGTGGTTTATTACCCTATGAAGTCAGGTAAAAGAAGCAGAAGCTGACTAAGTTCTCATTTCCACTTAAGTGAGATGAAATTGCATTGCTGAGAAAGGAAGCATGGTGGATTCGAGCTGATTACGTTACTCACGGGACATGTGTCTTAGCTCTGAAATCCAATCCCATCCATCCATGCCACGTGTAAGTGGTTGTGCGAAATTTAATCACATTTATCTGGAGTGAAACGGGAGTCATTCCCTCTCTTTTCCTTCCCAAGCAACAACTCTAAAAGCTTCCTATAGGCTTTGAGCCGCCACTGAACTTCATAGATTGTGGAGAGTACAACTCATGTTGGCTTCATCAAAGATAAGCCGCACGTTTACTGCCTCATGCATAAATCTAAAAGTTAAAAAAGGACTACAGATATCCAAGTGTCAGCTCAAGTTAAATAAATGTAAAATTAGATTTCTTTTATTGTCTAAATGCTGTGATTTGATCAAACAAAATCCTGATGCTTGACAAAAGAGCTGTCAAATGTGACCCAAATAAACAGAAAAAGCTTTTTCATTTTCCTTTTTGTGTTTTTTACTTCAGCTTCCACATGTCATGGGAAATGTCTTATGTAAACAAGAGTTTTAGCTGTCAACAAGTCAATATTACAAACTGATACAGTAAAAATATAAATCTTTAGTAAAGAGAAATACAAAAAAGCCCCTTTTTTAAAAAAAACAGCACAGTTTATTGATGACTTAGATAAAAAATTGTGACATTTTAATAAAATATGAATAATGGATTTAAAATATATTTATGTATATTTTTTGTATGTACATGCTTATGTGGTTATTGAAAGCACCTAAACTAGTAAGACATACAACCGTACACACACTTATTCAAGCCTAGAGACAATTTAGAGCCAGCAGTTCACTAAATATGCATGTTTTTTGACCTGTGGGGGGGACTGAAGATCCCAGAGAAAATCCACACATGCATGGGGAGAGCATGCTTACTCCACACAGAAAGACGACAGGTTTTAAACCTGTGACCTTTTTTCTCTGAGGCAACAGTGCTTCCAACTGTGTCACCGTGCAGCTCAAAACCATGGCTCCAGTAAAGGATTGAGGTTCTGCCCCCGCTCTGGCTTCCTCCCATGGTCAAAAAATATGACTGTCAGGTTGATTGGTCTCTCTAAATTGTCCTTAGGTGTGAGTGTGTGTGTGCATGTTTGTTTGTCCTGTGTGTCTCTGTGTTGCCCTGCGATGGACTGGCAACCTGTCCAGGGTGGATAGGCACCAGCCCCCCGCGACCCGGCGTGCATAAACAGGTATAGACAATGGATGGTTCTGCCCCTTCATGTAAACAAATAGGACTTTTTCCTTATTATAATAAAAACAAGGATCATGTTATTCTCATATAGTTCTTCTTTCACTGTTGAATGTTCTAAAGGTTCATTTTTACTAATGTGGTTTGTTGAGAATGATTTAAAGATGCAGTAGACGTTAAAGCAAACAAAATTTAGAAAAACAACCATTCAAAGGTCCCCCCTAGAGTCACAGGATATGATGGTTAGAAAAAATGGTATGACATCAGCATGTGACACACACACATGCGCGCGCACAAACATTACACACAGCTCTGCTGAGCATTTCAGGTCAAAACTTCCAGAACCAACTCTGAACCAAACTGAACCTCCTTCCACCCCTTTGCCCCAGAAGCAACTAAAATCATATTTTTTTTTTATACAAAACATTTAATTTATTGGTTGCCACTGGTTTGTGAAGAGCATTTCAACAATATGGCAAAAATGCTCCAAAAAACATCTCATACTGCACCTTTAAAATCACCTATATTGTTTACAGATCAGCCCTGCATCCCTAGGGCACAAATTCTGATCCAATAATATATGGTAGCATTCATCAACAGGATGTTCACTTCTGGTCTTTTACCCACAAATTACAATTCATCCCTCAGAGGCTTAAACTCTAAAAATGTGTCAAAATCATTTGAACAACCTCGTTTTTGATTGGACAGTTTAAAAAGCAGCAAAATATCGACTCGTTTTGAACTGGAGTGTTTATTGTATGAGCTGAACGCTGCGGCGCAGTGAAACCCATTTTGAATGTGAGAACAAAGACCCAGTGGCTTTGATCAAGACAAATTAAAAAGTCATGTCACAATTGTAAACCTTCACTTACACTTAACAGAAAAGCAAAACAACGATTGGACAAAGATCGTTAAAGCAACAATCCAGAGATTCCCTCCTCTTTCAGGAATTATGTAGGATTTTTTTAGAATTCCATTAACGTGATAGTGAAATAATGTAGGCAATATGTCAATTTTTCTTGATTTTTTTGCTAAGCCTGATTCCCATCCCGTAGAGCCCCATGCAAGTTGAACTGAGTGCCATTTAGCAATAAGCCAATAACGTTAGACATCTGCCTCTGTACAGATGTCAATCACACAGTGTGAGAATGCATTTGCAGAAGTACCTAGATTGCTGGTGACCTTTCTATAGATATACTGTATATGAACATACTGTATACGAATAAACAGTATAACATGAGAATAATAATTATAAAACAATGTGTTTAGTTCTGTTGCCCGGCTAGAAGCATTCATGACGAAGAAGCATTTCTTCCAGATGTAGTCATGGAAGCAGGGAGAAGGGCTTAAAGATGGAATACATTATTTCCGCCTCCAGATGGTTCCCTCTGAGGTAAAAATAAAAAATGTCTGCTTTAAAAAGAAACAGAACAAAAATAATATATGATTTGTTTATATTTCTACTGAAACATTTATACCTGGACCGCAACTGGAGAAAATGTGAATTTTTTAAGTGCCCCTCCACTCCAACTCAGAAGTGCTTACATTAGGGAGTGACAACCTTTAACTGCAAAACATTAAAGAAATCAGCTTTTAAAATGCACTTGTAAACATTTACCCTTCTCTTATGGTCCCTTATGAATCAGCTTTTGCATGCTTGAAGGCCGGGCTTAAAGTAAGCAAACCGTGTCTGATATATCACTTATAAGCTGCTCTCACAGCTGGATCCTGTGTTATTGCTCTGTGCTCCTAATGGCCCATACCATTTAAAATGAGATAATAAACAGAAAACAAATTGTTCGGTAATGGCCGGCAAAGTGAATGGGCTTCATTCACAGTGGGAGGAAATGGGAAACAATAATAGTAAATTATGTGTTATTAGGTGTCCTAAAGCCACTCACATGGAAGCTAACAGCAAATAGGATCCTGCAATGCCCTGGATGGAATATTAAGTCAAGTCAACATCTAAATGTTCTAAAGAAAGATGCACCAGTGCAGAGGTGTCACTTCCATGCATTTTTAGCCTCACTAATAAGCTCCACGTTATGTTATTTTCATCTCCATAACATGCACAAATTAGAAGAAGCCAGATGGGAGAAGACAGGATGCTGAAGAAGTTTGTTCTGCATTTGCATTTACCTAACAGATCTGCAGGAGAAGCCATTGTTGATGAGATATCTGCATATGCAGAAGACCTTGTCATATTTGAGGTGAACTTATGAATTTTAAATAAGGTCCTTATGTTTTTTTCTCTTCCCCAACTGCGTACAAGTTGAATCTGACATAAATGGGTCAGAGCCTGACTTTGATACCTAAGTGCATTAGATAGCGCTGCACAACCTGCCACTTGCAAGCTTCAGATCCAAAAGCTTTTGACCACAGACCTGTCAGAGTGATCAACACCTTTTCTGTGCCTGACTGACAACGCTGGTGCTGATCAACGTTTGTGTGCATGAGCGTGCGTCACACTCCCATGAGAGAGGTGGCGTGTTTGTTTCACATCCTTGAAAGTTTGCTACTAAATTCTGACACTGAAGTTGTTTTTTTAATGATATTATTATTTTAGAACTTTCATGCTCTAGTAGGAATCAGGCTGCTTTATTATGAGCTGACATTTTTGTGGCATCATGGCTAAAAATACACTTAAGATAAAAATAGGATAACTATGTAACCCTTTAACTTCAGTACCAAGAAAAGGTGATTTTGGGCGATGGTGGCAGAGTTGAGTGTCCGCCCCATAATTGGATGGTTGCAGGTTCAAGCCTGTCATGTCGCTGTCATTGTGTCCTTGGGCAAGTCACTTTAAACACATTGCCTAATGGTGGTGGTTGGAGGGACCGAGCAGCCTCGCCTCTGTCAGTGAGCCCCAGGGCAGCTGTGGCTACATTGTATGCTCATCACCACCAGGGTGTGAATGTGTGTGTGCATATGTGAATGACTGATTGTGTTGTAAAGCGCCTTGGGGGGTTCTAGGACTCTAGAAGGTGCTATATCAAATACAGGCCATTTTAATGTTTCTGGTTTGCCTTCTTTTATTTACTGAGGCAAAAAGGGTTTTAATACAACTTGAGGTAATAATAATTTTAAAACAATAATATTTTAAGTAAATAACATTGTATGGAAATAAAGTTTAAGTTTTTATTTCAAAATATTTTTTTAAGTTTATTTTGTGCTTCAATAAGTTATAAGGACTAAAATATGCTCCACTGAGTGGTTGACCTGCAGGTTGTATGGGTACATTTTCAAGTCATACTCTTAAAAAACATTTTTAATTTATTATTATTATTATTATTATTATTATTATTATTATTATTATTATTATTATTATTATTATTATTATTATTATTATTATTAATAAATTTAGCCTAAAATCCTTGAAAATTGTGTTTATTTCAGGGGCAGTGAGTCAAGTGATCAATGCTCCAAAATGACAAATTTATTCAAACTCTACAAAAGTATTTACTGGCTGCTCATGGCAGCAGGACGTTCTTACTCATTTACAGCTAGAAAGGGAGAAAAAAAAACTTTGTTTACTGTCTTGCTGTCTGAGGGGATGCAGTCTGTTTCAGAGGATCAAGAGGCTGATTATTCTACTTTGCTGGCAGGCACACACACAGCTCTGGCTTTGTGAACATACATCACTTTTTTCTATAGTTTCCTTAACAATGAGCACATCCACCCACTGACCAACGGACAGGATGGTAAAATTTTATCAAGACGTAACACATTTAGAAATATAGACTAAGCATATTGTCCTTCTTTTGTTGTTGAAAAGTGCAGTCAGGATTAGCTATGTTGTATTTCTATAGATGGAGTCCACTTTCCCACATGGAAGATTTGTTGTTGTTGTTGTTGTTTTATTGGCAAATAATTAGTTACAGCTAAATTTTTAAAGAAAATAAAACACTTGAACTTAAATCAGTATGGTAAGAATTACCTTGAAGTACCTTAAAATAGTGATCTGCAGTGTTTTATATTTTGTAGTCAGGAAAACGTCTATTTGTTTGAATAAAGGAGGCAGGACTAAAACTATACTGGAACCAGCCACTAGGGGGACAGTTGTTCTGGCTCGTCCTGGCCTGTGGTTTCTAGGATCACTAGACATTAAAAAAGACAAGCATTGCTTCTGATTATTAATTCAAAATAATTGAAGATAACAGATTTTTCTTAAAACAAATAAAAATATTGGAAAATGTTTTAAATTCAAATTCAGCCTCCATTAATAGTTAAAACAGGTCTGAACAGAATAAAATATTATAGAGCAAGATGCTGATGTTTCTTTAGGAGGGTTTAAAAGTTATACATTAAAATCAACTTTAAAAGCACCACCAGTATATTCAGTGTCTATTTCTTTAATTGTGTTTAATCGGCTGATAAAAACACATCATTTATTTTAATGTCTTATGAAGCATTAGACCTTGAAGGCAGAGAGATTATGGGACAGTGAGAAAAATGCAGTTGAAATATATTAAAAAAAAAAAAAACAGCCAGTGTTTGGTATGAATTGCAAACTGCAACTTGAGCTGGGCTGCACATTGATTGCAGAACATCTTCTGTTATTGTTGTGCTGTTGTAGCTGCACAGTTAGCTCAGTGAGAATGAGTGAGGAGGTATAGTAATGCAGAGATCTCAGTTCCTACATGGGCAGAGCCTATCTACTACTAAATTTAGGCATCATCATTTAGCCTAATTTTCTCTGAATATGAATGAACAGCTTCAACATTATCCAGATTGCTTGCTAAGGAAGTGCATCAGCCCAAACACAACGAACCAAGTAAGCTAACAAGTCCCAAATTTTCCAAATAACCTAGTTAAACCCTGATGATGACATTTACGTCGTCCATCCCACCAGAACATTGTGCACTCAAGCAAAACAGAACATCCTTATACCATCCATTCTTCTTCAGTCTCTGAACCCATCAGCGATAGATCGATGGCTCGGCCTACGGGGAGACGAGGCTTTATTTTAGTCTTATGTCGCCAGAGGAAATGTGGAAGTGTGTAAGGCATAAATGTGAGAAAAAAAGCCTTCCTGTTTCTTCACAGTGGATTAAAAGATCGTTGTAAAACAATTGATTGTTGTGTGGATGGGCTCCACTTCTTCTGCTTTCCACTCGCTGTTTACTTCCACGTAAACTGAGCTTGTTCTGCTGGGACTGGAACCAAACGGTTCCACTTTGGGATGTTGCTTGTGAGCTACAAAAGCCAAAGCAGGTGCAAACAAATGTTTCATTAGTTAAAGTTTTTTCTTGTATGGATTCAGTCTCATCCCACTTTACTGCCTAAGTGTGACAGAGGAAGTCATGGGTGACAACTTTTAAAGCAAGGCAGCAAAACGAAAAGCCATTAGAGAATCCTCCAGCAGCTCCAGACAAGAATCTCTCAATCAGCATCCAATTCCTCTGCCGGTCACTGCCCTTTTGTCACACACTGTAAAACTGATAAAGCACATCCTCAAAGCTAATATCACTGAAATAATGAAAAGACCAGCCCAGAGTCCTGATTTAACTCTAATTGAGAATCTCTGGGAGATTGTTGGTGACAGAGTGATGGCTTAATGCCCTTGGCGGTTTGGAAATTGTGGAAGAGGCTAAAAGAAGACTTGAACAATATCAAACTGGAGCAGGGTGAGACATTGGCGGTACCCTGGGGTTTGCAGATGTGCAGAAGTGGATTAAAGCAAGTAGCCATGAAAAAATAGTGCTAGTGAGTTTCCTTTTAGCTGCGCTCATTGCTGTTCTGTTCTTTTGAATCATCTGCTATGAAAAATGTGATGAACCCACTGCTTACTGTTTAAGTATTTTTATATAAATAAAGCTCTCATTCACTCAAGTTTTTCAATACATTTGCTGTGGTCTCTAGTATAAATGAATGCCTTGTGAGGTCTTCTCTGTGGAAAAAAGCTCTCACACTCCTGTTTCACGAAGTAGAAGTTAGCCGAAGGAGAGGGGGGCAGAAAATGGCAGGATTTGGAATCCTACTCATTATTATTCATGATATTCAGGGATCTCTCCTCTGATTCCGCTGCCTCCACTCGCTCTACAAAGTTGATGTTTTATCTCCACAAATAACACAAGCATGAAGGAATTCTTGCTCTCTCCTGACAGTGCTGGGGAGAATACTTTGTAAATGTATTTAGTTACAGAATACTGAATACCTGCTTTTGACTTTAAAATGTTTTTTGTAACGTATTCCGTTACTTTGCCTAATCCTGGTACTGTATTCTAAATACTTGGAATACTTCCCCTTAAACAGCATTTAAGACTATTAAATGCATTGGTAGCTACTCCTACAGGAAAACAGAGGGCATATTAATGCTAAACATTATGTACTGACTGGGAAAAAATAAATTAAATAATTTAATTATTTTTGATACTTTATTTATCAAAGTGTCAATAGATTATATTTCTTTTTTTGTAATAAAGTGAAAAAATGCTTGACCATAGCACAGCATTACTGTCTGTAATATTGAAACCAAAGCAGCCCCAGACGTCTGGTGCCAGTCCAATCACAGCGCTCTGTTTGGTGGGCAGGATGTTGCATCTTCTTTGACAGTGTATGACCATAGACATGAATACGTACACGCCCCATTGAGCGCTGGAGAGCGTAACAGCGTTGCCGCCATATTAGATGGGTCTCCTCATACTCCAAAGTTAATGCAGAGTGAGCAACTATGCACGTTTTTGTGCAGCCTACAGTTACAACAACCGGCATACTATTGAAAACAGATCACGTGGGATTACTATTGACTTTTCTAGTCTACCTGATGGGATTTTATATTTTAATTTATTTTGTTTAATTATGTTTATATTTTAATTATCATGCCTTTCCATGTGTCTGATTTTGTGAAAAAGCTTGATAAAATGTGTTTTAAGCTGGGTAAGCACCTTCCTCAGTAGAAATGAATGCACTGGGGGCGAATGGAGACCCAACTAAGATGGCAGCCGGCCACTACTGCAGCTCCAATAGGCAGCACCAGTCCACGAGGCATATATATGTCTGTGTGTATGACAGACTGCCCCGTGGGCCATGACTGACATTTTTAGCGGTCCAATCACAGCGCCCTATTGGTTTGGTGGGCCAATCACAGCACTCTGTTGGTGGGCGGGATATTACTGAAAAAACAAATATGGCGGCGGCTCGTTTGAAACGGCTATGGCATCACCTTTGGATTATTTAGACTTGGGCTTTTCTTTGAGTCAAGAGCAGATAGAGGTACTTAAGTTTATTTTAAAAAAGAATGTATTTGCACCTTCTTTGACGGAGTATGGCGGGCTGCCTTGTTGACTGACATCTGTAGCTGTGAGTACGTCACGTTGTTTGTTATCCGATAGCATGAGGAGACAGTTTAAAAGACAACCGTGGATCCCACGACAGAGACGTCAATGAACCATGGCCAGACTATATATCATCATATATAAGATGGCTTGCCAAGCTAGGAAAACACAAAAGGATTCCAATGGTATTACGAAAGTAACTGTATTCTAAATACCATGTTTAAAAATAGTAACTGTAACGGAATACAATTACTCATAATTAATATTCTAAATACGTAACGGCGGTACATGTATTTTGTTACTCCCCAACACTGTCTCCTGAACGCTAAACCAACAACAGCCTTCCTCGTCATGACCAAAGATAGGTGAGTCCTTGAATGTTAAATTTCAGAGTGACGTAGATCTGACTGGCTTTTCTAATCCGAGAGTTTCCTCGTCTATTCTCTATCGGCAGCTAATGCAGGAAATAGGTATAGACTATTTTCACGCTCAGCTTGCATGTGAAACTTAGAGTGACAAACTAAGGTATCATAAAAATATATACATATATATTTCTTCAAAAATAACAAGTAAAAAAACGGTATTTAGGCCTCTCTCATTGACTGATCTCTGTTATATTTACAGCAATATTTAAGAGAAACACAAAATTTCATTTAACTTTAAAATAAATACACAACTGGCATAAATAACCATCTCTGTTCACCCATCTGCCTATTTCAAAGAGAATTCCCTTTTTCTTTTCTATTTCCTTTCATCCACCAGTTGTAATAATCATGATCCACCAAGGTTCAGCAGTCACCCAGATTCACCTTCCATAATACATCTGATGGGCGAAACAAGCAGACGAGAGCTGGCTGGAACTCCCTGAGGCTTGACGATCACTGGGCTTCGCGGTGGAAGCAGCTGCTTTCGCTGCTCCGCTCTCCCTCCTAGACCCCTCTGAATGATTTAAATGCCCCTGGATAAAAAAAGATCTGGATGAAGAGAAGGAAAACTGGGCCGCTCCTTGGGGCAGAACCTGACATATGTGGCTGGGCATTTATTTATTTTTTTCTGTCAGAAGGCAATGCACCAGAATATTCCAGAGATGGTGAAGAAAATCAACCCTCTTTTTATGTCCTCTGGGGCATGTTCCCTCCTCATTTGTATTATTCTGTTTTTTGCCACATTTTTGTTGACATTTTCGTTCTTCTGCACAAGAGCCTGGGCGTTCCTGTTCAGTTCGCATTAATGCTCTTGATTAATGTCAGCAGACTCTGGAGACTTTGGCAGGCCCCTGAGAGCTCAGAAATTGAAGAGGTGTATTGATATAAAGACTGAGGTGGCGCTAAAGTGCCCTTTCAAGTCCTTGTAATTAATTGCACTCGTCAGGGTGATTCATTTTTATAATCTGTAGACTTCACTTTCCAGTATAAGACTGCAGCATCACGTCAGACTAAACACATTACCTTCTTCCGCTGGATTAGCTCACGGCAGCTCTCATCACCGCCTCGCTGATGGAGAGGGCACAAACTATTTTTTAAGTCTACCTGAGGTTATTTTGTGGTGGCACCGGCTCCTGTGGGTGTGTTTTTAGCTTAGAAACGAAGGTATTTTAAAACTGTAATTCTGTATTTCCTGCAAGCCCAGGCCAGCAGGGAGCTCTTAAAGTCTGTATTTATTATCCGGCTCCTGCTGCTCAAGCGCCATCATGGGAAAGTTATGAAGCAGCAATTTATTAGTCTAATGAAACAACAGAAATATCAATGTGTGACTCTGACATTTAGTGACCTTTTTCATGAAACGGGCACAAAAGGAGTAATTTACAGACGGTACTAATGAAAACGTTCATTTGGAGGCGATGATTCAAGCTTGGTTAGAGCGCAAACTCAATGTTTTGGTTTTTATCTGAACTTATTCTAAACGTATTAAATGTGGTGGCTGTGTCTGTAAGTAATAGCAACTATATTTGAAAACCAGTGGTGGAATGTTATGAAGTAAAAGTACATTGTTACTGTACTTAAGTACTTTTTAAAATGCATACTTTAATACTTTTACCTTGAATACTTCCACTTTTACTCAAGTAATTTTTATCCCTTTATCTGTACTTTTACTTAAGTACAAAAATCAAGCACTTCTTCCACCACTGTTGAAAACACACAATTATGAGGGATTACCACCCCAGGTGCACCAAATTAAGAAAAAATGCAAAAACAAAAGATTGTTTTTCTTTTCTTTCTCTCAGAGTTAGTTATATTGAGTGCATTCACTTGTGTTTTTCTCAATATAAGGGGAAAACACTGCTTTTGAAATCAAATTGAGCATAAAAGCACATTTTTAGAATAACAAAAATGCTTTTAATGATCGCTACAGTCTCTCAGCTGTTTGGCTCCCAGCGACCAAACAAAGCAATTATTTCAGTGTTCACATATTACAGCTACTCTGTAGACATCTTGTTAAAAATCCAGTGAAAAGGATTTTTTTTCCACTCTAATGGCCTCATCTGGGAATTTAGCTAAGCTCAGGCTGCTAACTGTATATTGCCATAAACATGTCGATGGAGTCCAGTTGGAGAAGATTCAAATTCAGTACCTTAAAGCATTTTCTGACACCTTGATTTTAAACCTAAATAAAGCATCTCTACGTTGAAGCCACGATAAGCCGCTATGCTGTTACATGTTGGTGCATTTCTGAACATAACAGCATGATGCTAAGCTGTGTCTGGCTTCCTCTCACATCATGGGGGTGTGTGTTTCTCTGACTGTACGATTCTCTTCCCAGCACTGGTTGTCACTGGTATGTGCTGATTTGAATCCCAACCAGTCCTCCTTTTCATTCCTTGTTTCATGGGAAGGGGGGGGTTGAATGAGCAAATCACAAAGCATGCTTTTTCATGGGAATGAGTCCGCCTCTAGCTGAGGATCTCACCCACAGACCAGGGAAGCAAAGACCTGGAACTAATTACTCTAACGAGTTCACCCAGATCTCATCCATCGTTCAACGTGCCTCAATGTATCAAAAACAGAGATGCTCACATAAAATCAGAAGGCTTGAAGATGGTTTGGTGATTTCCTATCAGCTGATCTATTTTTTTTCTATTTCTGGAGGAAAGATGAGTGTGAAACCTCAACCACGCTCCCACTTGCAACTCATTCCCTCTCATCCCATATTTCCACAATGACACTCTCAGAGGAAATGCTCACGGCTCAGCAAATGGGGGGGTTGGAATCCAGCTTGAGAATGAAGCAAATAAAAAAAAGAGAAGAGAAGTAGAAGAAGGCTGAATGGAGGAGGAATTTAAATCTCAATGCATCGTTAGGCTGGAGACACCATGTTGGCATTCAGGAGGCAGAGAGCCTGTGCCAGCTGAAGGCTCTCAGAGAGTTCTACACAAAAAAGCTGCTAAGGCTGCAGGGATCTGTCACAAGCTGAGAGGCAGGACTCACTCCAAGGTTAACAACAAATCTGGCTTGATTATGGAGCTCTTTGGGCCAGGAGATAACACCAAAGAGGCAGTCTGCTGCAGAAAAGTGGACAGAGCAGCCTAAACTAGTATCTGCTGCTGCAGAGGGGAGCATCCTTTCCAAAACATTCAGCCATGGCAGGGGACGAAGAATGTCCTCTCACAAATAACTTACTGCACATAGAGGAGGAGGGAAACCTGGAGTGCTTTAAAAGTGAAACCATAAATGACGTACTATGACACCCCCTCCCCTCCTCCCTTTAAGGTCTAGTTTGTGTCTATTTTCGGGGGAATAAACGCAGATAAAGAGGAGAGAGACACGAGAACTCCTGCAGAATTAAATGCATCCACACCCACAATGATGCTGACCTAAATATTCTCGTCTCGCAAGAATATTTAATGAGGCTTCCCTGCAGAGTCACCTATGTGAGTTTCCTCTTCATAAAACTGACTCTAGACCAGCGTATTTGGCAGCTTTCAGTTTGTTATGTAAGACGTGAAAAAAGGAAAAGCAGCAGCAGAAGGCAGCTTAACTCACCGTAAAGGGTGCAGATTGGCTGTTACCGGAGACTTTACCCTTCCCGTCTCAATCCCGGCCGTCCAGCATGGCAGGACTTGGCAGGAATGAAGTGTGCGCGCGCTGGCTGGCCCCGTCTGCAGCCCCGCAGGGGAGATGAATGACAGCAGTTTATTATCCCCTCGAGTCTCACCGCAGGAAAACGAACAGTCGGACGCAGCAGCCGCCTCTTGTTTCAGCTCCAGTCTCCTCCACAAGCAGCAGTGAACAGCTCCGGTGCTGAAATCCTCCCCACCTCCTTTCTCCTCACCTCCACCCTCCTCCCTTCCTCAGCTACTCCCCTCAGCGTCTGAGGAGACACGCAGCCTGCTGACGCTCCTCTCTCTGCACTCTCACAGCCGGACACCGAAGTTAAACGCCGGATCTCCAACCTTCATATTTACACGTCCTCCTCCCTCCGGTCTTTCAGGTTAATAACTTGTGGGTTTGGACCGGAGCTTGTTGATTGGCCAGAACCTCTGGAAGGATGACGTTTGGACAGATGCTTCCTGACCAGCCAATTAGTGCACATACACACACATGGAAATGCTGTGGAGTGTTGGGTTTCAAAGCTCCAAATGGAAAACCTTCTATAATGATTGTTTCATTTTTATTTAAATAGTACACCAATTGTGTTTAGGTGTAACAACATCCTCAAATTGAACACTCTTCCTCTTTTAAATACCATAAAATATCAACACGGATTAAAAAACGTTTTAATGATGTGATGTTTAACCCTTTAATGCCTGACACACTCAGATCTAAAGAAATCCAGGTATAAGTTGGGTCATTAAAACAAAAATGTCAATTTTTTTGTGATCTTTAACAAGAATTTAATTAGAAAAAATAAATAAATTGCCACCTTCAGATTCTCCGTCAAGCATTGCATTTTTTGATGAATGCAGTAATCCATTAGGTCCTTAGGTAGAGGAGTCAATGAAAATGATTATGTCCCACTTATTGCATCTACTTGTCTGAAACATCTCCATTTCACAGGTTTCTTCACACCCGAGGTACGTGCATTTGCAAACATGCATTTTATCATCTGCAAGTGGAACTCGAAATATTAGAATATGGTGCAAAAGTTCATTTATTTCAGTAATTCAACTTTAAAGGTGAAACTAATGTATAATATAGACTCGTTACATGTAAAGTCAGATATTTCAAGCCTTAATTTTTTATAATTGTGATGATTATGGCTTACAGCTGATGAAAACCCCACAATTGTGAAATGGTTCAATAATCTAGGCTCAAAGTGTCACTAATCAGCTAAAATGCTGAACTTTTGCAAGATATTTAAATTTTTCAAGTGTCATCTGTAATCTAATGTTGGTGCTTACATAAACATTCTTGGTTCTGTGATTTAACATCAGTGTATCAAATATGATACATATGTCAGCACTATTCCTTTGCCTGAAGTCTTTGTGTGCACATTGAAAGCACATTGAATTGCCTCTGTATGCTGCCTTGTCTTATGAATGACTATTCAACTGTATTTTCATTTTATTTTGTTTTACTGCTGTCTAAGTTTGTATTTTACCTAAATGTTTAGTGTAAAACCATCTTATTTATGTTTAAATTTCAACATTTAGATGTAATTTATATACTGTACTTCCATTTCATTCAAAATAAATATTATTAACAGTAATATTAGAATTTGCTTGTATATTTAAATATGTGGGTGGAACATTGTAATTTCCTTAAAAAAAACGCGTTGGGAAAACTCACTTTAACTGTGTCACACCTTATTTTTTTGTTACATTGAGTAAAATGTGACATTATTAAAGTTTAAATGCTAAATAGGGTCAAATGTAGCTGTTTTTTAATGTATTGCTTTAAACAGGAAGTAATTTTGCTCAAAAAGTGAAATACTGGAAACTTTCTCTTGAACCTAAAGATTTCCTTTTGGGTCTTTTGTTTTTCAGTTGAACCCAAATGCCTTCCATGAAGTGAAAAAAGAACAGTTCATACTTAAATAGCACTTAAGAGTCTACAAAGCACTTTGCAATTTTCTCAATTGAACATCTACTCATGCACACGGCACTCAGTTCTTATTCTAAGAAGTAAATGAGGTCATTTGTTTTATCTTGAACATAAGGGAGCCATATGCTGTTAAAGGCTTGGTGCCCAAAGGCACTTCAGGATCACAAGTGGCTGTGATTGAACTACCAGCCTTTAAATGGATAAACAATAACATATTAAGCTCTGATTGCATTTAGTATATTGATTTGTTTTCATCATTTCCCTTATTAGATATTTGCATCTTAATTGACATTCATCATCCATCAGTTTTCTTTTACTGAACCTTTTTTCTATCCTGAATAATAAAAAACCTTTAAAAAACGCCTTGATTTTGAAACTTAGGATGTTTAAAAGGAATGTGGTACTTATGCATTTAGATAACATCTTAGGGATGTTCTAACCATTTGAAGAGTGTTATTGTGCAAAATTTAGGAATGTATTTCTTGTAAATGTAAATTTCTTCCTCTTTGGATAATTAGTTTGTATCCAACAAGACTGATGAGCTAACCATTAGTCATAGCATCTTCAAACAGCTCCCATCACCAAAATAACTGAACTATTCGAGCAAACTTTATTTTATCAACCTTTAGCTACACTATTGTAGTGCATGGTTATTTTGACAGAAGTGTTCTCTGCCTGATTTGACCTTGAGTGTACTGTATAAAAGGGACACATGTAGTCTCACACAATCATTGATATAATATAATAATTATTTATAATTTTAAATCCTTTTCTTTTTTGCATAGAAACGCAATTTAACCCTTCACCCCACTTTTTGGGAGGGGGGCAGTAAAAGTTATTATATAATGTAAAATCGATATCATAATAATCATGTAAATTAATTCAAACATCCATCGTTTTAAGATTTTTTTTATATTTTGGGTTTGTTTCTTGTTTATTTTTGTTTGTTTGTTTTTGCATATTAGACATGAGGACTAAAACATATTCTACTAATGTCAACTTTACTCATATTTTTAAGTGGTATTTTACTCATACTTTTAATACATTTGCATTGGTCTAATGTAGGAATGACTGCCTTGTAAGTTATACTTGGGGGAAGAAACGCTCCGGTGCACCTGTTTCAGGAACTAGAAGTGAGCCAGATCAGAGGTGAGTTGAATGCGACATGATTCAGAGTCTTCCTTTCTGATATTTGGACATCTCGCCTCAGATTTAATAACAGCAACACAACTCTACCACTGACTCTGTTTGCTCTGAAATGATGTTTTATCTCACAAATAAGAAGCCTGACGGAGTTCTGCTGTGTAGTGGAGTTGCTAATGCTAACAGTTAGCTTCAACTAGCCGAGACTTTCTCTGGTGTTTCCTGGACGCTAAACCAACAACAGCCTTCCCCGTCGTGAGTGAAGATCAGTGAATCCATGAATGTTAAAGATTAAGATTCAGAACAAACTAAATAGAAAAGGTCTTAAAGTTCTGCTGACCTTGGTTTGTAACTTATCAGTTCTTATCAGCCAGATGGTTTATGCAGCATGATTATTTATTTGTCATTTCAAACTTGTACACACAAGAACACATACAATACATGTAGGCAGAACACATGTGCTGTGAACAGCTCCGAAGGGTAAAAGTGAGGTCGTTTTCATTAGAATAATGTGAAAAGCAGGTTCTCCGGTTCCTGTCCACAGCAGAATATATGGCTAATGTATGCACACCTGAATGCACCATGTCCCACTTTGTTGTTCCATAGCCTCCTGCTTCAAATGGAAGCCCATGCATTATTAATGAGAGCGTAAGTGCACACTGACCCATGGGTCTTAGAGCATACTGGGCCACTTTTCTCACTGGAAGGGATTAGACAGAACTGTCAGCTGCAGTTTGGGTAAACTAACCCCTCACCTACCAGTCACCAGACACTCTGTGTCAACTCTATTTTCTTTTGTTTAAAGAAGCTTTATGCTGACTTTTACAAAGGTTTAGCAAAGATTTCTTCTGCGTTAAAATCTTACATACATGTAGATGGACACGAGTCAAAGGAAAATTTCCCCAACAAATGGCCTTCAAATGAAGACAAATAGCGGATGTGGCATCAAGCTTGGAACCTTTTTAAAAGAAGGGCTTTTCTATAGGAAACCAAACAGTAATGGCCCCAGTTCCTCTTTCAGAGGAGTAGTAATGGTCTCTGTGGAGCAGTCTGTCAGTATTAACAGTCCATTCACAGAGTCGCTGCATTCTTAATGGCATTCCAATAGATTGAGAGTTGGATTTTTGGAGCGCTGCAATCACGGCCTTTTCAGAGCTGAATTACTTTCTCTTGTGAAAGGAGAGCAGTGAACCTGATGGCGTTGAGTTGGCCATTTTGTGTTAGGAAAATTCTTCATTCATATCACCTGCTTTTATGCAACCAGAGCATCAGTTATGCATTAGCTGTCATGCTGAAAATTCATTTTAAATTCTGTTTCTTTAAAATTTACTAAAAAAAATAAAAACTTCAGCATTATTTCTGTCCCAGAGCTAAAAACTGTTGCTGTAAAAACATTAAAAACAACTTAGATAAATTGAATCCATGAACATTTTTAAAGTTGCTGTAGTAACGGTAGGCACAGATAGATAAGCCCTCTTGTGTTTTGGCTACTTGCAGCACCTCTCCCCTGAGGGATAGCCACATGAGCCCAGACTTGAGATCTAATCACTCCCACCAGTTCTGTTTGAACCTTCGCCAAGCTGGCCATGATCCGTGAACTCTGAAGAAGCATCCTGGAGGAATCCTTATCAGGTGTCTGATGGTTGAACATGAAAAAGAACATTTGGTCCTGAACTTCCCACGACAGTTAATTACTCTGCAAAGTGAGGTGATTTCAGTCTTTTCCTCTGGCCATTATCTAAAAGGGTCATAGGTAAAATAAAGAACATTAACAAGATGTTCAGTAGTCTATACTTGCTGAAGGTCTAACAAACTATCCTGAAATTGAAAAACGTGGAACCAGATTTTAATGAAAAAAGATGGAAATACACTTTTTATAATTTACTAAATCATGGGAACGTTCCAATCTGTTGGCTAGTAACCAGATCACAGCATTTATTTTTCTTCAGCCATGCTTTTTTCTGGGCTATAAGAAGGAGGCAGGCTCAAGAATCAGCGACAATGTTATGAGCACCATGTTTAAAATTTTTGAGTTTGATTCCTTTTTCTGATTAAAGACAAAAAGTTAAAATTGCAGAAAATTTGATGGCTTCTTGTTTCTCATTTCTCTGCTTTGTGAGAGTGTGATATTTTATGTAAGAATGAAGCAAGAGTGACATCCTGTGGTCATATTCGGGTACTGCAGCCCATTTTTATTAACAAAATGTCTATCTCACTGCTGTTCCGTGAGTTTCATGCCTGTTGCCAGTTACAGATCAGCGCCAGAAGATTCTAGATGAAAAACAAAGATGAGTCATACGCTGTAAGTTGATAAATACATTGTCATATCTGGTGTTAGCACTCATGGGTGTTTTACAGTACACTTATTACGGTACTATTTTACTATGCATTAGAGGAAATGTGGTTGTTTGCTGTCTTGGTGTTAGTTTGCTGTTATAGTTCTGAACAACTCACTAACGGAAGTAAAATGCCACAATTGACTCATTATTCACTTCACGCAAACATTTCACTGTAATATCGAGTTGTTGGTAATTGAAAAAGTAGCTTGAGATAGTTTTAGAGCTGACTGTTTCCCATTCACTGTTAGCATTGTTAGCTCAATGTTAGCCTCTGGCCTTCTTCACCCGATATTAGTAAAACACAAGGATGTTGTTGCTTGTTAGGGGTAAATAACTTCTGGGTCTCTTCTGTTTACTGGCTTCGGTTCTTTTAACAACTCTGGAGCTTTTTGCGTCCTGGTGTCGAGTTACACGTTAGCTCGGCGCAGACTATGCAACCTCACAAACTTACTGACTGTAAACATTAACTATGTCCCATTTTAGTTTTTGAAAGGAGAAAAACTTTTGGTCTCAGGGACAAAAATAAATCTTGACCTGAACACCCAAAGGTTTGCAATCAGAACATTACATTTTACAGACACAAGCTTAACCTTTCATTGTTCTGAGAGCTGTGGCTGATAGATGATGTACACAGAAAGTGCTAATTTGACATTGATCCATGTGGCTCATTGTTCTCAGAGGTGTTCAAAGTTTTCTAATCTTGTTACAATTTCTGACCCACTTAGTTTTTCTGCTTTGTTTAATTTTAGCTTTCTTTTATTAGCTATGCCATCATAGTTATTTTTCTTTTTGACTGCTTGTCCAAAAGGAGGACATCCGTATTATAAAGTGCAGAACATTTCTTTGGTGCAGTTTCACTAGATGTAAATTATGCATGATGTGAATAAAAAAAGGTTAATATTTGGTACAGCCAACCTCTGGAGTCTGGATGTCTGATTCCACAAAGCACAGCTGAGCTCATACTCTGGGAGCACCTGTAATCCATCACATCTAACACCCTGGGGGTAACTGATGGCTAAAGTTAAAATGTTCTGACGGCAACCAAAAAATGAAAAATAATAGTGGCATGAGAAGGTGACTTAAATTATTAGAGGATGTTCAGCAGTTCTAAAACTATTTGATTGTCCAGATAATTTGCAATTTTTACTTAATCCACCAGTAAAAGTAAACAAAACTGCACTTGTTTGCTCCTCTTTCTGAAGATGGAGGTGCTCTTTAAGACTCTTATTGATTATCAAATCTGAAAACCATGACACTTGTATGATTTGTCTAAAATAAAGCAATAATTGGATTTGTAGCCTTGTGCTAGAATCCCGAAGCCTGCTGTCAAAAGCTAATCTGTTATCTGTACATCACTGGAAAACACCTTGACAAAGTAATAATAAAGAAGACGGACTAATCTGCTCCTGAAGCACATCTGCTCTCTGTCACGTTGCTGTGCTAATTCACTGACATGTGGCTTAGCCTCTTACTGAGCACAGTTGGTGTGATTTTACCCAGATGCTCCTGCCAAGTAACGTTGCACTGGCTTTCTAATCAAATCAGGGCTTTCACACAAACATATCCCCTTTTTTCCTCACCAGACCAGATCTGGGAATTTGCTCCAACAGATGGGACACTGTTTATATTTTGCTTTACCTAATTACACATGTTGAACAATCTCAGCCTTTTCTAATTTAAATTTAAAACGTGCATACACACTGTCATTTCCTCAGTCCGTCATGTTGATGAACAATTTATCGAAGTTTCCTGTTTCTCAACAGTTTGATGTTCTCATCTGGTGATGCAGACTTGTTATCAGATCTGACAATAGCCCATTAGTCAGTATTATTCCTCAAAACTGACACAGTAGATTTGGCACCGGGTTATTATGGACCACAAGGATCCATTAGGACTACAAGAAGGATGGGCAAAACATAACATATGACAGCTTGAGCGTTGAATTTAATTTAACTTGTCACAGTTTTCTGCCTGTTTATGGCCTGGGAGAAGCAAGAGAGACTGTGTGACTCCTGTCAGCACAGCAAGAAAATCTACTTCAATTACATCTCGCTGTGAGAGTCATGTTTTTGCAGAATGTGAGAGCCTGAAGATGCATCCTTTAAAGGATGTCTTATCACTAAACTATAGAATTTGGGAGGCCTGTGGCCATCTTGTGTGCAATTGCATGTTGCTGGTAACCTGGCTCAGCTGTGCTGTTCCTGATCTAGGATTAGGTGCCTTCTCCCACTGGAACCCTCTTACTTCCACTGGTTGGACCGGTTGTCTCCAGCTCCTAGCCTGTTGATGAGGCGACTGTGAATGTTTGAGCAGCTCACCTCTGTGTGTGTTGTGGATTTTGCAAAAATGACCCGCACTTGTATAGTGGTTTTCTGATTCAGAGGACTCCAAAGCACTTCTGTACAGTGAATCATTTATCCATTCACACACTGATGATGATAATGATGAGGTACACTGTAGCCACATCTGCCCCGGGCACTCTGACAGAGCCAAGATGGTCGAGGAAAGATGCCAACCCGTCACTCCGACCACCACTTGTCTTAGGACACAACGACTGATACTGATGGAGCCTGGGTTCGAACCAGCAACCCACCAGTTACAGGGCGAACGCCTAACCACTGATTCATCGTCACCCCGGGTTATTAGCTGGGAAATATCTGTGATCAATCTTGTAGAATGTTTGTTTTAAAGGTGTCCTAGAATGCAATTAATCAACAATCTAAAACAGAGCTTTGAGCCTCCAAAAAGCACAAGAAAATTGGCATTCATCTGTACCAGGAGCCCTGATACAGGCCATTCTAAACCCCCTTACTCAGGCCTTCAGTGAAAAGAGCTGTTTACCCCTCCCACTCGGCCAGAACATGCTGATTGGTTGGTTTCCCCAGAAGGCCTCAGACACATGCAGGTTTGAGGAGGCGTGGCTCCCCCTTATGACGTGTTAAGGAAGGCTTTCTCAGAACAGGAGGTTTTCTCTCGCCTTTTTCAACTTTCTAATTTACATAAAAAGTAGGTCAAACACAGCTTTGACTTTTTGGCATGCTGCTGTTGACCACCCAAGCTGTCTTATTCAACAACAACAAGGAAAATGTTGGTTTACATTCTAGGTCCCCTTTAAGAACTTTTTTTTATCAACTTTATTTCATTCAAAATAAAAACAAATAAAACATCTAAACCATAAGATATACATAACAAAAACTTCAACTTTGAATGAAAAGGAGCAGAATGAAGAAAACATCTTATAATTTCTGCCCCCTTTTCCAGAAAAAATGATCTACACAGTTTCCATTTGTCAGACACATACAGATTAATTTTAAGTATTTCCTATTCTTATTTCCAGAGCGATCATGACCATTGGTTTAATGTAAAATTTTCATAATTACTTAGTACACTCAATTTTGTACATTTTCTGAATATATTAAATGACAGTGATTTTTTAATTTCCCTTTTAAGGTTATTCCATAATTTAACACCATTTACAGACATACTCCATTCCTTCATTTTAGTTCTAAATCTAGGTTTTGTAAACATATCAGTTTCTTTCAGCAGTTCTCTTTACAAATATCCTCTGAACGTTTGTTGGCAGAGTACTTAAGTTGGCTTTATACATAGTTTGTAAGATTTTCCAGTCTTTTAAATCATGAAATTTCAGTAATTTATATTTGATGAAAAACGGGGTTGATGGATCTCTACAGCCACTATAGTTGATGATTCTCAAAGCTCTTTTCTGTAAAATAAATAAGGGTTGTGTATAGCTTTTGTATGTTGCTCCCCAGATTTCTACACAATAAGTCAAGTATGGAACAATCAGTGAATTGTACAATGCCAACAAACCAGAATTAGTCAGTATGAACTTGACTTTATGTAATACTCCTAAGGATTTGGCAAATTTACCTTTTATGTAACTAATATGTGATTTCCAGGTCAAGTCTTCGTCAATAAGCACTCCAAAAAATTTTGTTTCTTTTACCCTTGTGATTTCAGTCCCATCTATTTCCAATGACACATCACTGTTGTTTTTATCTTTAAACAGTATGAAATTTGTTTTATTAAGATTCAGTGTCAATCTATTTAAATCAAACCATTTTTTAATTTTAATCAGTTCATTATTTATCACCTTCGCCACCTCCTTAATATCCAATCCCGAGTAAAACATTGTTGTGTCATCTGCAAACAGAATGGTACCGAGTACCTTGGATACATTTACCAAGTCGTTAAAAAACAAAATGAACAATTTTGGTCCAAGGACCGACCCTTGTGGCACTCCGCAGTTAATCTCACATAGTTTTGATTTATTATTATTTATCTGAACAAACTGTTTCCTTTTTTCTAAATAAGTTTTAACCCATTGATGAGCCACACCTCTTATTCCATATTGACTTAATTTTCGAAGTAACCTTGAGTGATCAATGACGTCAAATGCTTTTTTTAGATCAATGAAAACACTGATGAAGTAATTTTTATTGTCTATTGCTGTTGATATTTTGTCCGTTAATTCCATCATTGCCATTGCTGTGGAATGTTTAGTTCTAAACCCATATTGTTCGTTGTGTAAAATATTATTTTTTTTGATGAATTTATCCAACCTTGATACAAATACTTTTTCCAATATTTTAGAAAACTGTGGAAGCAGTGACACCAGCCTGTAATTATTGAAACTATGTTTGTCACCACTCTTATACAAAGGAATGACTTTAGTTGTTTTCATTGCATCAGGAAAAATTCCAGTAGAAAGTGATAGATTAAAAATGTAAGTGAATGGTTCAATGACAGATTCTATGATGGTTTTAACAGTTATCATGTCCAGGTCCTCGTAATCGGTTGAACGTTTGTTTCCACAGTTTTTTACAATGTTACGTATTTCTTCTTTATCTACTTTGTCAAGGGCAATACTATTAACAGTACTAGTCATTGTGCTCAATTTATCTTCTATTATTGGTTTGTTCTCCATCAAACTCCTACCTATATTTACAAAGAAATCATTAAACTCATCCGTAATTTCTTTATCATCATAAATATCTTTTTTGTTCTTGGCAAAGTGATTTGGAATACTGGATTTTGTTTTGTCTCTGTTTGTCACACTGTTTATTATTCCCCAAGTAGCTTTTGTATTATTTTTATTCTGATTTAATAGTTTACCATAATAATCCTTTTTTTGCTTTCTAATTATTGCTACCAACTTATTTTTATAATTTTTATATCTATCTTCTGCTTCCCTTGTTTGCAATTTTAAAAAAAACTCCTATATAAATTATTCTTTTTTGCACACGCGTTCTTTAATCCCGTAGTCATCCAAGGTTGGTTTCCCCTTTAACCTGTAGATTTGGTTAATTTGCAGTTCTCATATGATTTTAACAGTATTTTCATGAAGGATGTGTATGCACCGTTGACGTCACTGACGTATACCTCCTTCCAATTTTGTTTATTAAGATCTTTATTTAATGCCTCCATTGCTTTAACTGATTTATCTCTTCTGTAGTTTATAGTGATGTTTTGTTTTATGGAATGCTTGTATTTAAAGACTGTGAAAACAGGTAGGTGGTCACTAATATCCGTCATTAAAATCCCAGTTTTCTTGACATCATCCATATTGTTAGTAAATATATTATCAATAATAGTTGCACTCCTAGTTGTAATTCTGGTTGGCTTGTTTATCAAGGGACATAATCCTAAACTATACATTAAATCTGCAAAATCCCTAGTTATTTGTCCAGCCTCATGTTCTAAATTAATATTAAAGTCCCCACATAGAAAGAATGTTTTGTATTTAATGTGATCAACCAATTCAATTACTTTTTCATTAAATGTCCCAATACATGATCCCGGTGCTCTATAAACACAACTAATTAAAGTATTTTTAGCTGTTTCATTGCTAATTTCCACAGTTACAATTTCCATAACATTATCTTCCATCATTGTCATTTCCTTAACTAGTTTTTACTTTGTGAAGTTTTGCTGGAATTCTCCACTAGTATAATCTCTTAGATAATTTTGTTTGGTGGATTTATGGTTGTTAAATTTTATTAAAGGTTAAACCCTGAGTGTTATCCAGACCCAGATTTCTTAGAGATCCTCTCTTGTTGTTTTTGTGAACAACTAAAACAAAACATCATTACAAACTAGCTGTACTGATGTCATTATTTTAGGATGAGTCATTCAGCTCTACAGAACATTTTTATCTAATTAGTTTGCAGAGACATTATACAAATTAAACAAAGGAAAAAGCATTAATTTAGCTCATTCAAATCTAAGCTTTAAAAATCATTCAGTTAATTGGAAAATTATTAATTTGCAGTAATTCAATGAAAGTTCATTTAATTTCCAGGTTAAAGGAGACTTTTATTTCAGATAGCTTTAACAATTTTCAGGCATCTTTCCTAAGAGCTGATTGAATTATGCATATGTTGACATAATGCATTAGGCTAAGTGATATTACTCATTGTAGAAATTTAATATTCTTTATTTTTATTACATTATGCTTTGATTCTGTTTTATTGTACTGTTTAGTATTTCATTGTGAACCACTTTAGGATTTTAGTCTGAAAAAAAGCAGAAAACATACGTCAAACCAGGTCAGATGTACTATTTTCTATTCCATCACTCTCCGAATCTCCTGAGTGGCTTAAGATTTCCCATTCATGCATGTCACTTGAGCGTTTGTTGAGTAATGCTGAGACTATACATGTCTGCAGTTTCTGGAAGCCTGGATCCACATCTGTTTTGACTCTGTGCCATGACAGAAGTAGGTCAGGCACTGAGGTTGGACATCTGGATCATAGCTGGTTGTCAACCTGATTGGGGTTGAGTCTACGGCGTCGTCAAGGCAAATTCTCATTCACTTTCCTGCTTTGTCAAAAATCTGCAAAATCATCCAGTTTGTGGGGTTCAGCCGAAAGTTGGTTTCATTTAGTTTCTATTCAAAATACGTTGATGCATCTTTGGGATTTTTTCTAACATAATTAACAACATTTTTTTATTTTACATCTTGTAAAACTGGCACTAATGAGCTTTTTGTTGTCAAAAACAGGAGCTAAATAAGTAAAAGTTGTTTTCTGCTTCCACCAACACACATTGTAATCTGTTGCCACAAGCTGAATCTTCTGCTGAGGACTCTAAAATGGCCTGGAAGATTAATTAATTAAACATGACGTGCGAGAAACAGAACATCTGTGTCCACTGGAGACTCGGGTATGGATTTCCACTTTCAGAAAAACACAAACCACAAAAAAAAAGGAAAAAATACTTTAAAACTTTTACAGGTTGTGCGGAGATTGAATATGGGGGTCAATTTCTGTGCACTGCAAGGAAGGCAGTAATGAAAGGAAAAAGCCATTAGCTGCACGTAGAAGCACCACCTCTCTGTTTATTTCATGAGCAGACAATCATCCTGAAATTAGAGCTTGATGATGTTTGCTGTGCAAATGACAGTCCATATTTCCATGGCAGCAGCCCAGCAGAGCATTTTAGAATAATTCAATACTTGATAGGAGTCTCTTTGTAATGGAAACATCATGTTTGAGATGCAGCTGATTGTGAGAAGATCACAGCAAGGCTTCAGAACCAAAAGAAGACAACTAGCCATCTCTTGGAGTGTGCCAAAGAGGGAATTTCAATAATAAAAGGGGAGGTCATGATTTTAAACACAAATGGCAAAATAAAGATATTTTGTTGCTTCAATTTATCGCTTGATTCAGCTTCCTTCATTTTCTACAGAGCTTTATTTATCCAAGTCAAAGGCAGTCCCCATGCACACTTAACCAAATCTGCTGCCACATCCAATACATAATGAGCAGCAATCATCCGACGTTGAGTTAATTATCAGTCACAAATAAATATGTAATTGAACTTCTGTGCAGATGAAGAAACAGGGACTCGACACACCCATTTAGAAGAAAGTAATGAAAACCAGGCAGCTGCAGGCACAACACAATGTCACAATGATTTAATTATTTTTCTTCTGCACATCCTCCACGATTACAGTGCAGCTGCCGGGCCAATTACTGGATGTGGTAACACATATGAAGACTTGTGCTACAAGTTTAAGGGTAACAGACACAAGTCAGAGGTTGATCTGTAACTCAGGTTCATTGAGTTGAACAAGCAGATTATTGTATTTATTAAACAGACCACTTCTTCTTTATTCAGCCCCATGATCTCTTTTCTAACAGCTCAATTATTGATACTTCGTCTTTTTCAATCGTGCCCTTGTTCAAATATGCACAAAGGTATAATTTCACTGTGGATATTTATACAAGAGACCTCTTTTATTAAACGATGAAAACATGAGAATTCCCCAACGTTGTTCCCTGCTTTGGTCCTTAGCCAGGCTTTTGGGGAGTGTTTTTCCTATAAATAGATATTAAATGGATTAGCTACTTAGCTGCAGTAACACTCAGCAAATGCATTTGACCACAAATTCTCATTTTTATCTTCTATTATGTAGAATGTATCCTATCTATATCTGTCCTATTTAGAATCTCACATTTGTGGAGCTGAAAGTATGAAAATTATTCAGACTCTCATTTATTGCCACATCAGACTCTGAATCTAATTAAGAACATGTATGAACAGGAGATATATTTGGAGTGGAACCATGGCCAAACATTTTGAGAATGACACAAATTATTAGCCTAGAATCAAGACCGTCAGTTGCAGAAAAAATTATTTTGCTCTGCATGTCGGTCTAGCCACGCTCCATTGGAACCTCCGCAGCCCCGGACAGTCTGGTTCCAGTCCAATCACAGCGCTCTATCTGTTTGGTGGGCGGGATGTTCGTGCAACTGAGTGAAACTAAGATGGCGGTGGCTCATTTTTGAAACGGCTTTGGCATCAACTTTGGACTATTTAGACTTGGGCTTTTCTTTGAGTCAAGAGCAGATAGAGGTACTTAAATCCTTTATTTAGAAAAAGGATGTATTTGCATTTTTTCGACGGTGTATGGCGGAATAGTCTATTGACTGACATCCGTAGCGGTGAGTATGTGACGTTTGTTGTCCAATAGCATGCAGAGACAGTTTGAAAGACAATCATAGGCCAAGTTCACACTGCAGGTTTCAGGGTATTTCATAAAGTCAAGCAAGCATCTCCAAGGAAAACATCAATGGTAAACTGATAATCTTCAAAAGTCCGGGAACTGGACTGGGCTGAGGCAAAGTCATCTTCTTTGATGAATCGCCTTTATAATTGTTTGGTGCATCTAGAAGAATGATTGTCTGGAATCCTGAGGTCATTCATGAGGTTGCGTTTAGCCAAGGGGGTGCAGTCACCTGCAGTTTAGCCTCTGGACACAGCCACGAATAAAGAATGGTACCGAAACATCTTCCAAGAGGAACTCCTCTTATTCAGAGAAGTTTGGTGATGAGCATCGTCTTTCCCAGTATAATGGAGTAGGGAGCCATTAGGCTAAGGGGATGGCTAATGGCCAGGAAAATCCTCAGACCTTAACCCCACTGTGCTCTTAAGGTCAACCCTTAAGAGGTGGTTGGACAAAAAAAACAATCACAAATTCTGAGAAACCCCAAACATTAATTATGCAAGAATGGGTTGCCAACTCTGCAAATACTAACTCATTGTATAAACTTAATATAATGCTAGATTAAAGCATTTTAAATACATGAAGTGGTTGAAATTATACCTTAGTATCCTCAGAAACAGATCTAAAAACACTAAAGCATCAAATTTTGTAAAAACCAATGCTTGTGTCATTCTTTAAACTTTTGGTTTGTCATCTGGTAGGAAGAATCTGCTGCCCTAGCACGGCAAATTGGAGTACTTTGTTTTTTCTGTCTGTTCTCAGACATACCGTGACACTAATCCTCAAGTTCAGTATGCAGCATCACTGAATTCTATTTTCAACCCACACAAGACATCACATTCTGTCAAAATCTTAAATGACTCTCTAAACTCCAATCTGCCATTGTGACACTTATTTAGAAGTCAAGCCGAAACGGTAGAAAAGACAACCTGGAGATGACACCCTGTCATTAAACACAAACACCTTGGTGTCACATCATGGTGCTCTCGTGTGCTTAAGAAAAGCATGCTTAGCATGCATGCATAATTGATCCAGTTACCGGGTTTAGATAAAAGATGGATATGCTTTTGTGCACAACAGAGGAGGCGGATGAAAACATTTCCTTTAGGCCGAGCTCTAATGTGAAAGGAAATGAACTGCCACTTATGGCAGTCAGACAGTGGGGGATGTTATTGTTTCATAAGTGAAGCTGTTTCCAAAAAGGTTCCGTGGTACTCAAAGGGTCAAGAGTATTTCTAAATGGGTCTGCATATTGAGTCACGTGCAGAAGATCTGAGCTCTTATTAGATTGAGGCTAGGAGATGAGGAGCCATGTTTGGATTTAAAACATTTATAGGTCAGTTTATGTTGTGTTGTTCCAGACTCCTACCACTTTATCTATCATCTGAAAAAAATTGGATTTATTTTTGTAAGTAAGTGTTCACATAGCAGCACAAAACTGTTCATTTTTACTGCTCTGTTCTCCCAGTTTTATTTGGTACTTTAGTGGAGCTGCTTTCTGACTGTCCTGTGCAATTTGTCATCTGGTGTGCCCGCTGGCTCCATGTAATCTGTCTGTATTATGTTGTGAAATAGATCGAGGGGGCAAGTCAGACAGACAGCTGCTTGAGTAATTCTGTAAACAGCATCAAAAGTTTGGAGAGTAACACCTTCATCATGTTTTTCCAGATTTGGCTGAGTGATGCATGGCTGCAGATACATGAAAGGGAAAATTGAAAGTAATTTTCTCAATGCTGTCCAAAAATTCAAATGGAAATAGGATTTTCTGTATAGTTCTTCAGGAAAAAATGGTCTCAGACACAAAAGAAAACCTTTTTCCTTCATTCATGATGATGATAATTTCTCATTGGAGGAGCTTTTAGGCCTTGTATTGAAGAACTCAGATGTCCACTTATATCCAAAGGATAGAGGAGGCTGTTTTCAGATGATAATTTTCATAGAAGTGAAAATAAATGGTTTTGGGAGAAGGCAAGGCAGCTTTATTTATATAGCACATTTCATTCACAGAGGTAATTCAATGTGCTTAAGAGTAGAAGAGTAGAAAAGCCCATCTTTGTCAGAAAAGAAGAAGAAATGTTAAACCGGAGGAGGTTTGAGGCTTCAGCTCTCCAGTAATGGTCATCAAAACAGACCGAAACATGGTAAAGTCAGAAAGCCATTACCCTGTGAACAGGCTGACTATTAGCACTTCAACCTAATGACAATGTCTCTCTCTGGATTTGGTTCTATCAAACTTTGTAGCAACATGTCTACTAATAGTAGAAATACTGTGTTTCTGGATTACTGAGATATGAACTGAGAGAAGTAAAAATAACAAGTTTATCACTGCAGCCGTCTCAATCATGCTGGATGCAGCCATATTGGATTTTGAGGTTGGGGCTAATCTTTAACTTTTGGGGCTTTGAGGGAATTCCAATTTATTGTGTTTCACTATAGGACCTCAGAAATCCTGACTTTTAAGTAGAAATGGAATGCACCACAATCTTGTGTCAACTTCATAGTAATTCTTCAGGGATGTCATCGAAACATGTACCAAAAAACCCCATGAAGGGGAGTGATTTGTTGCTTGCATTAACAAAGAACTCACTACAATTTAAAAACCTCTAAACTTTGGATAGATGAATTGGAAAAGTCTCTTGGATGATAAGCTATCTGTCCCCAAAAAATGAAATAAATAAATCAAGTTGTCCGCTAGGATTACCAGTCCCTGGGTGTTTGAGAACATTTCCATGACAACACGAGATTCATCTGCAGCGTGACCATTTCACAAAATCTGTTGCAAAACCCCTCCCTTTTCTGCTTCCAACTATGATTCATTTAAACCAAGTAGATTGCACAAAATAGAAAATGCACAGAAGCTAAATCCCATTCTGTATGGATTAGCTGTCGAGTTGGAATACAAGAACCTATTCATTTATTTATTTATTTAGTCTTTTCAACCAAAGTCTTAAACAAGTGTAAAAAATAACATTGATGTCTCTTTTTGAGGTAAAAGAGATTTGAGGATGGCTTTGGGTTTTAATTAATCACATTTTAATATTTAGTGTCTCACTCCTTTTAAAGTTCTTGCTCGTTGTGTTATTTTCAGTTTTTCCCCTTTTGAGCCAAAAGGAAGAGAAACAGAGGATAATTATTTTTTACAGACTCTACAGGGCATCCACCCCCATCTTTTCTTCAGATTTTCGTTTGGCTTTTTTCTCTCTCTCTCTCTCCACAAAATGCAACAAATTCTCTCCCAAGAAATCTGTTTCTTGTGAGGTTTCCTCTCCCCTCAGCTCTTAACACCAGAGGTGGATCTGATCTTGTTTGCACTGGGGTGATTACAGGTAGACGAAGCATTTAACTAGTCGAAACTGTTGATTTTACACCTTGGAATTTCTTTTTCTTTAAATGTCAACTGCTTCGTGATAATTGGTTTCAGGACTTGATTTGGCTGCTTGATTCGTTACTCTAATTAGCAATCTGTATGCAGACGAATCTCAGGGGTTTGTCAGTTTAATAAACAGTCACTCGTGTTGCTGAGAAAATCCACAAAAACACACAACCTTCCCATTTTGGACAATTGAATGTGTAAATATTCTTTGATTGCACCTGAAGGAGCAACAGTTTATTATACAGGGAGTCCAGAAACATGCTGTTAGTGGTGTCAGCTGCTCTTTGAAGGCACCAGTCAAAGCTAGTCTCTGCCTCTGCCTCTTGTTTGTTGTTCATCCACACATGATTGGTTACTATTGGAGCCTCTGACTGTGTTCGCTACATGTTTCTGTGGATTAGATCTGCTCCAGCTGCTGAATTTCACTGGATCCTTGGTTCTTACTAACTAAATCATTCCAGTTTTATGAGTGAAGCACTTTTCAGAGGTTATGTAGCATGGACGTATAAAGTTGGACAACACCAGAGATAAACCAGGCTTATCAAGTGCCACAGTTGAAAAATGTATGACACTAAATATTTTTCTGCTCTTTTATACACATGGGACCAAAACCCTCCAGATAAACACTTTACTACGCCTCAAAAGCTCTTAAACTAGACTAAATGATGTGCTGTGCAATAAATGTGAAGACTAAAATGAGGTCAAAGTGAATGCCTCACACTGGGTCAAGGGGTTAAGTGTGTTTCTATGTGAGGTTTTAAAAGGGGGGCCTGTACATGCTCTGAGAACTGAGAAATTAGTTTGTTTACTCGTAAGAACAAAGTTGGTTCATGCTGCTTATAACTCCCTACAGAGTTCCTCTAGCATCGTTCAGCTCCAAGAACAGAATGATGTCATTCTTCTGTGCAGCCATAACAGAACAAATATCTTAATATTTGCAGAGTGTGTACAGGCCTCGAGAGAGGGCGCCTGCCTAATGGGCAGTAACTAATTGGCTGAACCTGCGGTAAGGCATTACGTCACTTCCTGTTTCAGTGCTTGCACTCAGTGTAGCTGTTCGGTGTTTGTGGCTTGCTAAAATTGGTTTGATTTCTCCGTACTGAGACATTTTTGAGTTCTTGTAGTACATAAGCACGCGAAAACACACATTTCCTGTTGCACCTAGCGTTTAGGGAACCCTTTGAGTTCGCACGCAGTTTTATTTGGTGTGAAAGGTTGTTTGCCTAGTTAGCTTAGCCTCGGCGCGGCTATGGCTACTTCTGTCTCTCCCTCTCCGTCTCCTATCTCTTGCTCTGTGTGTCAGATGTTTAGTTACTCCTCTGCCTCCTTTAGTGATAATGGTACGTGTAATAAATGTAGCATTTTTGTAGCTTTGGAGGCGAGGGTGTCAGAATTGGAGGCCCGGCTCCGCGCTGTTGAAAAACCTGTAGATAGCCGTAGCTACTTAGCTAGCGCGGGGCTAACTAGATCAGAACCACCCCGTAGCGGTCCTCCAGTAGAACCCGAGCAGCCGGGACCTCAGGCCGGCTGGGTGACTGTACGTAAGAAGCATAGAACCCAGCCCGTGGGACACCACCAACCCGTCCACGTTTCAAACAGATTTTCCCCACTCGGTGACGCACCCACTGAGAAGCCGACTCTGGTTATAGGTAGCTCCATAGTCAGAAACGTGGCATTAGAGACTCCAGCAACCATAGTCAAATGTTTGCCAGGGGCCAGAGCGGG
>SSNS01000008.1:3197383-3359883 GCA_006937985.1 Aphyosemion australe
CATACACATTTGATGTATCAAAATCATTATAACAATTTACCAACCATTTATCAATTAATCCTCGTAATCCTCTCATAAAAATGCTGTTTCGTTTGCACCTCCAAAATGCCAAAGTTGCAATGCATTGTGGGTAGAATGTGTCATTGTATGTTTTGATCAACATCAGTTTTTTTTTAGTTATGTGGTGAAAAGCTGGCTGAGTAGTTATGGTTACTGTGATTTTTATCTTAAATGTGCAGTACAAACAATTGTCCTACGTTCTTCATCTATCTAACAAGCTAACATAGATCTTCATAACAAACAAGGATTTAAAATTAAGTCTTTGTGACAAATATCTCCAACATGATTGGAGCATGTATTAAAGGTTGAATATGGAACAATTTAATAAAAATAATAATTAGAGGTGTGCAGAATGAAGGTACAGTATTTCCTTTAAAAGTTACATTTTGATTAAAAAATAATCAAATTTTTATTTTGACGGCAGCGTGTTTATGTTTACATCTACCAGCCAATAGAGGGCACCATTGATGGTTTCCAAACTCGGCAAGTCAAGCAGCTGCTTCTGAGCCCAGAAGATGTTGTTATCCTTCTCAGAAGAGGAGCAACCATAAAAGATCTAAAACCAGAGTGAGTTTAGGTGAAGCCTACAAATGATGGACCCAAATAAAACATTTTCACGGCATCAAAACTCACACGGAAATGGCTAATTTTCTCATGGATAGGTAAGCTGTTGTTGCAACTACAACCTCCACACACTAGATGATGCGTTGGTGTTCGTGTTCCATATTCAACCTTTAAATAATGATTCATGGTTTTAACAGTGATCAAGCATTCATTCATACCACTGATCACAAAGCTGCTTGCACACAATTTGCAAGATCATCATATCAAAGTATTTATTTCAAAAGTCTATAAATGAAAACAGACTACTAAAACTCCTGAAATTCTGTGCTTTTGGGAGGTCAGCGACTGTCCAGCTTGCTTTGGACGTATGATGCATTAGCGTGCAGAGGTTGTAGATGGAGTTTGGACACTGAGGGGGTTGACGGGCAGTCCATTGACATCATCCATTAGCTTAATGTGTTTCTTTCTACTCAATACCCAATCCTCTCAATGCCCCGATGACTACTTTGTCATGTGCTCTTCTCATTTCATCTCTCTGTTTTGCTTAGGGAGATGAAATATAAAGCATCACATGGAGTCATTCCTGTTTGGTCAACAATAATACCTACGTATCTCCTCATATAGCCCCATCGCTGCAAGGAACTAAAGCCTCTTTTCAGACACAAAATACATTAAATGAATGGCTTCATCAGCATGCTTTTAATTAAAATGTGCTTTTAATTCAGTGTTTTTGCAAACAAGCTACATTCAGTAGGACGCAGTGTGGAGATTTTCAAATTCTTTGACTGAACACATTTTCACCTCCAGGATCAACAGCACGGAACAAAATAAGGTCCCACTTGAACATTTGTTCCTACAGTGAGGCAGTGTGAGTTTTCCCCCTCCACTGATATCCAACGGCTGCCTCTGTGTTTCCTGGCAAAGGCTGCAGCTTCAGCAGCATATGCTTTGACAGCTGTTGGTGCAGCTGTGTGCTACAGTGAACATGCAAAGATGTGATGATTGGCCATGCAAGAGGAAGACAGCTTTTGAAAAAAAATTCCCTGCTAGCTTCTCAACTGACAAAAAAGCAGTTCATAATAAATAAATATATTTCTTTTTAAACTGGAGGGGATTGCAGCAGGATGAAGAATCCTGAATGACATTGAGTTTCTCCCAATCTGAGACCATGGTTCTTGGTGAATGCTCTACTTGTGCTGGGAGTGGGTTATTCCAAAGAGGAGGAGTCAGGGTTAACGTGATTGTGGGATGAGATTAAAGATGGACCAGTGGATTTGAATTTTCATTGTAAAGAATGATCTGAACTGAGAGACAAAGCTCTTGATTTACTGTTTATTCTACATTCCAACTTTTATACATGGTAATTTGGTCTGAATCATGACCGCTGCTCCTCCTCATCGAAAGGAGCCAGCTGAGGTGGATTAGATATCTCCTTGTTGCCTCGCCTGGAGGTTTTCCAGGTATTTCCTACTGGACAGAGACTCGGAGGAAGACTCGGGGCAAGATGAAGAGATTAAAGTATTTTCTTTGGGCTGGAAATGGCTGGAGAATGCCTACGTAGCACCAAGTTTCTGTTTTTCATTTTTAAAAACTCCTTCATTTGTTGCTTCAGTAGCTGCCAAGAAAGAGTCGAAATGCTGATTTGTGCAGATAAATGTTTACAGAAAATGTGTGCATGCTAACTTCTTCTTATAGCATCATCTGCATGCTCTGCACAATAACTGCTGCAATGCAAACACTGAAAAAGGATTACAATCAAAAATGATCAAACTAATCCCTTTAAAATGTATAATAGGGTGCATGATGATGCAAACATATAGGAAAACAGCACATAAAAGAACTATCTTCTAATTTAGTGTGAACATAGTAAAATAAACGTGTTTCTGATGTTACCCTCCTAGTGAGTGCTGGTTTTTCTTGCATGTCCTCAAAAGTATCAAATATGGAAGTGACCTCCTTTAGCTGAACCACTCAAGTTGTCTCTTAAGGAAGTTTCCTGTCAAAAACATCCTTAAATTAGAGCTTTTGTGGGTAAGACTCAGAATGTGAATGTGGCCCAGATGTGATAGTTCCAGTTAGGCAACAGCTGCAACATAAGGTGGGTTTTTGTTGCTTTTGTTACATATAATGCTAATTTTTAAATGAATGGTTCATTTAGTTGCTTTCAAATTTTGTTAAACTTGACATTTATGGTTTGCTTGAGGAAGTAGCCAGGCCTCTGGAGTGTGATAAATCTGAGTTCTTACTCTGAAGTCTGAGATGTCAGAAGCTCCAGAAAATTGAAGTATTTGCCCCCAGAGAAGTGAAGGAACAGCTGAGGCTAATTTGTCACATTACCTGGCAGCTGGGGAAACGGTAACACACCAAATCACCCAGGAGGTTTGCTTTGCCCCAATACATATTCATGTTAGTGCACGTAGAGAGTTGGATCATTTATTTCACAGGTGTTAAACCTGTGGTGGTTGCAAAACACGACTTCACCTCATTTCCTGTTGATGAGATAGTCGGTGAAAGAGTGAAAGAGTAGTTTTGTAGACACATTTGAGTGCAGAAAACAAGGATTTGTTTTATAAGTTATGAATTTAGACACACTTTTAATTCAGAATAATTTAAAAGAGTTGACATATAAATATAATTCTGTTCAGTTTGGATTTTGTTTCCCCTTGTTAACAGAAAATAAACAGAATTTGGTCTCCTACTGTTGCATTTGCTTCTCAACTTTTCAGTGCTTTCTTCTCACTCAGAGTTCGTACAAAGTCCTACATGGGAAATGATTCATAACGTGTTAAGATTTTTTAAACACACCAGACTGGATTAAAAAAAACTATAACAATTTTCTAAAAATGTTTTTACTGAAACAAATAATTTTTTTGTATGTTTTATTTATTTTTTTTAGATTGTTGGTCTTCAGAGTGGGCCAGAAGTGTCATGTGTAACAGTAAAATATGTCACTAAAACAATACACAAGTAAAACATGCTTCAGTTTTTGGGTTCTCTTTGGAGTTGTGAGAAAATCTGACAACTGTTTTGGCTGTGTGAATTATATAAAAGGGGCAATCAGTTATATGTTAATGTGACTTTTTCACAAGAAGTACCGAGGTCCTAAAGTTTACCCTTAGGAAAAAATCAAACTCTGATTCAGGTTTAAAAAAGACCATAAAGATGCACAATGAGAGGAAAACCTTTAAAATAAATACAAATGCTGACAGATAACCAATTATGTCATTATTGCTGAAGGTTGTGTATAAAAAGAAATTACTTTAAAAAAAATTATATATATATATATAAAACAAATGTAAATAAAGAAAAAAGTTGCATCACTAAGAGAAACAAAACATGCTAATGTTATAACACCACCTATTCAAAGTGATTACCAAAGATGAAATCTAAATATTATCTGTGTTGCATCCTCTAGTCCAACAGCAGCAGAAACAAGGTTTTTATCTCTATTGACATGATTTTCTGATACGCTTAAAGGATTAATAAAAAGGATTGAAGTGGTGACCGAGTACACTGGATAAAAGCAGACTGGGTTGATCTTAATTAAAACTGAGTGCTTCTGTAAATGTATGAAAAAAATCTCAGTATTCTGTTATTTTAGTAGTTGGGGTTAGGGTTCGCTATTAAATCTGACAGAATTCATAGTGAACAGGTGACCAGCAAGCAGGTAGGGTGTCAGTTCTATTATTATTCATTAAACAAACACAATAAATGTGGTGTGATACTGCTTGGCTTAATAACAATTCAAATATTTCAAAGTTGGGTTCTGTGGGAGGTTTATGAACACCCAACACCTGTTTTAGAGTGGGTTTGGCCTCAGTTTGGAGAAACAGGAATTCTGAATGAACAAATGAGCTAACGTTGGTCACAACAGGGGCCAGTTCCTGAGTAAACATAATAAAAATTATTTTGTAGTCAAATATCATAGCATTATATCCAAATGATATTTATAGCTTTTTCATTCTTTTAAAGGTCAACTTCACTGAAAAAACATTTTTCAATGATTATTTCTGATTCTAATGGGTCACTCTGAGTTTTTCATGCAGGCTGAACATGAAAATAGTCTCCTACACCTATCTCCTGCATTAGCTTCTGATAGAAAATAGACGGTGAAACGCTAGGATTAGAAAAGCCTGACAGATTTATGTCACACTGTCACTTAACATTCATAGACCCACCCACTTGCGATGGGGAAGGCTGTTGGTTTAGCGTCCAGGAAACAGCAGAGAACGTCCCGACTAGTAGAAGCTAACCATTAGCATTAGCAACTCCACCACACAGCAGAACTCCTCCAGGCTTGTGTTATTTATGGAGATAAAACATCAACGTAGCAGAGCAAACTGAGTCAGTGGTAGAGTCATGTTACTATTAGCCAATCAGAGGTGAGATGTCCAAATATCAAGAAATAAAACTTCAAATTCTGCCGTGCTCTCAAACAGGCACACCAGAGCTACTTTTTTTTTTTGCTGAGGGAATGACTTACAACTCATTCCTACTAGAGACCACTGCAAATGTATTAAACATATGAGTAAAATTGAGTAAAAATATGAGTAAAACCGTTAAATTTACCTTTCCTGATTGTTCCTGCTTCAGTAGCTAGCACTGCAGCTAATTGCTGCTGCAGAAAATCTCATTATATTCAATGAAAACAAAAGCTTATTGTGAAATGCATTGTGTTGTAAAGGTTTATGACATAACGCTTGAGATTAGAGTTGTTTTGAGAAAATCAGAAACCTTTTGTGATCTGCTTCACTATGACTAGCCTGTCAGACCAAATCCCTGTTTCTCCAAACTGAGGTTGTTCAAAAATCTAGAACGTTGCTTTAAAAAAATCAGAACTATCCCTTTAATGTCATGAACTTGTTTCTCATAACTTCCACAAAGTTTTAGCAACTTATAGCTTTTTACACAAGTGTTTGTGTGCAAATGAGTCATCAGCGGAATCCATTTTCTGGCCGTAATGAGCTGTTGGGCTTTGCTGATTGTCAGGAAACGTGGCCTCGACAATTAAACTGTCAGCGGAAAAAATTCAAGGGTCTCAAAAATCTTTTAGGTTGTAATTCAGCAGAAAAGTTTATTAGTTTAAAAAGAACTTCTCGCCAGTTGTGTAAAAAAAAAGATGCAAAGCTAGTCAAAATTACTTGAAAGTAGATTTTAGCTTTTAAAAAAGCAAAACTTAAAGCATTGTGACACTAAATAATACAAAAGGTCAAGATAAAAATAAATACATACCTTCTACTTACAGTTTTAGTTCACAGTTAAGGCAGACTTTACTAAACGAATGTCACATTTCAAGGATTTTTTTTAAATGCTGTAAAAAGTCATTTTAAACACAGCATCTTGTGTCTGCTGCCAGTCTGAGCTCCTCTCTCAGTGGCCTTTTTCACAGCAGGCATTTAGATTTGCCTCGACAGGAGAAGCACAGGTGTGACAAATAACATTAACAATGGATCACTTCTCTGTCCCAGGAAACCATGGCAGTGTGACAAGTGAGCCGGCGTCCTGAATGCCAAGTTGGTGAAACAGAGGCGGCTCGTGGACGCGAGCCTTGTCATATGTGCTTGACAAGATGTCTTCTGTCAAAAGATCAATTAGAGCTCCTGCCATTCCCTCGTTTTCTCCCAGTCCCACCTGTCGTCATCATTACCTGAGCTCCAAATTGGCTTGCACACATGTTTCGACATTTTGCCACTTGACTTGTTTGCCTGCCTGACTTGTTTTTCCCTCTGCTGCCTTTGGGGGTTTTTTTGTTGTTGCATTTGCTCTTGTTTGGACCTGGTTGTTTGGTCTGACTCTCTTCTTTTCTGCAGGAAATTTTCAATTTCATCAAAATTTTCATTCAGATTTTGAAATTCACAATTTTATCAAACCGTTTTAGACTAGTCTGAAAATGAACCACTATCTGAAACACACAATTATTTTTTTAAACAAAATTCTAAATTGAATCCCAATATTTTATAACTTTTTGTAAGAAACACATCACTGGTTGTGATAAATGTCAAGTTTACTGTGAGAACAGATTGGGGGATCAGCTCTGATTCACATAATTCACAGTTTATCTCCATCAAAGTGCAGCCAGCTTTCCTGTAATTCTCGCTCAGCACTTGGACACAATCTGAAAGCCCCAGAAGGAAACAAAACAAGCAGCCCAGCACTTCCATCAAAGGCATGACAAGTCAAAAGCTCTCTAATACATCTGCATCAAATATTATGGAGCTCCATTTATGGTGTGTGTATGTGTGTGTTTTGAGGCTAATTTTCAATATTCACAGTCTAAAAATAAATCCAGTGGGGTACACCGTGGGGAGGTGGGATATACTGGATAATAAGCTGGATAAAATGTAATTTTAAAAGGCAGCTTCTATAAATGTGTTTATTCACTCTAACACATTCTACTGCAACTTTCCCTCCTGCAGTGACCTCAAGTGGATTACGCCGGTATTGTGTGATAATGAAAGCATCACCTGTAGTAGATATTTGAGAGAAAGCTCCAAATTGTTTTCCTCTAGGATAAATAGAAAACTAATGCAGCTAAATCCTGCTTTCCTTCTCTCTATCTGCTCTGGAATTCTTTGACCTTTAACTTATAGGTCATACATGGTGGGGCAGTTGGAAGCACTGTTGCCTCGCAGCAAGAAGGTCAAAGATTTAAAACCTGGCTGCAGATGGAGTTAGCATGTTCTCCACATGCATGCGTGGGTTTGTGCCGGGTACTCCGGTTTCCTCTCACAGACCAATAACCTGCATGTTGGGCTAATTTATCTACACTGTTATATCCAAAAGTGGAAGTTGCTTTGGATAAAGGTCTGCTAAATAAATAAACGCAAACATGAGACAAAATGAGTTCACTAATGAGAGCTTTGAAAAGCTGCTTCATATGCACACAAATGCTGTTAAGGGAGATCATCGCCTTGCCTCAACCAATACTTGTCTTTTTATAGCTTAGTGGCAGTGGCGGCTCAACCATAGGGGGCGCTAGGGTGCCGCCCACCCTGACATGAAGGGGGCAAAAAAAAATTAAAATGAAAACAAAACACATATATATGCATATATTTACTATAAATGTGTCAGTTTTGATTAATATTGTGTGCCTACATGCAGGCCAGCTGACAGTCTTGCCTGGGCCCGGGACAAGACCATATGGGCACCCAGACCGGGATTTGTCATTTTACCTTAGTTTGAGTGGTGGTGGGTGAGGGTGTTTGCCTGCTTGATTCTCCGTGAGGGATGGGAGGTGCTGTGAGCAATCACCAAGCGAAATGTCACGGGGCTGCCGTTGGCCAATCTGCCACTGCTTCTGGGCCCCCTTCATATCTGGGTCACAGACCTGTTTGTACCAGTGGGCCTCCCTACATGCAATCAGAATTATTTACACATCATTTTCACCAGCTCTCTCTTTAAACAGCTAGTTTCCTCCAACAGACTCCCTAATATTACTCCTGGGGCGCTGGAGAAAGCGCCCATGGATTGCAGATAAATGACCAATCACATTTAGTTGCTAGGGAGAACTGGAGAATTTTGTTGATTTATACAGATAGAGCTGAAATCACCATGTAGCTGCTGCAGTATTTGTTCTCATTTTATGGGATTTTAATGTTCAAATTCAATTTCTATGCTGTGTTTTTGCCACCTAAAGGTTGAACCCAGTATTGCACTTTGAGGTGCAAAGGCACTTTGAGCAGATGATCAACTGAGACACACAGAAACTGAAAAGTCAAGCTGGAAAATAAACTAATGTGAAAATAAAATGTGAATAAGGAAAAACATGGACATTGTGGACTGTGGTTGCTCACATGCTAGACTTTTGTATTTGAGTATTATTATTGTCTAATTTATCTGTAAGTTTGATAATTGACTTTATCTGTAAAACAGCATTCTTGGAGAAGGAAAATAAATGGTTGTTGTGGAATTGTAGTCATTTTCCAACTGTTCATTTGAATACTTGAAATGGACTAAGAAGGGAAGTCTTTTCCTGCTTAGTCGCCTTTAAGCGAGGACAGAAAAGTGTATCTTTTTAAGCTATTCTTTCCTCTGTGATCCTGCAATACTCCTCATGCAGTCACGTTGTGGAGGCTGATGCTGAACATACTCTTCTGTGTTTTTCATGTTCACAAAGACAGAAAAACATCTTTAACCTTTAGGGAGAGAAAAAAGGCAAACTCAGGTGTAGAGGTGGCAGCATGTCAAGCTGTGTTTACAGAAAGTTGGCATTAGCTCTCCCTGTGCTGCTTCTGTTTTGTCTGAATGCCAAGATCTCAGTTTGTGCTCGAGCTGCAGTCAGATGTTTATGGTTCTGTGTCACAGTCAATAGCATGCCTAATACGGCATATCTGTGTCTCTGTGTTTGTGTAACATCTATAATCCCAAATCCACACAGGATTAGCCTGCTAACTTCAGTCTTTCAACACATTTACTAATGTTGCTATGCAACACGCTGAGGTGTCTGAGAAACCTCAATAGCAGCGAACAGACTTTTGTGATTTCTGATGTTCAAATGTGGATCCAACCTTTTCCCATGGACTGTGTTATATGATGTTACATCATTTATCACCATGTCTTGTATTCAGGTTGTTCATAAATGAGGTCATTCTCTTCTGCTCATGTGATCTATGTTGTCCAGCCACTTCCATGTACTCCTCTGGTGGGTTTCTAAGGTGTTCCCAGGCTATCCTAGAGATATGTCCAATCCAACCCAAGCTTTTTTACAAAGCACAGCATGACAGCTGACCAAAAGGCTGAACAGAGAGCACAAAATGCAACAGTACATAAAGGAGCAAAACACTAGATAAAATCACTTCGCAAGTAAAACATTAAAATCAACATTCATAGGCATGATAAAAGAAATGGGCCTTAAGTGTGGATTTACAACGTGCAAGAGAAGAGGCCTGCCTCACGTGCAGAGGAAGGTTGTTCCAAAGTTCCGGGGAAGCGTATGAGAAGGCCCTCTCCCCACGGGATTTGTAGTGCACCATGGAAACCAGGAGCAGATGCTCATCAGACCTCATGGATCGCGGTGTAGGGAGGGACGATATTGGTAAGATATGAAGGGTCTGGGCGTGAAGGATTTTATAAACAAAAACCAGGACTTTAAATTTCACAAGATAGGGCACCAGAAGCCAGTGCACTGCACATCTGCCAGTATTGGTGGAAAATGAGTACGGCTGTCTGTGTTGGTTAAGAAACGCGCCTCCGCATTCTGGACCATGCATGGGACACTGTGGTCAACATGAAGGACACGGGCAGTAGAGGACAGATAAACGACGGAAGTGTCACCAAGCAACACCTGTGATGCTCTGACGAAGGCGACAGACTGGAGCCGAAACTGTCAGCCAGAAAGTTAAAAACACAAGCTTTTACTACTCAGTGTATAAAAAAGAACTAAAATGGCTTTCTGGACGTATTGGAGACAATTCAAATAGTTGTTACTCACTTCAATTAAGGCCGAGGTAACATAGTTGAGTCTGGAGGTGATGAACTTGTGAACGACTGATTCTAAATGAGATTTTTTTCAATTGTTTCAGGCGGGCGAGCCAGCAAATTCAGATTAATCATGTTCATTCAATATTGCATTTAAATCTAAGAACAATGTGCAAATATCATTTATGAGCAAACAGTCATGGTGTAGAAATAAAACGTCCTCTATTTTTAAATTTGCACCGTTTTCTGTTTTCTCTTTTTGGACAACAGCCACAGACGTCCTCTCTTTTCTGCACTGGTACGAGGCGTTAGCACAAGAATAGAATGTGACGATGTAATATTTGCTTTTTTCCAGAACTATAATTATTTTTCTCTGCCAACTTGAGACGACACAATAATGTTTTGTTTTGTTGGAGGGCACTGCAAGCTGCAACTTGCAACTATTTTTTATCATTTATGTTTTGAGTTTATTGATGCTACTGTTCCTGCTTATAAAATCCTTCACACCCAGGCCCCTTGACTAGCTTTTTTGCTGGAATATCCATCTTTTCCAAGAATTTTCATCTTTTTATTTCCTTTCATTTTTGTATAAACTTGTACAAAATGATGCATCTAAATGCACATTAAATCTCTGAGGATAGAGGAGTAAACATAACCTTCATCAACTTTAAAGGATGCTTTTAGAAAGTGAAGCAAACTGTTTGACCCAACACAGTTTTAATAGGCATGCAGGGCGTTGTGCCTTCTGGGCCTTTTATTGCAAAGATGTCACACTTTGCCAACTATATCAATCCATAAAGGCTCAGATGTAGTTAGCGCAAAGTATTAAGGTACACGTTCTCTCATAATTATGAGAAAATTGCTTTTAATCAGACACATTTTTATAAACCTTTATGATGAAAATTACTAATATTAGCTTTAAAATTATAGTTGGAGCCATTTTGAATTGGATTACTTATGCAGCATGTAATGTGGTTTTTGAAATATTATGCAAACAAAATGCACACAATGGTTAAAATATCATTATCGTACTTTAAGGCTGCAGAGGGAGTTTTTACCGCAGCAGGAAAACATTTAAGATCACTGATCAAGTCAACTTGTTAAAATAATTGTTAGGCTGAGACCAAATATAGAAAAGATTTATTAGTTTTTTTCAGGATGTACAAACATTAATTTATTATTCAGTTATGTGTAAAACATTTTAAAAACAAATATGTCCCATCATCACCCCACCAAGTCAAAGCATCAGCATCATCATCATCACCTGGACACATCAGCCTGAGGAAATTTAACCCGAGCTTTACAACATCCACCCGTCAGTATTGTGCATTAGCTAATGAGTCTAAGCTGCTGACCGCAGCTGCAGTGCAGAAACATTATTTCACCAGACTGACTAGAACGTCCTGCACAAATAAATCAGCTGAATGCATTTAATCAAATCCTGCATTTAAATCCACCATCAGCTTGCCAACACTTCAGCCCCCCCACCCCCCAAAAAACAAAAAAAGTTTCAAGTCAGGCACATAATACAGAGAAATGTTGTTTGCAACAGTCTGATGATTTTAAATAAAAGGAAAAACCCAGCAGCGATTAAAAAATTCACACATTTAAGTTAGAAATCAAATCCTACAAAAATAAATGGACTGAAAACCAAAATCATCAATTCATTCATGTGGTTATAAGTATTGGCAGTACCCAGAAACATTGTTTGTAAAACAGAATAAAAAAAAAGATTTTTTAAAAGTTGCTCCTGCAGACATGCATCAGTCAGGCTGCAAAGCACTTGGAAGGGGTTCAAAGGGAGAAAACCTGATCGGGAAGCTTTTCCACCTCCTCATTATTGAGGAAAATGACTTAATGTCTTTTTATACACCTTCTCCATTGGTGTTGTTGACCATATGCCTCAACTGTAAAATGGGAAAATCTGCTAAAAATTGGAAAACGTGACTGATTTGATTTTAAAGGTAATCTTTAAATAGTGACAGATAATTCTATATCAGGCATTTCCAACTGGCACAGTTTACCCTAGAAGTGTTGTGACTTTTGCACTTTTAGATGCATGCAAAACTGATTGGCATGGGTAAGAATTTCATCCATAAGTTAGAAAAAAAAAAATTTGTTAAAAGTTTACTCAACCACACATAACTCATGCAACGATGGCCTTGAAAAGGCCCGGCTCACTCTTTATGAGACAGCGTCACCCAAAACTATTAATAAAAGGTCTCAACACTTGTTCTGAAGCCCTTCACAGCCCCTCAAGAAGCTTGAGGATCCTCATCATTCATGGCAATCCTGTTTTATTGTTTCTCCTTTTGTAAAAAGGAACCCAGTCACATGTCTGTTTTTTTTTGTTTGCCTGGCACAGTGAGCTCTGGTGGATTGCAGCGGCAGCACCGTCGCTACCTGGCTGCATCTGGGATGAGTCTTTTGAACCAGCGGCTCACAGCCACGTCGACTCTCAGCACTAACGTGACTCCAATCAGCAGGAAGGTGCTGCTTACCAGGAACCCCAACGCTTCAAACATCAACCTGGAAGGACAGAACGGGACATTGAGATGTTTGAATGATCTCAACAAGAGCCCAGGGCTGAGAATTAGTCACACTGTACTCCAACTCTGAGGAGCCAGTGCTGCTGACGAGTTTATGAGAGACAGAAAATCCATTCGGGCACTTACTTGGGTGCAAAAACCTTCCACACCATTAGGTGTCTCCGGAGAATAGCAGCAGCACAGACTGAAGAAAAGACCTGTGAAGACAAGTGAGACACTTAAAGGTGTGATGCCATACAATATGTTTATCAGAAACAGAAAAATAAAGAGTAAAAAGGATTGACGAAGGATAGAAACTCCAGATTTTTTCCTAAAAACAGAAATTCCATTTTAAAGGTGCAATTTGTAAGAATGACATCCTGTGGTCAAATGTGGGTACTGCAGTCCACTTTTTAAGCCAAAATATCACTCTCTCACTCCTGTTCCGTGAGTTTCATGGCTGCTGCCAGTTATGGATCAGCACCAGAAGATTGTAGATGACTAGCAGACGAGTCATACACAGTAAGTAGATAAGTAGATTAATACATTGTCATAGCTGGTGCTCGCACTCTTATGGTAAGGAGCACTTACTACAGTTATTACGGAAGTTTGCCTCCAGCATTGCATTAAGTGTGGCTGTGTGCCATCTTGCTGTTATAGATCTGAACGACTCATTATTCACTTTACACATCATTTCACTGTAATATCAAGTTGCTGGTAACTGAAAAAGTAGCTTGAGATATTTTTAGAGCCGACTATTTGCTTCTATCTGTTTCAATATAACCTTCCTTCCAACATGAGTCTGAGACGTTAGACTGTTTTGTGATTATTTAACAGTAGAATTCTTACAAATTGCACCTTTAAATTCATCTTTGCTGCCCGGGAACAAACCTGCGCTCCATGGATGAAGAGGTAGCGTGCCGACAGCTGCAGAAGTGCAGAGCTGAACAGCTCTGGGTTTTCTCTCAGTCTCATTTCCATGGCGGCGTCCTCACCTTCTTCCCCACAAGCTCTCCCCCCTCTGCTCCCACGTACCTCACGCACCAGGGGCCACAGCAGCAGCAATGGACACCCCACTGAGGACAAAAATAATGCCAACTAGTTTTAAAATTTATTTCAATCACTTCCAAACAAATACTTTGTTCAATTTTCTTACATTTTTATATGAATATTTAGAGGATTACCTGCAAATAGGATGTGTGAAGCAAAGGTGTTGAGGGAAACCAGTAAGGCAGGTAAAAAGGTGCCTGTGTGTCCGTCAGGAAATCCCACAAAGGCAGCACCCCACTGGATGGAGGGGAAGGTGGGCAGGTGACCGGTGGCATGGAAGAACTGGGTAGCAGCAAGAGACCAGACCACTATAGGAGCCCAGGGCACGTTAAAACCACCTAGGGGACACAGTCAGAGACAGGAGAGCAGCTTTTATTAAAAATGGGCTGCCCTGTAAATAAGAAACTAAATATTTAGATAAAATTTCTAAGATTGTACCTGTATAAGTTCCATGTGCACCACTAAGGTTTATGGAGGAGGCGTGAATGTGCAGAAGAGCGCCAATTTCTAGCAACAGCAGGAGGAAAGACAGAGACATGCCCTCTGGGTGCAACAGCAGCAGTCCGATTCCCAGCATGCCCCAGAACAGCAGCACAGGGGCGGAGTAGACCGTTCCCAGGCCGTAGGCCTCCACAGTAGGCCTGTTGTCTGCCTCAATGCCTCCGCTGAGCTCTCCGTCATCCAGGGAACGCCGCATGCGATGGTAAATCTGAGGGATCAGGTGGCGCAGCTCAGCTTGGGGGCTGATGCCGGTGCTCGCTCTGTAGCGAGGCAGAGGCGGCGCTGAACTTCTGGATAAAGATGTAGCCCGGGCCTTCACAAACACAGTAAGAGGGTCAAGCCAGATGAGACACAGACCGAGTCCCAGGAGACAGAAGGCGGCCCTCGGCAGTGCCAGCTGGGCCAGTCGGATCAGCTCGGACAGCTTCCTAAAGCTGTCCTCTGGAGTGGCGCTAACCGCCCAGTGGAGCGCCAGGCACACGGAGAGCAGGGGAAGGATCCAGCGAGCCGTGAACACGGTCCCACCCGAGGAGTTGAGATTACCGTAGTGGCACAGGCAGTGTCTCAGCAGATACGCAAAAACACCAAGAGAGATGACGGAGAGGATGTAGTACAGATTCTTCAGCTGGCTGTCCTGCAACCGTGACAGAGGAGACAGGAATGGCGACGGCTGGCAAACGCCCTGCTCTTCTCTGCACCCATGGAAGGAGAGGGAGAGGTACATGCTGCCAATAAGAACTCCAAGGCAGGCTAGGAGGATCCCACTCTCTTTTCTCACCGTTGACGGGGACAAGGCTGGGGACGGCAGCAGCCCAGCGGACTTCAGAGGATCGGGACTTGGGGGCAGAAGCAAGCCGTTCCAGTTGAGATGAATGGGAATATAGAGGGCCAGAGAGAGCATCAAAAACATTACGACGCGGCCTTCAGCAATCACGTAGCTGTCTGAGAGCAGGGAGGCACATCGGAGGAGTGGCACCACGAGAGGAGGAGTGAGGAGGCGCCGTAGGGTCAGCCACCTGGAGACCTTGGAGGCTTTAGCTCCGTTCTTTGACACAGCGGGGGGGCTGAGTCTACACACTCTCCAGAAGAAAAGAATTTCAGAGCTGAAGGCACCAGCTGCTAGGCACCACACTGCTTCCATGTAGCTCCGTGTGAGCAGCTGAGCAGCTGCAGCACAAACCCCGACAGCGAGTGCAACAAAAACCGGAGCCCGCAGTCCTGCAGTTTTCTCCCTCATCAGCGCCGGGGAGAGTTCTGACATCATAAAACACATGAGGCAGACAGACGCCAGGAGGACTAAACCTGCCGCCATCTTGGCCGGGTTGAATCGAGCCCAGGTAGCTCGGCAGGTGTCTCTGACTGAGGTGAGGTAGGCCTGCAGAGCAGAGACCAGACGAGGGGAGGGCGATCGACCCTCTCTAGCTGTGGTGAGGTACTCGGAGGACAGGCGGGAAAACTCCTCCTGCAGCTGGGAGAGGCTTTCAGGTGGGATGTCTTTGGCCATGCTAGAGTATGTCTCCAGGAAACGGTTAACCTTTAGAAACAGAAGATGTTAATTCTTGTTTAGGTGAAGAGAACAAAGGGACCTTATTGGTTTAGAGATGTCAACCTTTAAAAAGTAACTGCTTATCACCTAAACTACCTGTTTTGCATTGATCCACAGCGCCTCCAGCTGGCTCAGGCCCCCAACTGCACTTTCTATCTGCCCGTGTGGAGAGAATAACGGGAGGAGGACCTGCCCCACACTGCTGTATGGGATGGGAACCCCCAGCAGCAGAGCCAGGGTCGGCACCAGGTCGGTCTGTGGAACCACATCTGGTTCATTCTGTCAAATCAGAACAAAAAAGGTTCCATCTGATCAATGACATATTAACGTTTATCCTAGAAGATAAAGAGGTTCCAAACAATAAATTCATAAAAGTAGAAACTTTAATAGTTTTTACACAGTTAGCAGAAAACTGAATGAGTTTTTAAATATCCTTCAAGAAAATGTCAGGAAAAGTTGTAGAAAAAAATGAATGTAATCTAAATTCATAAAACAGAAAAGAAGCCACCAACCAACTAAGATAGAAATGAACATTTTAATAGAAATAAACTTCAAAAAGGCCAAAACTTCCCATAAAGTCCTGACTGAGTTTTAAGTTAAACCTTCAGAGATTCTACGCTTGTCTGCACTTACACAGCGAAGCAGAGTTGATTTCAATGGATTTATTTCATTTTAGAACCCTGCATAACCCAGTCACATACTTAATATTTCATAAGACTCTATTGTCTCTAATACAGGGATTTCCAAAGTGTGGTGCGGTGTGCGAGCTGCCGCTAGGGGGTGCGCGATGTAAAAAGCGTAATGGCGGTGAACAGTGATTACACAAAAAAAATAAAATAAAAATTACACATAAAACAATGTAGCCAATTTGCCGCAAAGCCGATGCGCATCTGGGAGCCTAAGGTCGTTTATAAGAGCTCAAACCATGGCAGTAATGTTGCACAATCATGTCCGTTTTATATAAGATTGCGTGATGGCGGCATAAAGGAGGTATGGGGGCGGTCTCTGCGCTTCCATGCATCTTGGACATAACTTGTTTTTTATTGCGATCGAAATCGCGCTCGTTAAGTTTTTTTTTTCAGGAGCAGGTGTGTGTCCTCCACCATCCCAGCTGTCAGATGATCTGAGCTGCAGATCTAACGGAGAGAAGCTCCTGGAGCTGTGCATCTCTCCAGTTTATCATTTCAAACTTATGCCCGTGTTTACTTTCATTTTAATTATAGCTCCTGTCCGGAGCTCGGCATTAATTCATTACGATCATGACACCGGCACCATGTGTCTTATAAAAAGGGCGTTATACCCTGAGTGCAACAGCACGTCTCCCCCTCCCCCTGTGCAGACGTGCAGCGGCAAAAATCAAACCCGTGTGCCGAACTAAATTAACTTGTTTAAAAGTGATGGAAACTGCATCCTGCAATGAAAAATACCGCGCGGAGGCAGCTCATTAAAACGCGTCATCACCGTGGATTTAATACGAGATTTGAAGAATAAACTCCAGGTGAGTGAGGTGAGTTTTATGGCTCACTGCAGAAATAAAAACACACGGAGAATCAACATCAAACGCAGCTAATCTCCACTTCCACACACTAGGAGCCGATGCGGCTAATAAATAATTATAATAATAATAATAATAATAATAATAATAATAATAATAATAAATCTCAACACGCAAAGTTGTGAGATTATTTATTTCTTTTCTGCACTATTTAGTCTGTTGAGAGTTTTAATTATTAAAATCTGTTATATGGTCACTGACAGCAGCTACATTTAAGTTTCACTCATAACAGTCTCCTGGACATGATCATCCTGAGAGTTGTAGCTGAAAACAGCTGCTGGACTTTTCTAGCTATCTTGAAGACATTTAGCCTCTCATCCTAGAGGCTCCTTCAGGTCCCAGACTTTGTAGGAGGCTGTGAGTTGTGGTCAGAAACAAACACACTGATTGTGCTGCAAGTCTCTCTTTTATTTTTTTCTTGGGGGGTGCGTGGCTAAATAAGTTTGGGAACCGCTGCTCTAATATATTGTCAAGATGAACTGTCTTTGATCTGCTTTGATAGTTTTGAGTTAAAACTGACACAAAAATAAATAAATAAATTCCACACCTACCTGAGACAGTGGTGCTGGGAAAATAGGGGAAGGACTGTAAAGAAAGAGGGTAGCATCAGACTCCTTCTGACTTTCCCCTCCGTGATCTCCGGTGTCGGTCATCCCGTGATCTCCCATCACCACCAGGAGGGTGTCGTTCTGCAGACGGTCGATCACAGACCTGGACAGAGGGCACGAGTAAGCACCAAGCAGACAAATGAGAGGATATCTGGTTTTATGTTAAACTAATAGATCCTCACTCACATGGCAGCTAATTTACCATTTAACTTGTGCTTAGAACTTTGTTAAATGTATTTGTTTATATTTCTAACTATTTCGACTCATGTTGATTTTGTTGAATTTTTAGGAGAACCTCATCAGAGGAAGCTGCTACGATTTTGTCATGCATTTGTATGACAATAAAGAATTCATTCATTTATTCTAAATGCTAATTTTGATTAACAAAAAAACATTCTAGCCAAAAACAAAATTTTAATCAGCAGCTAAATATCTGAATAAGATCTCGTCTGTCTCATTTTACGACTGTCTGAATAAATATGTCTCTCTCTAAATCAAACCATGTTGTAATAATTATTTGACCTGATGACACCGTCCATCTGGGTGAGCTTGTCAGCCATGGCCGGGTGGTCAGGGCCAAACCTGTGACCACAGTGATCCACCCCGAGAAAATGGGCAACCAGGACATCCCAGTCGTCACCCACCACTGTTTCAAACCAACAGAAATGAATGCACGGACAGAAATTAAGCATGATAGAGGCATTGAATACTTGTGGAAACTGAAGCTCTGGTGGTAAATACATACTAGTTGTGTAGAGGTGCTGCAGTATCCCGTTGTCCACCGTGTGCAGATCCTTGACATTGAAAGAAGGAAAAGGCAGGGAACGGTGGAACTTCTTGGGAAACAGGCTCTCCCAAGTGTCATCGCCCATGAACACCACTCGTTTGCCTGTGAGAGGTCAGACACGTTTCACAAGGACATGATAAAGATTGTGTTGTTTTGTTTGGTATAAGGCAGGAAAAAAAACGCAACTCACCAGTTTTCCCAAACTGCTGGATAAGATTGTCCTCCAAAATTGCGCTGGATGCGAAGTTATTGCCCACATCCACAAAGGTCGGCAAGGATCCGGTAGTAAAGCCCTTGATTCTCTGCATTGTGGTGGTGGGTGGGTCTGCTCTGAAGGTGTACAAACGGCTCTGGAGAGGCCTGGCAGAAAGGGTCTCCTCCAGCACAGGTAACTTGTTCTCATAAGGTCGTGGCGCTGTGTTGCTGGGGTCAAACCGGGCGAAGTCGATCTTCAGGGCGTCGATGATGATGATGACAGCCCTGCGGAACCGCGGCTGGGAGCCGCAGAAATCCCCAGACCCGTCTCCAGGCTCGAGTACGTCCCCGCAGGTGCTGGTCCTGTTCACCTCCAACCTCACCAGCAGGAAGCCGCCCACGAACAGGTAGATGCCCACGAAGTACACCAGACACAGCCAAAGGAGAAGGACCAGCACTCGCGTTCCCTTCATCCTAAACCAGTAGGTGACAGAAGTTAGAGTGCAAATTAGCTTTGCTTCACATCAAAAAAGTAACTGCACTTTAGCAACAACTATAAACCAGGTACTGATAAATGAAAATGTAACGCAAAGAAACTGTCGATAATCAGGTAGCTAACGTGGAGCAGACGTTAGCAAGGCTAGCTCGCCTCGCTTTGGACTGACCTTGTAGCGGCTGAGGTTCCGTCCTCTCTCGGCCGGAGGTAAATGTGTGTGTTAACAACACGGTGGTACGGGTGTCTCAGGTAGACAGCGAACGGAGAGGCACATTCTCCTTCACTGAGTCTGGTACAGCGAGATTACAGGTAGGAACTCTAGCGTGAGGGAACCCGGCGGAAATCCATGGAGGACCGCTTTTTCGGTAACACCTAAGGGTGTCTTTTAATAAGAACTCGGGTTAAACGTTTAAATATTGCCTAACGTGTAATATAAATACCAAAAATGATAATCACTTTATGTTTGTGTAATTATTATCTTAATTATTCCTTAAAATATGTTGACACTCAGGCCAGTAAAGATACAGAATGGATTTTAAAACATGTTGTAATATTAACAATTTACACACATATATTGTAATTATCAATTTCTAGTCATTACATAAAGGAGGAAAATAGGATAGATATAACAACTCATTAGTTGGGTTATTATAACCCAGCAGTGATGGTTAAAATAACAGAAATTCTGGGTTGAAAATAAATACCCAAGAATTAGGTAGAATCAACCCAAGGGTCTTGTTAACAACAGTGTTGGGGAAGTTACTCAAAAATAGTAACATATTACATATTACAAGTTACTTTTCCAAAAAGTAATATATTACACTACTTAGTTACTTACTTCATGAAGTAACTTAATTACACTACTTTCTGATTACTTTTGCACCCAGAAAATAACATTGTTTTCATTCAATAATAGCACTGAAGATCTCTTTTTGACACCCTTCTTTAATAAAAGAAATGTAAAACAAGCACTACAGTGCTACATAAGTAAGTAAGTAAGTAAGTAAGTAAATTTTATTTGTATAGCACTTATCACAGAAAAAGAATCACAAAGTGCTTCACAAAGATCAACAAAAAACAAGATAGTCATCATAAAATGATCTTAAAACAAAACAACAGAATATCATAAAATCATTAAAAATCAGAAAACAGAAAGTCATAAAATTATAAAAATGATAAAACAAATGAAAGATTATTATAAATACAAGTTAGAAAAAACGAATAAAACATAAAAGATTTAAGTAAAAGCAGTTTTAAACAAAAGGGTCTTCAGCTGCTTTCTAAAGGTGACCAGACTGTCAGAAACACGTAGGGATAAAGGAAGTTCATTCCAAAGTCGGGGTGCAACAGCCTGGAAAGATCGATCACCTCGACTTTTATATCTGGTCTTTGGAATTTCTAGAAGGTTCTGGTTTGTGGACCTGAGGGCTCGGGTTGGAGCATAAGGCTTTAACAGTTCAGTAACATAAGGAGGAGCTTGGCCATGTAGAGCCCTGTATGTTATAGTAAGGATCCTAAATTGAATTCTAAAGTTAATGGGTAACCAGTGCAGAGACATCAGAATAGGAGTGATGTGAGCTCTTCTGTTTGCTCCAGTTAGGAGCCTCGCTGCAGAATTCTGGACCAACTGAAGGCGGTCAAGGGCTTTCTTGTTAAAACATGTGAAAAGGGTGTTACAGTAATCTAGACGGGAGGAGATAAAGGCATGGAGAACCATTTCAAGCTCATGTTTTGACACCAACCTTCGTAGTTTGGAGATATTTCTCAAATGATAAAAACAGTTTCTGACCAGCGTTTTTGAGTGGCCTTCAAGAGACATTGATTGGTCAAAGACAACACCCAAATTTCTCATGTTTGACTTGACAGCAGAAGCTAAATGACCAAGTTGTTGACTAATCAGAGAAGCCATGCTCTCAGGGGCAATGATCAGACATTCAGTCTTTTCAGAGTTTAACTGAAGGAAGTTATCTTCTAGCCAACTAGTGATCGCTGATAGACACTCTAGTAGTTCAGCCAGTTTATGGAGCTCAGATTCCTTAAAGGAGCAGTACAGCTGAATGTCATCTGCATATAGGTGATAAGAGACATTTTGAAAAGCATCAATTATCTGTCCAAGAGGGTGTATATATAATAAAAACAGGAGTGGACCTAAAACAGAGCCTTGGGGTACCCCACAGAACAGGTTTGTGGAATCTGACATGATTTGGTTTATACAGACACTGAAACTTCTGTTAGAAAGGTACGATCTGAACCAGTCTAGAACNATTTTAAAACATGTTGTAATATTAACAATTTACACACTTATATTGTAATTATCAATTTAGTCATTACATAAAGGAGGAAAATAGGATAGATATAACAACTCATTAGTTGGGTTATTATAACCCAGCAGTGATGGTTAAAATAACAGAAATTCTGGGTTGAAAATAAATACCCAAGAATTAGGTAGAATCAACCCAAGGGTCTTGTTAACAACAGTGTTGGGGAAGTTACTCAAAAAATAGTAACATATTACATATTACAAGTTACTTTTCCAAAAAGTAATATATTACACTACTTAGTTACTTACTTCATGAAGTAACTTAATTACACTACTTTCTGATTACTTTTGCACCCAGAAAGTAACATTGTTTTCATTCAATAATAGCACTGAAGATCTCTTTTTGACACCCTTCTTTAATCAAAGAAATGTAAAACAAGCACTAACAACAGTGCTACATAAGCACCTTGAAAAATGCAAACTTGTAAAATGCTATCATAACCTCAAGGTACACAGTATTAAAATATTTTTTTGCTTAGAATGTTTACACAAACTGTTAAGTTTTTGTCCTTTCTTGCAACAAAGGAAAAGTAATGTGCATACTTCCATCGGTAAAAAGTCGCCTTGCCCTCCATCGCCTCTGCCATGTTGCTCTTTTCCCATTTCTCCGTTTGTGATTGTCCACGTAACCTTGCAACATCATCACGTGTAAAAAAAAGCGTCCTCCGGGTTCTCCTTGGAGGAGAGAGCGAGAGACGAGCCTAGTTGATACTAATGTTGGTTTCTCTTTGTAACAAGTAATATATTACAGAAATTTAAAAAANAGGCGGCTGAAACTTCCACATCCACGAGAAACTGTGGGAATTGGGCCAGAGATGAAAACAGACATTCCACTTCTCCTCAGGATGTCAAAGAGATGGTTAAAATGCTGCTGTGTGATGACAGACTCACGACGTGTAACATCATTTGATCCCACGTGAATGATCACTCTTTTAACTGAAGTTGGGATGGAGCTCAGCAGACCAGGAAGTATATCCAGCATAGCAGGGACGGTGGCTGATGGAAAACATCTCGTCATGACATTGAAGAAGCGGACATTCCTGATTATTGAGTCACCTACCAGCAAAGTGGTAGGTGAAAACAGTGGACAAGGTGCAGATGATTCTGGGTTAGGGTTCCTTTGGAGTAGTGGAGGATTCTGGGTTTGTGTTCCTGCGGAGCCAGAGGACTGGAGGGTAGGAGGTGGAGGGTTCGTAGTGGAGGGGCTCACATCCTGAGCCAGGGTAGTTGGTCCAGCAAAGTGTCGACGCACAGCATCCTTCAGTATTTTGCGTCGGGCAGTGGACGTTGAGGTCCTGGGGGGATTAGACTTTGTAGGCTGCTTCTTACGAACCACAGGCTCCTGCTCGATGGCATTAGGTAGTTGGGTAGAAGGAAGGAGGTTGGTGAGATCAGCTGCTTGATCCTCAGGTGGTTGAGTAGAAGGAAGGGACTTGGAGAGATCAGCTGCTTGATCCTCAGCAAGAGGAGAGAAGCGGTTTGATAGACTAAGGTCAGGTGGAGGGATGGGACCAGCAGCAGGGGATCTCCTACGGCCACGTACCACGACCTCAGACCAAGATGAAGATGGGTCTGGGGTAGAGCTGAAAGTTGGTAGTCGTGATACAGCAGGGTCCCAAGCAATGGTGTCTTGGAGCAGAGGGTTCTGCATGGATGTCTCTTTTTCAAATTTACTGACAATGTAACTGGTCAGTGCAGGGCTACGTTTTCTAAATCTATCCAGCAGCATTTCTTTCTTCTGTAGTTCAGCAGAGAGTCGCTGTATATCCTCTTTAAGGTTCTCGATCTTTTTAATTTGTTTAGAAAACAACGGATCATTGTGGGGCAGAAGCGGGGAGAGGATAGACATTCAAAATAGCTTCAAGGTTGCAGAAAGCTTACACTGTAGCTGAGCCGCCTCTGTCGGATCCGAAAGATTTGTAGTCCAACTAAAAGTCCAAGAAATCCCAAAAAAATCTCCAGAAACATAGAAATCATGAAGGTCCAACAAAATCCACAGAATCCAGCAATCAGTCACAGAAAAAACAGGTTTTTAGAGGAATTAAGGCACAAAGAGTAGGGAGCTGAAATAGACACGTCCGCAGGCTTCTTATCTCCAAACAGTCAAACATAAGCACCTTGAAAAATGCAAACTTGTAAAATGCTATCATAACCTCAAGGTACACAGTATTAAAATATTTTTTTGCTTAGAATGTTTTCACAAACTGTTAAGTTTTTGTCCTTTCTTGCAACAAAGGAAAAGTAATGTGCATACTTCCATCGGTAAAAAGTCGCCTCTGCCATGTTGCTCTTTTCCCATTTCTCCGTTTGTGATTGTCCACGTAACCTTGCAACATCATCACGTGTAAAAAAAAAAAGCGTCCTCCGAGTTCTCCTTGGAGGAGAGAGCAAGAGACGAGCCTAGTTGATTGTAATGCAAGAAACTAATGTTGGTTTCTCTTTGTAACAAGTAATATATTACAGAAATTTCATAAGTAAATGGTAAATGGCCTGTATTTGTATAGCGCCTTCTTAGGGTTCTACAACCCCCCAACTTCACAACACAATCAGTCATCCACCCATTCACACACACATTCACACGCTGGTGGGGATGAGCTACAGCGTAGCTACAGCTGCCCTGGGGCGCACTGACAGAGGCGAGGCTGCCGAGCACTGGTGCCACCAGTCCCTCCGACCACCACCAGCAGGTAAGGCAGGTTAAGTGTCTTGCCCAAGGACACACAACAGCATTCTCTGGCCGGAGCCGGGATCGAACCTGCAACCTTCCGATTACTAGACAACCCGCTCTACCTCCTGAGCTACTGCTGCCCATAAGTAATGCATTACATTACTGAGTTACCAATACATGTAATGTAATTACTGTAATGCATTACAAAGTAATGAGTTACACCCAACACTGGTTAACAAACCCAATATTTGGGTTATGCAATCAACCCAACTCATTGGTTTGAGTAAATAACCCAAATTCCTGTGTTAAAATAGCCCAGTGCTGGGTGCCACCACTATTTACCCAGTGGCTGGGTTAAAATTGGGTTGTTTTCAACTCAATGTTTTTTAGAGAGTATTCATGTTAGAGCAGTCCAACATAAATACAGATAGTATTTAAACCTGAATGTAATATTAGCAAAATATAAAAGAAATGGCCACCTGTCTGCTATAAGCTTACTAATTTAAGACCTATTGTGACATAACTGTTCTGCAGTGAAAAAATATGTAAAATGTATATGTACATGAAAATAAATTGCTTTTTTTAAATTTAAAATTATGTTCTATTTCCTTGTAATGGACTGGTAATCTGTCCAGGGTGTACCCTGCCTGTTTGCCCTATGACTGCTGGATATAGGCGCCAGGCCCTGGAGGATAAGCGGGTATCAATAATGAATGTTTGATTGCTTTTTCACTTATTTATCATGGGCTTTTTTTTAAAGCACTTTGGACATCTCTGTTTGTCATTGACCATATTTCTTGTAAGAAATGTCCAACATGAAGACAAATATGTAGAGAAGAGTGGAATTCTAGATATCCTGCTGGATTAATTACCTTTAACAATTTGACAAAAAATGTCTGTCCAGTGAGGACACACATCTCCAGCCTAGTCAGGGAATACCTCGGGTCCCACCAGTGGAAGTTGCTAGGGAGATGATGGTTAGGGCGTCTTGCTAAGCTCCTGTGGTCTGAACCCAGATAAACAGATGACAACAAACAGAAAAGGTACTCTCCACATGATTTATTTAAAAAAAGAAAAGAAAAAAAAAACTCAGTGCATCGACGTGCTGTTGGTTCCAAAAAGGAATTTTGTCTCATTTCTAAATGGCATTTTATTGTTTTTTTTTTTACCTCAATTTAGTATGAAATACGTAAATCACTTATTTTATCCATCAGGAGGTAAATTACACACATTTTTTCTAATGTACATTCTATTCAGTAAATACACTAATTATGAACTATCATTCAGTTACGGCTGTATCTGCTTCTTCTGTTCAAAGGTGTAGAGTATTTGACTGAGAATTCATTGTAAAACACTTCAGCATCAGCTAATCTCAGAACAAACACATTATAGCTTTTTGCATTTAATAATATGGACCAAATAATAAATATTCAGTTTTTTTGAGCTTTCCACATGGCACTGAGCTCAGAGACTGGTCCCACGGAGGCTGAAGGGTAAAGGACTTTCAGTGCAAAAAAAAAAATTATATATATATATATATATATATATATATATATATATATATATATATATATATATAATAAAATCAAAAAGTTCCCCATAGCTAACATTCTAACTAAAAATCCCATAGAAACTAGAACAGCCTTTTAAAACGTAATAAATGGAGAAACAGGCAGAGAGTTTTATATTTCACTTAAGTCTTTAGGAAGAGAAACGTTCGCAGTACTAATATAAAGCATGAAAAAGTTGCATCCATAACTGAGACGACATTTCCATCAGTTTTCTGGAGGCCGGTCTTAACTTTAGAATCCAATCATAACTGAAGGAGGAGGATCAGTGAGGATCTTCTACCAAAACGTGATTACTCCAAGACTCCACCACACAGATGACTAAGACTGGGGCTTTTCCTGAAGGTTCCATCAGAACGTCTGACTTCAGCTTCTTCATCCAGTTCGGTTCTTTGTAATTGAATGTTCTGAGTTCGTTCACTGAGTCCTCTCCTCATCAGGTGAAAGCAGCTGGTCTAGAACATCCTTCTTCTTCTCCTCCTCCACTTCTGGAGATGCTGTTGAGCTCGTCTTGGCCAGCGTGCTGTAAATAGTCATAGCCTGAAGGGGAACAAGTTGAGAACCATTGGAGTCACCGTAGCTTGTACTTCATGCTATGAAAACAAACACACACTGATACACACCTGTGAGACCATTCCGCTAATGTCACCCGTGTTGGAGGGCAGCAGGATGGTGTTAGAGCTTTTGGCCAGATTAGAGAACGCAGACACGTACTGTTCAGCCACACTCAAGGAGGCAGCTGCATTTCCATTCTGTAAAACGGAAAAACAAAACAAAATTAACAACAAAATGTCTGCAGTCACGGTTACATTAAAGAAAAGGAGAAACTCACCTGCTCGGTCAGAGCATCGGAAAGCATGCAGATGGCCTTTGCTTTTGCCTCAGCTTTAGCTATAACGGCTTGGGCCTCACCTGGGTGAAACAATCATTCACTACATATAAAGCCCCACTGGAGATCTGTAAATAATGTGAGTAAATTAGCTGATGAATATCTAAATACCAGCTGCTTTATTGATCCGCTCTGCTTTTTCTCCCTCTGAGGCCAGAATCTGGGCCTGCTTACGACCCTCTGCGACATTAATGGCTGCCTCCCTTGTCCCTTCAGACTCCAGCACCGTGGCTCTCTTTTTACGCTCTGCCTCCACCTGCACAGAGTCAGGAAATTATTGATGCCACTCTTGTGTTTCATAAGTAAAGAGCAAAAACTTGGAATAGATTTATTTTTGTTTCAGCGTGTAAAATATTATTTAACTAAGATGTTTCCACACCTATAGTTCATTTCCTAAATTTGTTACATTGTAGATTTTTCTAGTGGTTCGGTTTCTTCTCACACAGGGAAAACAGCAAACACAACAAAATGTGTCATGAGGGTTGTTTAAAACTGAGACTACGGGGTGCTAAAGAACGCCAAACCTGCCTAGCGTCCCTTTAAACTTACAGCGTGGGATTGTAACCCCGACTTCACACTGGAGGCATCAGCGGCGCGGATGGCAGTGGAACATCGCTGCTTTAATCCATTATAGTCTATGGGTTGATCTAAACCAGCTGTGGCGCAGACATTTTCAGGCGCGTCCCATAAGTGGCTCGCTGCGCCAAGCTAGGATTGGATTCTATTTTTGCCACCAGGACAGGAAATCACACACGATTTGAGTGTAAAACGTCTGGCAATTTTCAAAATAAAAGACTTGCAGCGATGCGATTTCATATCTATGTAGATTACATAAATGCGCAAATACAGTTAGTTGTATCACATTCACACCAAAAACAAACCGCACTGGAGCTGATTTGGAAACATACTCCTAAGAGCCTCTGTACTGTTCAGTCTGCACCCTAGAGCGATTACTGTTCACACCTGTGTAAGAAAAACCCAACAAGGAGAAACATGGACCAAGGTTTGAATTAAATGAACCAGACACTGTAGATGTGAACACATCCTAATTAAAGCTGCTAAAGTGATTCAAATGCACATATTTTACAGTCATTGATAAAAATTTCTCACCTGCATCTGCATGGATTCTTTGACGCGAGGTGGGACGTGAATATCTTTGATTTCATAACGGAGGCAGCGGATGCCCCACTCGTCTGAAGCTTGGTTGATGGAGTGGACGATGTTGGAATTGAGGGATTCCCTTTCCTAAAACATAATTCCAAACCCAATTACAGCCTTTTACACAACAATTACAAAACAGGATGTAAGATAACGCAGTAGTCTGTCGTTACCCTGAACACTTTGTCTAAGGTCAGTTTGCCCAACTCTGACCGCATGGTGGTCTGTGCCAGCTGTGTGACTGCATACTCTGGATCCTCAACACCATAACTGGCCTGGGAGAAAGCAGAGAGGAGACATTAAAAGCCCCAATTTGAAAATGTATAATTAAATAAACCATTACTGGTGTTGTGGCGTACCTTAAAGGGGTCAAGGATCCTGAGGTAAAGCACTCCATCAATCTGTAGTGTTACATTGTCTGTAAAACAGTTCAGTGCAAAAGTGCAGCTGCAGTAATTGGATAAGAAGTTTTGACAATCTAATTGCTCTGCTCAGACTAAGCAGTACATCTTTTCTAAAAATGATTAATGATTTTCAAAGATAAACAACCTTCATCCTCATCTCCTTGTGAGGAGCAGAGGAAGGTGATCACTCACCTAGAGATACTGCAGACTGTTCTGGAACATCGATCACAATTTCTTTGAGACTTTGCACATAGCGAATTCTGTCAAGAATGGGAATGAGGAAGTTCAAACCCTAGACAGAAGGAAAAAAGGGTGAAATATCTGGCGTTAGTCTCAAGAAAGCATTGTTGGACCTGAAAATGTAACTTGACCCAATACAATGTCAAGGGGGAAAAAATAACACATAGAAGTGACTGTATATTTGTATTTCACCAAACAACACCCCCTAATGACTGCTTTGTGATTAAAACAGAGGCACAGGGAACTGGGAGAATTAGTGTTGAACTAGAACTAAGTGGAGACAGGTGATTCGCCTGATGCGATGCCTGAGGGGAAAAGCCAAAAGAGAAAGAAGTTTGTTTTTATGGCGGCGTATCAGATTCATAGAGTTGAATGTAGCTCGGTCTCTTCTACCACGTGAAATACCCGATATGCACACATTACTAGTTTCTGTTGCACTGCCTTTGCTGTGCGGCATAAAATACGTCCAAACTACAGACATTTTTACTCTCTTGAGGCGACATGCCAGCACTGCATTAGCTTGCTAGCTAACAGCTGCATGTTATGGTGTCCCCCGCCTGCCATAAACTGTGTGATGTTACGGTGTTGTGGTCCTCTATTAAACCATGAATATTGATACCATTGTCATTATATTTGAAAATCTCTATCTCAGGATGAATTAAAAACAATCTTGTTGTTTTGTACGATTATATCTGATCTTTTCCACTCGATTTTGATCTTTTGAAAATCGTGATCGGATCTGAGCATCCCTAATTTTTCCACTCTGAGTTAAATACCGGTTCTAAGATGCGGTGGAAGCGACCCATCCTCTCCACCACCCAGGCTTCCTGTTGGGGCACAAACAGGACGACGGTGTTCATGGGCAGGCTGGAGGCCCATCGCTGCTGGACCGGTGTGACCCACAGCCTCGGCGTAGTGCGTTGTGTTTGCTGCAGGAATAAATCACAGCAAAGAAAGTTAAAATAGAGTGCAATCAGCAAATAATAATAACACAGAATTAATCTGAAATAAAAAAAACTTGCTTTTTAATGATACAGCAGTAAATATGTAGAACCAAACAACTATTTTATCTGTAACTTGTCAATGTTGCAACTTTCACAACAAAAGAAATAGTTGAACAGGTAGACTGATTTCTTTAAGTGTTGTTTACATTTTTTAAGACATGGATTAAAATTGCCAATTGGAAAATACTTGTGGGTCATAAATGTTAGATTTTTTTCTATTAAAAACAAAAAAAACAAAGATATCTCTCTAACAAAGACGCCCATCATATTTGCCCTGAAACAAAGAAATCAAAATCCTCAGATTTGACAGGTCACTTGTTAATCAATTTTCAGCAATAAGAACAATTTATGTGTCATTGTTTCTCTTTGATGTTTTAGGAACAGTGATCACAAATCTGCTATTTAATAAAAAAAAATAGTTGAGGGCTTATGGTCCTATTAGTTTTAAAGAGGTCCTTCACTCATATTTTAATACAATTGCAGTGGTCTATAGTAGGAATGAATGCCTTGTAAGCCGTACTCTGGGGGAAAAAAAAAACTCCAGTGCACCTGTTTCAGCACAGAGAATTCAGCCAGAGGAGAAAGTAGCTTCAGACGTCAGGATTTGAAGCCTTATTTCCTGAAATTTGGACATCTCACCTCTGATTGGCTAACAGCAACACGACTCTACCACTGACTCTGTTTGCTCTGCAACATTGATGTTTTATCTCCACAAATAACACAAGCCTGAAGGAGTTCTGCTGTTTTGTGGAGTTGCTAATGCTAACGGTTAACTTCTACTAGCCAAGACGTTCTCTGCTGTTTCCTGGACACTAAACCAACAACAGCCTTCCCTGTCGTGAGCCAAGATGGGTGAGTGACAGTGTGACGCAGATCTGTCAGGATTTTCTAATCCTAGAGTTTCACCGTCTATTTTCTATCAGAAGCTAATGCAGGAGATAGGTGTAGGATGGTTCATGTTCAGCCTGCATGAAAAACTCAGACCGATTATAATCAGAAATAATAATTAAAAAATGGTTTCTCACTGAAGGACCTCGTTAAAATTAAATTAAAAGAAATAAAACTTAGTTAACAAGACATGTTGTGCTGCATGTGTCTTTCTATTTTAAAGATTTTGATGAATCTGTAATGTAAGGCCTCACATTCACAAAAATCTTTTAAAATACGATTTTTTCACTGATAAAATCAAACAAACCACTAAATTATTACATCAACAAACGTAGGAGTACTTTGAACCATTGTTTTAATACAAGCAAAATAAACAAATTTGAAAAAAATAAAAAATAAAAATAGCAAACATGTTGTAAGTGATCTTAAGTTGTACAGGCTTTTAGACTAAAACAGAATGTTGTGCTATGTCCAATGAAGAAATGAGGAACAGAAGCTAGGGTATAATCTGCTATATGACACGTTTTCAGCCTACATCTTTAAGAACCAGCCAGTTATTGCTAAAATAATATTTAATGTCTAAAGATGGGTTTTGTTTGCTACCTTTCATAAGTTCTGAAATGAGAGGGGAAACATGTGACTGACTACTAATTTTTTATTTTTCAAGCTAGAAATAAGATTAATTTAATCAGTGTCCAGGAAAGACCCAGACATGGAAAACAAATCAATCATGCAACGTGATATTGTATTGATAACTGAACAAGACGGATGTATGCTGGTGACAGCGGCTTGTTTGCACATGCTAACAAACCGGGCATAACACGAGAACTTACCAACAAAATAGATCCGCTCCTGCGACAAATCGTCCGTAACATGTTTTGGATTTAGTAAATAGACTCAGGCTAAGATGAAAACACACTTTAGTTAACAGGACACCGAGAAAACGAACTCTACACTCATGTGAATGACCCTCGCCGATGATGGGAAAGTTACATCAGTGGTGCGAGGTTGAAATTGTTCCGCCTACGCGAAAAACAATCTGTTGGAAATCAATGGTTCCGCTTAGAAGTATGTTTGCTTGTAATAAAACTAAATCTATAAATATTAAAAAACACAATAAATGATTTTAAAACAAAAAAATATATGTTTCTATATATGACAACAAAACTCATAAATATATTTATTTTACCCTAAAATAAAATCAAACTAATAGGCCTTTATTTTCATAAAAAATGATATCACAGTTACTAATAAAAATCACTTGGAGAAATCGAACTAATGTTTGTACTTTTAAATATTGATATGTTATGATATTTGTGAATAAGGTAGGGTCAAATCATAATTTTTATGTTCAGATTTTTTTCAAATGCGTCTGGGTCAAATGTAGTGACAAAACAGAGTAACGGGGTGGCGCTGTTTGTTTAGTATTTATTTGTGCGAACTGCGAAATGAACTACAATGTTTACCATATAATTACCGGTTTGAAAGAAGTATATTTTTTAAAGTCAGTTTTCCATGTTCCCAAAAACAAAATAAACAAAAAAAAAAACTAGAAGAATTTATGTTTGCTTATTACTTGAGTAAAGTGAAGCTTTTTGTTTGTTTGATTTTTAAGTTTGCTCAAAAATAGGAAAAAAAACGTGTAAGTTTTACACAATGAGCTCAAACTGGTCTTGGAATTTCCAAAAAAACGATTGGTGAAAAAGAAATTTGCATGAATCTCAACTTTTGGAAATTTAAAATAATTAACATGCACAAACAGGACATGAAAAATCAAAATGTGTATTGTAGTGCAATTAGTTTACAATAAAACATTAGGCACTGTTATTTATGAAAATCGTTATGGTAAAATTACTCTACATTACATTACTTTACTCATAGCCAAAATAAATGATTTATTTATAGCTTGTCTTTATGGTATGGTCATTAAAGAGTTAATTCTATATCAGTTAAAATGCAAAAAACACCTATGAGTGACCAAACAAACAACAAATATGGAATAAAAAGGCTAAATTAGTAGCGTCTTAATTGGTTTATGTTTATAAAGCGAGTGCGTCACCTGTTCCCTCTGTCAATGTGTCCCTCCTCATGATTGGTTTAAAATCTGTAATGACCCCGCCTCTCAGAAGGGTTCCGTCGCTCTGATTGGTCAGCTCAGACGACAGTAACAGGTACCTTCTCCTCTTGGTTTGTGAGGTCTCGGGCTGCCAGTCAGTCCTGAAACCTGTGATGAGAGTTTAATGGCGTGGATGTGGCGGGGGTCTGTTTCTGCTTTCTGCTCACGTCCGGTATGAGCAAGAGACTTTTTAAGCACCCTAGAAGGATTTTATTCGAGCTCTGAAGATCTTTTTAACGGGTTTTATTATGTTACCTGACTCAGTAAATCTCCGCTGAGAGCCTTCCCTAGCTAGAAACTGTGAAACTACTGGTTTTTGTCGCTGAAGACGAATTGTTATGTCGTTACTGTGTGTCAGAGGTAAGTTTTTCTATTCCTTTTTACTTTTTACTATTAGAAACATGTTTCCTAAATAAATTCTCGAGTTTGATTTTGTTCAACCACATGTAAGCTTTTTAGCAGGATCCAGTGGAATGAGAAAAAAAGTATTTTCTCTGATGTGAGTTTACAATTTAGAGATAAAACTGGTTTAAACGCAGTGAAAAACAGTCAGAGGTTATTCTCAGTATGACTCTAAATTGCTGGAACAATGTACACAACATTATTACCAGCTGCCTGAAACCTAACAGTAGTGTTTATTGACTCTGGAACATGACAGAAATATGATCAAATCCCTTAGATTAAATCTGTTTTATGAATCCACATGGAGTTATTTTTAGGAAGGCTTAACATTATTTGATAGTGTTACAACAATAAATGTCATTTTTTTATTTATTAAACATAAAATACAAATTATGAAATGCTTAAGGTCCCTCTTAAGGTTTAAGGGTCTTAACTGTTAGTGTATTGGAAAACACATTAAACCCTCTCATGTCTATCTTGGGCCATAGTGGTAAAATGGTTCATGGTGGAACAACATCCATAAATAAATGTTACAATGATAGAAACATTTAAAATACAACTTTAAAGATCAAAATAATGCACAATAAAACCAAGGTTTATGGTCCTCAAAGTTAAACAGAAGGGGAGTGGCTATGATGGGGGCGGGGATTGGAGGAATCCTGCCTCAGCATCCCTTACAGCAGCAAAGCACATTATGTAATATTTAGGTCTCTGAAAAATACCCAACAATTTTGTTCAGCATTTGTAAAAGTGGGTGGTGTACATGCTGCAAGCCCAAAACAAATGTAAAAAGGGGGCTTGCTTCTTCACGTCAGACTGTGCAAATATGTTGATTTATGATATTTATTTTTGTTCCACTGTCACATTATCAGTAGGAATTAAATATTTAATAACTGACCTTGTTGCTTTGTCTTATTTTGATAATATAAAAGCACCAGTGTGATATAGCATGAACAATAGTTTGTTTTTATTCCATCAAGAACAATAAACAAGAACCCGGCATATATCAAGTTGGCATAAAAACAAGTATCCAACACAAAGAACCAAAGAAATACCATTTGGGTATACACCATGAATGCAAAACTCTTGGGGTTTCAAACAAACTTAACACACACAATTACAGAAATATAAAGTGTTTTTAACTACTGTACATTTTTAGGCTTTTCATTTGTTTTATTTACTACTGGACCTCATTGTTAAGTAATGTTTATATGTTCATGTATCCCATGATAAATTAAAGAGTGCAGTAAATGAAAGTGAGCACAATAATTTCCTTTTGCATGTTTGTTTTCCTAATATCTCTCTTTCCACCTTAAAAGACAGAATAAAAAAAACTTAACTGAAGTGCGTAGGTCCTGCATGGCCCCTCCCCTTCTCAATAATTTATCGCCTAGTGAAACTTATAATTTGGACAGGCCTAGTAATGCTTTGTATTTGTAATTAATTCAGTGAAATCTGGCTCACGATTAAAGGACTTTTTTGTGTGCATAATTAGAAATACAATGAAATACAATTGGCAGTCATCTATTTTCCATAATTGCGGTAGCCCTGATTGTTCTCACCAAACCTGACAGCCTTTTCTCTTGTCTGACAAACCGTTCATGGTTATTTGATCACCATCTAGTGTTTCTTTGGAAACTTGATGGCCCCACATTGGTTAGTTTAGAAAAAACATTATAGAACTTCCTTTATAAACTGCATTTTGTTAGTTTTCCTAATTTTTAATACAATCAAATGGTGGTTCTGCAGGTGTAGGAAATAAGAAACAAGATATTTTTAAGACTTCCTGCCTGTAAATCAGTTTTTGTTGGAAAACAGGTTTCAGCATCTCAGTGAGAGTGATCGTATTTGGTCATTGACTCATTGTTTGGATGAAAGCAGCTCTAAACAATATCAGCTAGAAATCCCCATTGTGCGCTTTAAGCTCAAAAAGTGAGTTAAAGTTGACAAAAATACAACTGCCAGGATTTCAAGATACAGCTGACGTTATTTAGATTCCTCTAACACAGGGGTAGGAAACTCCAGTCTAGAGAGCTGCTATCCAGCACGTTTTAGAGGTTGCCCTGCTTCAACACACCTGATTTTAACCAGCAGGTGATTAACAGGCTTCTGCAGAGCCTGCGAGCTGCTGAACAGGTGATTTAACTGTGTTGAAGCAGGAAAACAACAAAAACATGCTGGATAGTGACTCTCCAGGACCAAGGTTCCCTACCCCTGCACTAACATCATTGGTTCCTAAAGTTTCGGGACCTGATTGTGGCTCGTAAAACACCACGTTGTGGGGACATGAGAATATCTACAAAAATAATTTTGAAAATTATTTCAAATGGTATTTTTAGCTTTAAAGCAAACCTGAAGAGTTTTTAAGCTGTTTCTTTCAAACTGGTTTCAGTGATTCTTTAGCCACAAACATGAGCAGCTTCAAATTGGACAGCACTCTGCTGGCCAGAAACTGCACTTAACAACTTTGGTGGTTCGGGTAGGCACTAGCAGAGGTCTCTACCTGCTTTACAGCTTTACTGTGCCAGTAGCTAACATAAAGGCTAGCAGTTAGATTCTTCAGTTCATTGCATCCTACAAATATGGACAACACCATTTAACAGTTCCTATTCCATTTTTTCTTGTCAATTTTTTCTACTGCGCAACAGGAGGATTATCCCACATCCCTCTTGCTGTACAGTTAAACTGCTCTGGCATATTATGGCACCAAGATAGACCATTCTGACAGGACAGGTTAATAAAAAAAATACAAAGAAATGCAAGAAGAAGTTTGCTTTTTTTGTTGGCATCATGGCGGAGCCAGGAAGTAAAAGAAAGAGAGTAATGTCTTTGGAGGAGAAGCAAAGAAAGTGTCACATAGAAAAAGTGCTAAAACCAGAATAAACATTGGCGCAGCCTTCACTGGTTGGCAAGGTTATTTACAACAGTTTGTAATTCCACTTTCAACCAGTAATGGTTCATAAGCCTCTTCATTAAATGACCAGCTATTGTTTGCATACTTTAACCAGTTAAGGTCACACAATTCTGAGGTTTTAAAGCTCAAAGGGTTCAATCAATGAAATACTTCCTCTCTTCTTGTGTTTCTTCAAAACATATGTAAAAAGTATCGAGGTCACTGTTGCCACTGAATGCAAGATTTAACTGCTGTTGCCCAGAGAAAAATGATTCAAATAGGTCGTCATCTGTTTGGGATTTCTGTGTTTTTTTTTCCGAGGTTAATCAGAGGTCTGGTTCCAATTCCTTGAATCTCTTTTTTTTACTTTGTGTTAAAAATGAGTGAAATTACCTCAAAGTGTTCGTAGTGATAACAGCTAAACTAATTACTGATGAAAACAATACAAGCTTTAATATTTCATTAAGTGATAGAAACATGATTCTAGGACAAACACAGTAGGCTACATTGACAGCAGTCAAGAGTTCTTGTATTTAATTGTGGCCTTTCACCAATTCACTTAAAACCTTTTCATTATTTGATAAGTAAAATTAAAGTTTGTTTAATTTATGCAACTGATTCATGATGGGGTAAAGTGTAGTTGTGTGATTAGCTGATGTCACTCATACCTTCATGGCACAGCAGCCTAAGTGTTTCCTATTTATTGCTAGTTGAGAGGCACCATCTCCATGGTGATGTCTTTACACAACGGATAAGTGGTTGCTCTTGCGTGTGGACATGTGTGGGGTGACTCTTGCTGTGAATCAGTATAGGGATGAATGGACACATGGCCCGTATCACATGGACCCCATGATGCTATAGTATTGGAGACACATGTTTTTGTTTAGTTACAGAGCATCTGGAAACTTCACAATCATTGGTTGTTTTGTTGGAAATACATTTACTTTGTAAACATGGGTTTAGTTTGCATCATTCACAAATTCTTGAGTTACAGACTCAAAGGATCTGGCTATCTGGGTTTTCATTTTTTTTTAAAGTCTTAAATTACCAGCTCAAAAAGACCAATTCAGGGATACGAATCATGATAGCAGTAAAAGGAGATCACTGTTTGTTTTAGATTTCATTTAAAATCAGTCCTGCGGGACAGGGAGGGGTCACAAAATAAGAACAACCCAGATAAAAAGTAGGACAGAGACAATTGAGATCTGCACTGACAATGGAATCCTTCTTTTCTATAGCACTGGTACAATTTCAGCCCTCTGGTTACTTGTCTAGCCCAGATAAACATCTCCACATCCAAGAATCATTTATCATACTTATACTAACTTTCTTTTTATGAATACACATTAAAAGGCCCAATCCCAATACTCACACTTCCACCCTTGCTCCCTTCAATTGCACGTTCCCAGCCAGGATTGCGAGTGCATAGGTTGTCATGATTCTCAAGTGTGGAAGGTGACCACGCCCCTTTTGCACCCTTGATCCACACTTTGACAAAGTCCACATCAATGCGGACTTCGGGCAAGGTTATTACTAGGGATGTGAATCTTACAACAACTCATGATTCGATTCGATTCCGATTCTCGGGGTGCCGATTCGATTCAGAATCGATTTTCGATTCTCGATTCAAATCGATTCACAATCAAAATTAACAAAGAGTGTCAGTTCCAGGATTAACTACTTTCTTCTGCAAGTTAGAAAAAGCTATGGGAAATTGTTATTTTACTTAAAAGAAAACTGGTTATGTTTAAGAAAATGCTAATTTACAAGGTAAAATAAAGTGATTCTAAAACTGTAAACAGAGGCAATCTTTTGATGAAAAGGCAACATTTATTTTTGCTTACCTTGTAAAATTTAACAAATCTTTACAGTTACCTAATAGTAGCTTTGAAAGTAATGCAGTCAAATACTTTTCAAGTATGTGTGGCAACAAAGTTTAACATTATGAAGACTAACGGGCACTAATTAGTCTTAACAAGCATCAATTATTCACGGTGCACTCGGCATGAAACAACAGTCAAACTAAACAGGATAACATCATTTAAACATTATAAAACATAATGCAACTTACTTCTTGACTCATAAAACGCACACAGGATAATAATAAAGGTAAGTCTCTGTCGTATTTCAGCAGATTGCAGCGTAGGAGCACACACAGCAGAGCAACTACAGCTAGCGCCGGTGCTCCAGCGAGAATGCGTTCAGGGACGCTCAGAAATACGGCAGTTTACATAAAGACTTTAAGACAGAATCGATTCTGAACCTTTATGAATCGATTCTGAATCTTTATAAATAAGAATCACGATTCGAATGCGAATCGATTTTTTCAGGCACCTCTAGGTATTACCCACAATCCATTGCTGCTTGGGAAGTTTGAGAAGAAGGCGGAGCAATGGCTAAAGTGCCTTTTCTGAAAATATGTATTTTCAAATGAAAAAAATTCATTTTAAGACAATTAATATTTATTCATGCTCTGAATGTTTTAGACTAAGGTTTAATGTGGACAGCAATAATTTAAATGTAGTCAAATAATTGTTTGTTTGAAAGTTGTTAATAAAGATTTTTTTAAAAAGTAGCACAAACAGCAACCGGCATCCCGACATGCATCGCGGTCGATGACGCAGTGCTCCCTCTCCCAATTTGGCACACTTGTGTACTACGCACTCGAAGCGTTACTGCACACCTCCTCTAAGTCTAGGTTCACACTGCAGGCAAATGCATCAAATCCGCTTTTTTCCCCACATGCGACCCATTTCTGAATTTTTTTGTGACAATCTGAACAGCACAGATCCAATTTTTTCCAATTTGACTCAGGTTGTTTGCATATGTGGTACTAATGCGGGTTGCTTTGGGGCCGTGAAGCGTTCACACTGGAGAGTGTTTGATGTCGCATTTCAGTTATAATGTGAACAGCCACACAAAAAAATCAGATTTACTAAAAAATCGGAATTGAGCATCAAGACCTGCAGTGTGAACCTAGCCTAAGTGCACTTCACAGAAGGGCGTAGGGCGCAGTGTGAGTATTGGGATTGGGTCTATGGCCCAATCCCAATACTCACACTTGCACCCTTGCGCCCTTCAATTGCGCATTCCCGGCCAGGGGTGCGAGTGCGTAGGGTGTCCCAATCCCCAAGTGCGGAAGTTGACCACACCCATTTTGCACCCTTAATCCGCACTTCGCCCAAGTCCACAGCGATGCGGACTTCGGGCAAGGGTATTACCCACAATCCATTGCTGCATGGGAATTTTGAGAAGAAGGCGGAGCAATGACTCAAGTATCCTTTTCTGAAAACATGTATTTTCAAGTGAAATAAGTTCATTTTAAGACGATTAATGATATTTATTCATGCTCTGAATGTTTTAGACTAAGATACTGTATAAATGTGGACAGCAATTAATTTAAATTTAGTCAAATGGTTGTTTGTTTGTTTGAAAGCTGTTAATAAAGATTTATAAAAAAGCACAAACAGCGACCGGTATCCCAGCATGCGTCGCGTTCGATGACGTAATGCTCACTGTCCCAATTCGGCAATTATTTGCACACTTGTGTACTATGCACTCGAAGCCTTACTGCGCACTTCCTCTAAGCACACTTCACAGAAGGGTGTAGGGTGCAGTGCGAGTATTGAAATTGGGCCAACGTATCAGGCTTGGAGTGTGTTGCATCTAAAACTGTCCGGGTAGAAACATTGCTTTGACCTCAGCTCAATCTTTATGTGATGATTCCACAATCTCTTTGCTTTGGCAGCTTGGCAGCTTATTTAAATCCTTCACGGTTTTATGTCGCCCACCATGAGATCCAACACCGCTGTGCTAGTTCCTTGTAGCAATTTGGATTTAAAGTGAGTCAATTATGTCTAACTTTTTTTTTTTTTTTTGCGCAGTTTATTCTGACTACAATTTCAATTTGGTTGCCAAACTTTTGCATTTTCATATTCGTAGAAACCAACCTGACAAATGTTAAAGATGGATTTGTTCTGGTCACCCATAACAAGGCTGTAACCTTTTGAGCAAACATTTATCTTGTAAAATTTTTTGAGTATTTTCAAATTCTAGCAAAGTTTTACGACTTATGCAAGAAAAACTGAGAATGTTTACACAAATTCTTCAAACTCTCATCTCAGTGAGGTTTACAATTTATAGCCAACAGTTTCAGCCCAGTGAGATACTGGCTTTAGGAACACCAGTTACCAAAAGTTCAGATGATTAGCCAGCATGTGCTGTCTTTGTCGTAGTTTGCTTGGTTTATACGAAAGATATAATTTTTAAAATGGACCCAGCGGTACTAAACGAGATGGAGCTGCTGACAGAGTGGTTTAATGTAACCAGCAGTAGAGTGGTGGAATTATGAAAAGAGGCAGAGTGAGACAGAGAGAGAGCGTTTAGAGATTGCAGGAGTAATCCCCCAGCCATCTGTTTGCTCTCTTTCTATTCGATCCAACAACCAACACAAAGCGGAAGTACAACGCAGCAGCAGCAGTAGATCTTGCTGTAACTTCCCATTCCCACCTCACCTTCCACAGATTCTATCACATATGGAAAATGTAATGTTTTGGTTTTAATATGGCAAATATTGCTCTGCATATTTATTACAAATATTGATATACATTCTGTTTTGACTTATTTATTTTCTTCATTTTGACCTAAAAGCTCAATTGTTGCAAAAAGAATAACACATTTTATGTTTGGTTGTACACAACCATGATCTTTACACTGAAAATGGCTTTAAAAAGAAAATGCATGAAAATACAAGAATTATTTGTTTCTGAAAGATCAAGGTGAGCAAATTCTTTGGATAAAATATCAGTAACGTATTCCTTTCTATAGCCAAAGCACTTTTTTGGACCTTTTTTATTTTTTTGATCAAAATATTTTGTTTTTACTGTAAATATTTAATTGAAAAAATCTTTTTTGGTTAGAAATCAACAATCATTTTACTTCTCAAGTTGCATCAAACACAAAATCATTCCTCACTATCTGTAATCTCAGCAGTTTGTGTGGAAAAATTCACTTTTTTCAAGCACTTAATTTGAAAAGTAATCATACAATGAAAACAAGTTGATTATTTCAGGATCCTAAGCTAAATGGCCTTTTAAGTCCCAAACAAGACGATAAGCATCAGTTTCCATCACGATGACCACCTGGATTATTCCACTAGTCGGTGAAAAGCAGCCATGCAAATGAGAGCATAAGGTCTGCGTGGCTGCTCTTTTATTTTAGTGAAAAGCAACAAAAACGTGCTGCAGGATTCTCCTCTGCACTGAGCTACAGAATAGACAGTGAATGCCAGATACTCATAGCCACTTTTTTCTCACAGTTGAGAAAATGAACTTTTTTACAATATCGACAATAATTTAATTTGACAGGAAAAAGCCAGTGAGCAGTTTCTTGCAACTTGTTGGAAAAAGAATGTTGAAAGAAAAAAAACAACATTTATCTTTGTGATCCTGTCGTACCATCTGTCATCTCAAGCTTCAGAGGTTTAGTATATGCCTGAACACATAACCCTTCCACAGCAATCACAACTAATCCCCTCCAAATCATCCTATAATCCCATAAACTGTATTGTATGGATGCATCAGGAAGCTAAAGTCACAGAAATGAACCAAATCGCAGCAGCGTCTTTCTATTTAACAGTTTTTACAAAGGTTTTAGGAAATAGCTGCAGGTGACCAAACTTGAGCGTTTTTGTGATTTTCATCCTTCACCATCTGCTTCACTTTTTCCCCTTTTAGTTTTTGTTTACCAGCTGTTGTGTTTTGTGACGCAGCTGTCAAGGCTTAGGCTTCATGATTATATTGAAGTTGCAAGTGGTGATGGAATAGCACGATTTCCCAGAAGTAATAAAATTGATTTTTTGAAATCTATTTGAAGAATTTGACCTCCTGTTTGAGCATTCATCATTTATTTGTCTTTACTGGCACAAACAGTGGCAACATGAACAGAAAAATTGACAACTTCCTTTGCGCTTATGTTCATGAAAGCTGTTGCAGGCCGTTGTTTGTTTCTTCCACATCTCTGACCATTTGATTTTTTCTAAAATGCCCAGCGTTTGCATGGTTCTTACTCAGGATTTGTAGTAATTTCCTCAAGGTTTGATGAGTCATTGTATTTATAGTTTTGAATTTGCATTACCTGACCTTTCCTAGCAATTATCATGAGTCAAAACCCAAACAGGATTATTAAAGTCTAAGGCCTTTGATCAACTTTTAAGAGCTCAGATCTCAGGTCGTTTTCTAAATTTGAGGTAACATCATCTTCCACGTCCCCAGCAACTTACAGGGAAAAGGTTTAGATTTTGCATATGTCTTAAAATGTTTTTACAAACAAACTTATGAGGTATTTAGATTTATATTCCTCGTGTTCCTCCACCTCTCTGAGGATATTGATGGTAATAAAAGAAAAATGTTAGAAAAAATTTAAGTTACTATTTTACTGTTGGTCTGTATTTGTACTCAAAAGGCTGCAGAGGAAAGTAAGATGTTGTAAAGTTTTGCAGCCAACATCAAGCATTTATTTTTTTATTGCATTTGATTCACCTAAAAGACCAATTTATCCTTATTCTATTAATGCTTTCTGCAATTAAAACCAGTGAACTTGAAGTCATTTGTAGCACTGTGCTAACACGTTGTTCTATAACGTCTAATTTACTAACTCAGTCTTTCTTTCTTTTTTTCCCAGTAAAGAAAGCCAAACTCCAGGGGCCACCAGGTAAATATTTCTAGTATTCTGATAAACATTTTTTTTAATCTCACTCCCTCTAAATGTTTCACATTTTAACACTTGTATTTAGAAGAGGCTACTTTAGCTAAAGAGAAATCCAGACTGCCTGGACATCAATGGACTCTGTTTCTCAGTGTAACTTTCAAGATGATTACAGTCCCTGTGTTGAGCTGTTGGTGAATCAACACAATGTAGATGTTAAACATCTAAAGCCTTTGCTGAGATTCCTTAATGTCTCATTGTTGAAAATCTTACTATAAATTCTGATTAGCTTCATGCATCCATTCTTAGATCTTGGACATGTGTATTTTACTCATGTAGGCTAATGGGTGAAATTCTGATGAGTCACTTAAAGCAGAGTTGATTTTGCATTATGTAATCCTGTGTCCAGGGCAGACTGTGGCCAGGTGAGCTTAGATCCGTAGCTTCTAAATCCAAATCCCCCATGCTCTCCACCTAAGCAAATCCTTCCAGTGTGAAGCTCACGCCTCCTTTTAAACCCTGAGACGTTTCTGGCAGACAGAACTTCACCTCAGCAGCCGTCTGTGACCCTCCTTTTTTCTAAATTTTAAAGGTCTTTGCTTCAGCTTTTTTGTTTTGGCTTGAATATACAACTTTACTCTACTTCTTAATGTTTGCTGCCCCCCTGTTAGGACCTCCTCTCTGCTGTGGGCCACACAGCATGTAACACCTGTCCCAAAGCAAACACTGACAGTAATCCAGTAAAGCTAGTCGGCTCTGAGGTTGAGGTGAATTACTGTTATAGGTCACTTTTATTTACATGTTCAAATTTAGCTTGTGAAATAAAGTAACATAATTATTGCAATACTAGTATCACAAAGAACTCATTTTATTACAATAAATCATAAACAGTAATTTTCAAGTGGTTTGCTGATCTGATGGATTCTCACTTGTGAAGATTTCCAGAAATGGAAACAAATTTGAAAAACAATTGATGAAGCTATACTGGTAGCATTGATGCTAATGACTGTAAACAGAAAGGGAGGGGGCGCTTCGAATGACGCACTAACGCTGGAAAGCACCATGGGATTTGTAGTCTTTGCGGCAAAATGCGCCGGTGGGCCAGTTCTAATATATTTTTAATATGATCTCGCGGGACAAATATAAATAGACCGCCAGACAAATTTGGACCGAGGGCCTGAGTTTGACACCTTAGCTTGACAGGGTTAATGACTCCCACCACCCTCTGTGGCCAGAATACCGCACTTGCAACTTCAGGGTGTCAGTTCTTTTCTTAGAAAAAGGAGCTGACATGCCTGGTGCTGCAGTCTGATTCCAGCATGTTTCCTGCATGTTTTAGATCTTGAACACAGCTGATTTTTTTATTTTATTTTTATTTAACCTTTATTTAACCAGGAAATGTCCCATTGAGATTCAAAACCTCTTTTCCAAGGGATGAACCGCTCCTGTAGACACTAATGAAGGCTGAGGAGACATTTCAACAGTTAGATTAAGGTGTTAAAAAGACGAACGCACAGAGAGGAGATACGTTTTACTTTTGCTTTCACTAACAGACACTAGGGGGTGCTAAAAGCAAGCCAAAACGGCCAAGTGTTCCTTCAAACGAGTGTTCCACACCTTTAATTTAACATCTGCTGTTCAAACAAGTAACTGTTATGGGAAAGAATCTGATCGTTGCAATTCTTGTTGTATATACATAAGTTAGTTGTTTTCCCAACTCTAAATCACTCAAAATCACACCTAAAAGAGTACATTTAAAAAGATAAATGTCAGCTGTCTGGTGTCAAATGTAAATCAGTCTGCCATAGAACTCCTGAGGCAGCTTTAGCTTACAAAACAAACAAAAGGATGAATGTTTGAGGTGACAGATTACCACAGTTTTTCATTTGGTGCAGTTGTCCATAAAAATGTTGAATCCAGGAAGGATTTTCTAAGATAAGTGTGTTTGTGTAAGAAATAAGCTCTGAATGCTTTTTTTCCAACAATTCCTTCCTTCTTATTGTTCCTCATTTCCTCATGCTAATCTTTATTTGCTCATATTAAGGAGACGTGTGACTTTTGGAAGAGGCCTTAACGTGTACATAAGGTTGGTTGGAGACTGTTTGCGTTGTGCTTTCACCGCACCCACAGTCGGGTGACTTTTTGGCCTTACACCGGTGTGTTACTGAAAACAACTGCACATGTAAAGCAGAGCGTGACCTTGACTGGGTTGGTGTCCAGCTGTCTCACTTTCCACTGACTGCCACAGGAAACTGCAGCTTGATAAAGACTGTGTCTTTTGTCTGTAAGTGTAGTTTTTGTTGTGCCTCTTGAATGCAAAACACACTTGCAAATGTACATTTTGTGACTGAATTCAGTCTAGAACTCTAAATTGAAGGAAGAACTTTTTGTGAGCTGCTCCCAGAAAAGTAGTTTAGTCTGTTTTCCATTGCATGCCACATTTATGAGTGTTCTGAATTGTAAATGTCAGCCTTCCAGCTGCCTGCATTTTCTGTACACATTTATTGAAAAAAGTCATCATCAGTCAATAATAAATGAAGACATTTGACAGGACTCTGGGGTGAGTGGGCGGTTTATGGACAGGAGTGGTGACTTCTGTCTGTGAGCAGCGTCCTTCTATTCATCTAGTCTTTAGAAGAATGACTGGTCCATGCACACACTCGTGTTCATGCCTAACGTATACGATCTAAATAAAGATCAAACTTATTTTGGTATGTGAGGTATTTGTTTGTCAAACTAAAACTAATGAAAGAAGTTAAAAACAAAGTTGTAACTCTAGATTTTAAGCAAAATCATTTGGATGCAAAGCCAACATGTCGAGTTTAAGTTTAATAACCTGAAATGGAATTTAGTGATAAAACAAATGGTTTTCCCTTCAGAGAGACCAGTTGAAAGGATAAAACGGATTTCTTTCACTCTGGATGAATTTTGCTTTTGTTTGAAACGCTAAATTATTGACATGAATATCAACACTTTTTGGTGCAAACCTTTTCATAATTAGGTATACTGGAATTTTGAGTCTGATATGTTTATTTAAAGAATTTAGTGTAAATTAGAGCTGCACAATTATAGTCTCAAGGTCCGATACAGAGATCCTCATATTCCTGCAAATCAGAGATTAGTGATGGTGAGTTCATCAACTGGGGAAAAAAAAAATATATATATATATATATATATATATATATATATATATATATATATATATATATATATATATATATATATATATATATATATATTAGCTTGGCAGTGGTGCTTTTATGGACTACAAAATATCAGACTTTTAAACATCCAATTAGCCTTTCGCCGGCCCCGCCCCCAGAACGGCTATTGTCCAATCACACATCATAGCAACCGTTACTATCCAACAACTCCAAACAAAATGATGAAGCTAAGCCTAATTTACTACTAAGCATTAGCCTCGATAGTAGTCGTGTCTCCTTCGTTTCCCTTCAGAACCTCCTCATCGAGCTCAACCAGCAACAGCCAAGCATGAGTGCTCCCCCCGCCCGCGGCTGGGCGGAGGTCCGTCTCCCAGACTATCCAAGACTACCCTTAATTAGACATACTGTGCCGACAAATCAGCGTAATATTACCTCAACCGTGTGTCTTATAAACGCACATTAAGCCATGGCGCAACAGCGGGTGGTGTCAAGATCACGTGATGAATTAATGCCGAGCTCCAGCCGGGAACTATATTGAAAATGAACGTAAACACGGGCATAAAGAGTTACATTTTATAAACAGACTCAGCTGAGATGATAAACTGAAGCGATGCAGAGCGCCGGGAGCTTTTCTCCGTTAGAGCTGCCTGCAGCTCAGATCATCTGACAGCTGACATCTGTCAGCTCACAGGGACACCGCATCGCCGCCACCGCTCCTCGGATCCACGCGTCCCCGGATGCCGGACCTTCTCCCAAACTCCAAACTCCTTGTTCCCTGCTACACTTCGCTCAGCGGAGCCGACACTAATGTATCCCCCCACTGCATACTGTAACCCTTTTGCCTCGATCTGGATGATATTGAGGAGGAATTGCTCAAAAAAATGGCGCTGACACACATCTGTCTACTTCTTTCCATCACGGAAATCTGCGGAGCTGCAGTATTTGATCCACTTATTGTCGGACTTTGCAAGAGTAACTAAGGGGGGCGGGGCTCGGCGAAAGGCTAATTGGACGATTGTCATTTAAGCTAATCATAACGAATGTTAGCTTCCTCTGATCATCAGACAATTTTTGGAACAAATAATAAAAATGAATTTTTGTTCTTATCTTGTACACAGAGTAGCAAAGTTTTGGTTTTTTACTTTGTTTGCTGACAGTTTCGGCATCACACAGTCACCATATTCAGAGCTTCGCCGGTGTTGGCGGCGTCACGTCCTACTGCCCGTGGACAAACAGCGGAAGTGACGCCGCCAACACCAGCGAAGCTTTGAAGATGGCGACTGTGTGATGCTGAAACTGTCCACAAACAAGGTAAAAAACCAAACTTTGGTACTCTGTACAAGAAAAAAAAACATAGAATTAGAAGAGAAACACAGAAAAAACTTAACAAGGAGAAATAATAAAATGGTAAATGGCCTGTTTTTATACAGCTACCTCTAGAGTCCTACAACTCCCCAAGTCGCTTTACATCACACCAGTCATTCACTCATTCACACACACATTCACAAACTGGTGGTGATGAGCTACACTGTAGCCACAGCTAAAACATGATTTGTTCTCTGACCTTTTCAGGGAATGTGATAGATCTGTGACCTCTGCTTTGGCAGGGTTCGGGTTAGGCTATAGGTCCTTGCTACACTTCCATTTAAAACAAAATGTTTTAATGTCTGTAAGCAATTACTTTAGGTGTAGGATACAGGGAAATAAATGTACAAGTTGTTGTGGTACTACCAATGTGCAGATGCATGTTTTGTGTTTTGCCCATCAGTCATTATACTTCCTCCTTAACAGAGCAGTTTGTATCAGCTGGATAGTGGAAGCCACCTGCTGTAAAAGGCCCACAAACACTAAGTGGCTCTTATCTAATCCATACATCCTCTTCCCTTATCTGGTATTCATGGGAGCTGGCCCAAGTGTGGCACAAGGCTTTGGCTATCTAATTAGGGAAAGGCTTGAGCATCCCCCAGGCTCCTTCATAATAATGCCTGTGTTTTGTTGCTGCTTTCCTCTTGAAACACTAATTAAGTTTGTCTTGTGCTACTCATGAGTGTGGGATGTGGAGGCCTGGCTGGGGTGTTTTCAGTGCAGCTCTTTTGCTATGGATCATAAAGCATGTTCAATAAGAATCCACCTGTTTAAACAGTTTGCTGTCAGGAGCTGAGTTTGCTTATTTGGCTCCTGTGTTACCGGCTGCTGCACGGTAAATGTTTTAGCATGTTGCTAGGGTAACCAGGAAAATCTTTGTTCAGTGTGGTCATGGGATCAGTCTACAGAGTAACAGCTGATGACTTGGTTTTGTTTCCCAAAAACGTGTCCATGAAACTCTCTATAACAACACGCTCTCTATATTTGATGTCAAATAGGAAAGCAATGAAGTTGCATTTCTATTTTTTGCTCATGCAAGTCTAAGTAAGACACTGGTGATCTGTTTATTACCAGTCACTACTTTACCAAGACAGAAATTACTTGAGCAGAACTGAGCACAACAACCGGCACGTGTTGATGCTTCGCTCGCCCTGCTGCAGGAAATGAAAAGCTGGTGTGACACGGGCCGTCTAATCCCCCTGCACTCGGTGCCACTCACCACTCACCCTCATTCAGTGACGACAGCTGGCGCAAACAGCTGCTTTGGCTCCACAGGAGGCTGTGTGAAAGTACAGACCGAAAGATAGGCACTCAAATCACTGTCTTATCTGTGAGTTGTAGCAGCTAAATAGTCTCAGCAGAGATCATTTACTGTACTGTCACAAAAAAGGCTACCTGTCACATTCAGCCTCTGGATCTCACAGTGTTTTTTTTTCCAAGCAGGAACATTTGATCTAGCTGACTCCACCACCTTTGACTCAAGTGAATTTTATTCTTCCAGTCTTGACGGTATTGGGACTGACGAAGACCTTTTATTGCAACATTACCAGGTCAAAGGTGACTTTACTTCATTAGTAAGCAAACATCAGCAAACATCCTTGCTCTGTTATGTACTATAGATACAAGAATTAGGAGTTGGTGAAAGAGAAACTGTAATTTACTGGTCAGAAGGGTCTTGTTGGGAATTTGGAGCCGGTTTTGATGTATGAAGGTGGCTCACTGGAGATTAACAGGGTCAGTGTGCTGGCCTGGCCTGGTCTGTCTTGGCTTGATGTCAGGGGGAGGAGATTTATCTGCTTTTACTCTCACTGGCACTCTTGATCTTTTCCAACCACACGAAGCACAAGCTGCATTAAAATCCCAGCTAGAATTGCTTGAATCAGTTCAGCTTCATTTATTTTGCACAATTTTGGGACCAAAAAGTCTTCAGTTTGAAACTGAATTTCCAGAGCAGTTCATTTGACTTGCCACCCCATCTTTTTAAATCACTGCATTTTTTAACGTCTACTATATTTACGCTCACCAGCAGCTCTATTAGATACACTTTGCTAGTTCTGGATTGGATGCCGTTTTGCTTTCCAAACCACTTTAATTATTTGTATCATAGATTCAAGAATTTATTGGAAATATTCCTCTAAGCATTTAGTCAATATTAACATGATTGCATCTAGTGTAGCACCAATTCAGCATTTCTCCATCTTGAACACAAGTAAGTTGGTCAGTTGCTGATACAGAGTACCAATTGACCCAAGTCTTGATTTGGTACTACAGCAAAAAGCCAGATGCTAGTTTTACCGCTTTTTATTCCAACAGGCAAAAACGTTCATCTAGGTCATGGAAAAGATAGAATCTGTCAGCTTTTATCTTTGCTATAAAATAAAAAGATATAATATTTTTGTCTTTTTCATGTCCACAACTCTAGTGTGGTCTTCTGCTGCTGTGGTCCATCTGGAGTAAGGTGTTGTGTGTTCACTGATGGTGTTCTGCAGATTCTGGATGAAATGAGTGGTTATTTGATCCACTTCTGCCTTTCTATGATCTAGAACAGGGGTAGTCAACTCTCTTCCTTGAGGGCTGGTTTCCAGCATGTTTTTGTACTTTCCCTGCTCAGACACACTTGCATCACCTGTTCAGCTGCTCATCAAGCTCTGCAGAAGCCCGTTAATCACTTACTGATTAAAATCAAGTGAGTTGACGACCCCTGATCTAGAACAAGGCTGCTCAGTCACCTCTAACATCAACAAGAGATTTTCATCCCTCAACTGCCATTCACAGGATAGATTATCTGATCGTTCTCTTTAAAATCTAGAGGATTCTAAAGATTCGTTGATACCAACGACGATACCACATTTAAGGGCTCTTAAATCCCATTTCCTATCCTAAGTTGTAATGAACATTTGATAGAATTAAAAGGAGAAAAAAGAGAAGTTTTAACGGAAGCGGAAGTGAAGCTGCTTTCAGCGGCTTAGCTCAGATGAAGATCGCAGCGACAATCGAAACGTCAGCACAATAAGGTAAAGAAAAGACCTATCTGTGTTTTATAAAGAACAAAAAAGTAAAAGAATTACGAAAAACACACACAGTATGAACGTACCAAAGATGAGAAGTTTTACTGATAATGGTTTTAAATTTAAACGATTCAACTCTCTGGGCAGTGACACCAATCTGTGGACCAAACATAAAATGTACCCAGATTTTGTTTTGTGTTCATTTTGGACCCTCTCTATGTTCTTTGACCTTTGTTTTGTTTTGTTTCAGATAAGTTCAACGCCTATGTGACACTGAAGGTGCAGAATGTTAAAAGCACGACGATCACTGTGCGTGGAGATCAACCCTGCTGGGAGCAAGATTTCATGTTGTAAGTTAATAAACACACACACTGCACTATAACAGAGCCAATCCTGTTACAATTATTAATAAATTGGAGGGTTATCGGCAGGGTTCGAAGAATGGGGGAGCTAGGGAGAGACCGGCTCCCCTGAAAGGGTGAGGGGCTCCCCTGGAAACCTTCAACCCAGGGGGAGCCTGAAAAATGATCTAGCCACACCTCGCTCTCACAGAGGGACGGACCACCTTTTACTGAGGCGATCGGACGAACACACACACACACACACACTTACGATATTCTCACAAGGCTCCCCCAGAAGAATAAAATAGAATAGAGTAGAATATAATAGACTTAATCCCACAGTGAGTGGGAAAATTCTGCACATACACAAAGAGAATAGGGGACAAATAATGCAGGTACACATTCTATATGCCTGTATGCAATTCGAGCCCTGGTTGTCAGTCATTATTTTTTGTTAAAAGCAAAGTTTTTAAAAACTCAACCTGGGTGTGTCAGATCTGGATCTAGTTTCTTTCTCAGCACCACTCTTTCGAAGAAAGAGAGAGTTGTGCTGTCATTCTGCCTTTTGTTTTAATCCATTGTTTTAATGTCCACAATTTTTTTTTGTTCCTGGTGAAAGGTAGCCATGGTGACAACAAAGTCCACATGTTTTTGGATGTGTCATTGCTTGTCTTTTGTGAACTCTATCATTGCAACAGTGTTTGTTTTTCCAGACCTTTGTCTTTCCTTCTGTCCATTACTGATGTGTCAGCCCAGTGTGATTCAACATTTAGCATAAGTATTCATTAGGGTTTCCAGCAAATGTTTGAGGCCATCTGTTGCAGCAGCATGAGTCAAATCTGACAGTCCATCTTTGTGGCAAATTTACTGTATGTGCATAAACATTTTCCAGTATTCTCTCGGATAGTGTAACTAATACTCAAAGTAATGATGAAGGCCTTTTGCTTCTGTTACAATCTATTAAATACAACATTTTGCAAGAAGCTTTACGAATAGCTGGGTCATGCTGGGCTTTTAACATAATTGCAAGCAAATCCCATCAATTATTCAACTGTTGTGCAATTCCTTGATAAAAAATAACCACAAAGTGTCTGAATTCAGTGTTATTATTTGCAGTTTGAACGCAAACCTTCCTCAAGTTGTGTCATCCACATTCTGAATCACAGAAACTAAAACAAATTGAGAAGAGCTCCAGGAAAGTTTATTTTTCCTTTTGAACTTGCTCCAACTTGCTGCAGCAGAACAGCAAGGCCCTGCCACTCTCACAAGGAAATTGATAACAATTGTAATCATTTCAATACATTTTGGAAACGCCCTCAGAAATGTCATTTGCAATTTGTCTACATGAGTTTCATTCAATGAGATGCTGGCTATAAGAAATGTGATTTTGTCCTCTAACTTCTGTCAATTAGGGGAAACGAGTATTACAGAAGTGATGTGGTTGTTTTCTAAAAAGTTGGGTCACATTAGCAAGATTAGAGTTCTGTGTTTGGAAAGTTCCTCTAAATTGCTGATAAAAGCATCCTAAAACAAACTAAAGTTGAATAATTATTTAGAAAGTGGTTTTCCTCCTGCATGGTGGTGTGCACCTATAGGTGTTGTTGCTGTTTGCTAGAATAAAGCCTCTTATTCAGCAGTATTTGTTTCTAAAGTATGGTAAAAATAATCCACATTCAGTAAAATCTGCACAACTGAATGACAACAGAAGCCTCCCTGTTAAAATTAAACTCCGTTTGATTCTGATACCTTGTTTCGTTTATTTATTCTGTCCCATTTTGTTTGCGCAAATCATTTAGGAGGCTTTTATTCTCTGCACCTGGACACTCACCGCCCTCCCCCACACTTGTCTCAATTATCTGCTGTCTTTGATTATCTTTTCTCACGTCTTCCTTTTGTTCGCGTTCTCGATGGTTCTAAACTGCCACAGATGAGAACATGCAAATGTCCTGGTTGTGCGGCTCTTTTCAAAACGAACATCCCATTCTGCTGCTGTCATCAAGCTGTTTCTGAGCCTTTTCAATAGCTTGTTGAGCGAAACAAGGCAGGGGTGGACTATAACAGCTAAAGCATAACAACAAGTTGCCTTTGTTTTCAGGCAGTTGTAGGACCTCACAAGTTCTTTTGCTGCAATTTCTGCTACATTAAATTTAAATTAATATTCCAGAGAGTTTTGTATTATTATTATTTTACTCGATAACAAGTGTGGCCTTTTTTAAATTCAGAACCTTTTCACCTTGTTTAAGATATTTAGAATTATCTGGCATCACTCAATACTTTATTTTTGTCTTCATCAGTGAGATCAGTCGGCTGGACCTCGGCCTCATGGTTGAAGTTTGGAACAAAGGTCTTATTTGGGACACCATGGTGGGGACATCCTGGATTCCTCTTAAAAATATCCGACAATCAGATGAGGTTAGAGAGTATATTTATTTTTTTTTGCAAAATTATGCAAAAAAATATGAATGAAATACTAATTATTTTTTGCTGAAACGTGTGTGTGTGTTTTATTTTTTTTTTAATGTTTCCCTCCAAAAAAATGTTTGGATAGGCTGCTATAGCAAATTTGGAAAACATTAGCTTAAAACATTTTTTCATGCCTCTTAACAATGTTCTAACATAGTATAGCTATAAATATATTGTTGAGATTTAAAAAAAATGAAAAAACTTAAAGTAGTTTTCTCGCATTTGTCTAAAAACCTCCACCAATATAAACTGAAAGCAACTATTGGACCATCCAGTTGTCGATCTCGCTGAACCGCCGCACTTCCCTGGGTCCTCCACCCATTACACACTCTTGCTAACCCTAATATCAGAGGAGAAACAGACGGCTGCTACCACTTCAACTTTAGGACAAACTACCAGAGTTCCAAAAAGAAAAACAACATTTGAAGTCACGAACAACAAAAGACGTTTGGACCTAGAAAACGGCGGCTGGTGTTTAGCATTCTCTCGTTTCCTCTGGTAATACCTGTTTTCGGTTCCGGTAGAAGTGTCTCAGGGAAGATACCCGAGTGGAGGGGTGAGTGTTCTGTGACCATGTTTGCGTTCTAAACCTAGCTTATTCTATAGATTTGCTATAGCAGCTTTAACTTAACTGTTGGTTTAAAATTTGTGCAATTATGCCCAAATTGATAAAGTGCTTCCTTTGAAATGTGACTCCAGGAGGGCTCTGGTGAGTGGATTTTCCTGGATGCAGAAGTCCTGATGAAAGCAGATGAGATATACGGCACCAAGAACCCAACGCCACACCGAGTGCTGCTGGATACTCGATTTGAGCTGCCTTTTGGTGAGTTGGATGTAAATGATGGTTACCTCATGGACTTTCACCGTCACACTGTTGTGATAAATCCAGTCAACATTTAGAAAGTTCAGTGGCCACTTTGCTTAGTCCTTGTTACTTTATGTTAAATTTCAAATAATGGGCAAGTGATCAGTTTTCATCACTTGTGCATGCTTTACCACTAGGACTTCTAGAATTGTAACACAACTAGATCTCCCACTAGCAGTCAGATTGATGGCCATTGGAATGCAAGGCTGGCAATGATGATTATTATGGATACATAGACCTAATAATACAGTAAAAAATATAGTTGTAATGCAAAGCTTGAAAAGAAGTTTCCCTATTGTTGGCTGTGTGACTGACATAGCTGCTTTTCGCAGGGGGGCATGAGTTTGTCTCCCGCGCTGCTGTCAGAATCTCAGCCGCGTTCCTGACCAGTTATCAGTTTTCCCCTCTCCGCCCAAAGCAACATCTTTTCTAATGCTTTTTTCACCGAGAATGTTCTTCTAAAAGTCATTTTAGCAGCAATTTCACACAAAATAGGACCGGAGAGTGTTACTGGGCCATGCACTGACCATGTAAATGATAGAGCCATCAAAATGATGGTTGTGGGAGTCAAAGATAAAAATAACCATATGTCTTTTGTGAAATTTTATTTTATAATAACATGGAAGTAAAGGACACACATACATAGGACAAGTCAGAAAGCCAGGACAATGTAAGATCCGTGTAACTAAAATTCTTCAAAATATGAAACCAGTCAAAATGACTGCCTTGGGAGTTCTGGAGTTAAGTCTTAATTTTCAGCCTAAACCAGAAACTTAAAAAAAAATCATGGCATAGTGGTGCAGTTGGAAGCACTGTTGCCTCCCATCACAAAGATCGCAGGTTTGATACCTGGCTGTGGCCTTTGTGCATGAAGTTGCATGACCTGCTAAGAAATGCTCTGCAAAAGGACCACTTGCAGCTAATATGAGATTTTATTTTATTTTATCAGTATATTTTATTAGTAGTAAACAAGGTGTAACATGGATCTAGGCACAGAGCCAGAAGCATGTGGAGGAGAGACCCGAGACACTTTAAAACACTGAAACGCATCTTGACACAACACTGGGTCACACCTAACAGAAGGACCAACACAAACAGAGCATCTTCTCCATAGGAAGGGGAAATAGTTACTTTGTGGATGTAATCTAATATAATGTTTATTAATGAACATGAGTTATGTGAAGCTAAATCATATATTTACTTGAAAATAAATGTTAAAAAGTTTTGAATTTTAATGAAACATAAGCAGACCTGTTGACGTCCTGTTTGTCTTCCAGCTTATTGAGTGACGTAGGCCACTGTTTATTTGCATTCTGATGTGTCACTGAGATTCAATCACATGGATTAAAATCTGTTCAGTGACGCATTTTATTGCAGTTGCAAAAATGCATATGTACACCTGACCTCTTGTGGTTGGATCAATGCACCAGGTCAGAACAGTTTGATTAAGTGCTCTGCAAACACAAAAGGTCAAATGTCTACAATGATTCACTCCTTTTCCTTTTCTTTTACCACTGCTCTACCTGCACTATTTTTATTTTTGCCACTGTGTCACTGGCTCAAGCCACATGATCAAAGGACATCAAAGTTAAAGCAGGGTATCTGTCTACTAAGTGAGAGATAGATTCTCTCTCTGGTTTTTAGAGGAGGCCTTTGAATGTGTTCATGTGTGTTCTGTGCCACCAAAGCCATTCATTAAAGATGTAGTGCCTTTGAAGTCCTGGCCTTTGTGTGGGTGTCCTTTAATGTGCATCTGTCCACCAAGAAGCTTGAATCCTCTGCAAAAATGGGAGTGATGAGGGTACCTGCAGAGTAGCCATATCAGAGGTAGTAGACATTGTTGGGATTAAATAACCATAATAAAAATGCACGTTCTGTCAGCTGAACGTGCCTGAATTGCCAAACAAACGTAGAGCAAAAGGCCAGTGGTAGACCTGCTGAGGCTACAATGCTAGACCGACCTGTAGAGCAAAATCTTTTCCTATTGCAACCAACCTGGTCCTTTGTGAAAAAGTAATTGTATCATTGTTCAGTCATAATCATTCTTTGGAAAGCTGAATTCAGTTTCAGTTATAGTCAGACCTGATTACTGCCAGATCTGTAGAATCAAAAAGTAACTTCAATAGAACCATTCTGACAACATGAAGTAGGCTAAAGGATCTCAACAAGTAACACAGGACAGGCTGAAGTACAATTTAATGGTTTTTTTTTTGGAATATCTGTCATTATAGACAACCTACAAGTTTGTACGCATTTTTACAGTATGTGAGAGACGGACATGGCTATCCTATTCGACAAGCTATTCATGGACGCTTAGTGTGTCCAAGACCCAGAACTGAGGCAGTGTGTAGATCTGTTATGTTTAGAGCAATAGGAATCTGGAATAGACTACCGACTTTGGTAACTGAAGCTGCTAGTAAAGTAACTTTTAAAAAAACTTCTTAAAAGGTTTATGCCTTTCTTAATTTAATTTGATTTAATGATGCTTGGTTTTATTTGTTTTTAACCGGTCATTTATGGTTTTAATAGGGTGTTATCATGATAAAAGTTTGTTGACATTTTATTCAAATATATGTATATCTACATTTATATAATTGTATGATCTTATAATATTCTTGGTAATGAATGGTGTATGAAAATTATGGGATTGTTATTGGGTTATGGTTGATAAATGTATTGTATTTTTGTCTGTTTATGACTTGTGTCGGTAAAGGACCCCAGGAAGAGTAGTTGTCAAATTTGTTTTTGATGACTAATGGGGATCCAACTAATAAACAATAAACACATCATGCTTGGTTCTAAAGAAATTAAACAACAAAAGAACATGGAATAATAACCCAGGGGGCAAAATGGACCTCCCTTGGAGAGTTGATTGCTGGAGCCAAGAATTATTGCTCTGCACCAGAAAATCCTGAAGAACATCTGACCTTTGACCTTAAATTGACCTTTTGTCATGGAAAACCCTCTGATGTGGATGAGTTAAAAAAATTTAAAGAGTTGGAAAACTCCACATAGATGTGAGGGACCAGTTATTATGTTTCGGGGTACAAGTAGTACAAGTTCCAAGTTTGTTTAGAATGCTTTTTTTCTCTTAGTAAATGACAACTTCATTTTGTATTCACTTTGGTTATTTTATCTGATCTTAAAACTCATTTGCTGACAAATTTGACAAGAAGGTAAAAACAGAAGAAATCTGTAAGAGGTCAAATATTTTTTACTGCTGAAGATTGACCTTTGTTCTGCTTTCTACAGTCACTCCTCTTTTTATCCATTTTATATTATCCATTTGTATCCAGCTACAGAAAAATCAAGCATACTTTTTTCACTTTATCTTGTCATAGTCTGTGCCTGAAAGGTTTTTGTCTTTAACCTCCAGACATTCCAGAAGATGAGGCACAGTATTGGACGGGCAAGCTTGAGCGCATCAACATGGGAATCCGTGAGGAGGTAACGGTCAGATTATTAAGTCTGTTTTATTTGAAAATTGGACAACAGTTGTCCTCTTTTTCAATTCAATTGTGATATAAATCACAACCAATATAAGTAGTGCTGACACTAATCTGTAACCTGTTTCCATTTCTCTGTCCATGTCAGTATCCTCTTCAGGATGATGACCAGAGAGGGCCGCTCCCATTTGCAGCATCCCAGTGCTGTAAGTGTCCTCATGTTCATTTCATCTCTGAGCCCCTAGGTGGAGGCAAATCATTGCTATGAAAGCACTCTTTATTATTTCCTTCAGTTTTTATGGTGTGTGTTCAGCTGTATATTGTGTATAAACAGTGTTATTTTTGTGCAAATCCTAACTAAGAGCCCAGTAAGCTGCAACACAGTGAAAGTTTAATGAGAATCACATGACGCATTCCTCATTTTGCCACCTTTTCACAACAGAGACACTATGTATTTGCCTCCTCGCCTCTCATTTGTAATATTTGCACTTTCACCAGGCAACTATTTCGGATGGGCTGACCCTACTAGTATGTAAAGTACTTTTATGGAACTCCCTCCCTGGCCAACCCTTTTTCCTATTTGCATGTTGTAATAATCCCCAGTAAAATGTAACATAAAGGTTCCCATGCATTTTATTTTCACTGCTTCATTGTAACACATGATTTTCCTTGCTGCTTTCCTTGATGACCTTTGGCCTTTTATTTCCCGACGTGCTCTTTTTGCATTATTATTATTATTATTATTATTATTAGTGTGTCTGTTTTTATCTGACATAAATTGTTTAGTACAGTTCCTGATAAGACGAGTCAAAAAATTGGTGTTTCCATCATCTTTTTGTTTTAGAAATAAATAGTTAAACACAAAGATCAAAGTTCTTCAACTGTTCTTACAAATCTGAAATATGACTGGCTAATTTTGCCCCATCATGTTCTACCAGATAACAATAATAGTAATGGTAATAAACCTACAGTACTGTGAAAATATTTTAGGCAGGTGTGGAAAAATGCTGTAAACAGAATGCTTTCAGAAATATAAATAATTATTGTTTATTTTTTTTATCAATTTACAAAATGCTAATGAGTGACCCCAAACACACAGCCAAAGTCATTGAGAACTATCTTCATTATAAAGAGACACAACATATCCTGGAAGTGATGTTATGGCCCCCACAGAGCTCCAGGGCCCTCATTTATCAAACGTTTGTAGAAACCGTCCTATAATCCATCCTATGAATTAAATTTAGAATGTTCGTACGAACGGCCAAAATCCTGATTCATGAAACATGGTGACCACTCGTATTAATTTTCTTTTGCATGTTTTGAAGGCAAAGGGTGATTTAGATTTCGCTGTTGTTCATTCACTGTTTTTTGTTGATTGATGAAAATAAATGTTTAACACTATTTACAAAATATTTTTACACCTGCATAAAGCTTTGCACAGTACTGTATATGTGGCATCTGGGTCTATAGAATTTTGAAGGAATGCATTCAGGTCAAAGTTAGTGGAATATCACCAATCCTTCACTTTCAGGTGTGACAGATACATCCACTTTTTAATAGTCAATGGATATCGTGACTTTTTTTGTAAAGTTTAAATTTAAAACATTGCACAATTAGGAGGTTTGTTTAAAGAAGAGATAGACGGTGAATTATTTAGATTTTTAGTTATGGAATGGATCTTATTCTTTGTGCTGCAGCTATATGTGTCTAATATTCAGTGATGCAAATTGGTTGATTCTTTCCATAAAAGAAAACTGGACTAAAATGAGATGTTATTTCTTTTTTTCTGTTGCTCAATATGCCTAATATATATAATCCTTACTAGAAAAGATACATTTCTCCTTGCAGTCACCCGGTCACGGTGGGACAAATTTGCTAACATATTTGCAGATAGAGTGTGATACATTTATACAACACTTCCTTGTGTTTACCATGATGAAATCACCTGCTAATCATACATGGCTGCTACTTAGTAACCCTGTACACTTCTACAGTAATCCAGTTGGTTATTTATTCTGCTTTGTTGTTTGGATGTTTAATCACTCTAGGACACAAATCAGTTATTGCTCCATCATGTCACAATTTACAATCCAATATATGTTTTTTAACACTAGAACTCCTAGAATTCTAACTTCCCTAGAATTCCCATGAACAGTCAATTTGACGGTTGTCATTTTGGCTGTTAAATGCAGGCTGATGATGACGTGGTGTAAAACGGTTCAATTGCGCTTTTAATGAACTCTTTATGGATGTGTGAACCTAATAATAAGGTAAGAAAATATAATTTTAATCCAAACCTTGAAAACAAGTCTCTGTATTGTTCGCTGGGTGATGGACGCGGCTCCTTTCTGCGCGGGGGGGGGATCGTCCTCCGCGTTGGTGTCAGAGTCTCAGCTGCTTCTACTGACCAGTTTTCATCAGTTTTCCCCTCTCCGCCTGAAGCAGCATCATTTCTAATGCTTGTTTCACTGAGAACGTTCGTCTAAAAGCCGTTTTAACAGCTATTTTACACGGAGTACGAATGCAGAGTGAGCTCGCGCGAGCTGAAAAGTTGTTTGCTTAGCAACGGTGACACTGTCTGTCATCCGCGGGAAAAATGTATCATGTAAACAATAGAGCCGTCAGGCAGACGGCTTCTGGGAGACAAAGTGAGAAACAACCATATTTCTTTTTGATACATTATTTTATGGAAATTATAACACAAAATTAAAGGACACACATAGATAGGAAAAGTCAGCAAGCCAGGACAACATGGGAGCCATCTAACTAAAGTTATTGAATATCAAAATATGAAAACCGTCAAAAGGACTGCCTTGGGAGTTCTAGTGTTAAAAAGTACAATTAAAACAAATGTGGCTTTGAAATAATTGTATCCATAAACCTTGGTATTAAATTTTTTATTAATACCATAGAATTGTCAAAGCACGTTATTCAGGTACACACTCGAATATTAGCTTATTTACCTGCTCAAAAATGTGTTTACAGCTTCCCTTTCAACATGGGATCAGTTGACCTTAATTTATTTCTGCAGGGCTTAGCATTTCAAGAGATGAGAAAAAAATATATATCTGTAATTGTATCATATCATTAATTATTACATATTTCTCCCTGCTGTAGCTTTGGATGACCAGGACAGTGCTGTCGATGACCGGGACAGTGACTACCGTAGTGAGACCAGTAACAGTTTGCCTCCTCGTTACCACACAACAGCCCAGCCCAACTCGTCCATGCACCAGTACCCTATTGGGCCTCGGCCACATCACCTCCCAGACTGCTGCACAGATTCTGTCCACAGTTTTGACCTGGATTACAGGGAACAGAGAGGAAGCAGGTAGACGGTATAGACAGTAGCACACCCTCTGAACCCAATGACTCATGAGTTTGTCAAACATTTATTCCTCCCAGTTAAAACCAGTTACAAGTATAATAGAATATAAAACACAATCCATGTCTGTTGAATGTTTTCCTCACAATCATAACACACAAGTGAAATAATACAAAAAATCATAATAAATAACCAGAGTTGTTTTCTACTAATATTGAAAAAAAATAGCATTTCTGTTAGAATTGCCACACAGCTGATGTTTTGATGTTGTTTTTACTCGCAGTCAAATAGTTTTGGTGCATGCAGTGTAATCTTGTTAACAGAATGCATCCACACCAAAGAGACTACTAAAATCTGTCTGTGTTTACTGATAGCAAGCTGAACAGAGTGTTTCTACATGAGAAAGGGAAAAAAGGGATTACAGCCAGAGAAAGCTGAATATCCATTTCATTTCCCCCTGTGTGGGTCCATTGATGTGCTCAACTCTGTGATAGTTGGAATGGCTTTCAGTTTGGTCTAGCTGTTTTACATAGAAAAAAAACCCTTTTCAGCACTTCCTTTGGGAGAGGTCCACTCACAGAAACATCCCTCTCTGTTTTGTCAATAAGGTATTATTTAATTACATTTGCATGAAACCTGTCTTAATTTCTGTCTTATTTTCTTTCACTGTGCTTAACTTGTCTATTTGTTTGTTTTTTCTTTCTTTGCTTTCCCTCTTTCCATTTTTTGTTCCCATCCCTTTTTGAAACTTGTTCCTTAATTTTAATAAGATCAATAAACCAGAAAGGAAGAGTTAGAATAATACCTGTAGATTCTGGCATGGGGGTTGACGATTGGGAAAGCAAATACAAAGGTCGAGAAAAGCCTCGGCTGAGTGACTTTTTAGATGACGAGGAAGATGGCGTAATCTTTCGAATGAGAAGACCTTACCCTGCGCCATCGAGTCCACCAATCAGTCAAAATAGAAAGCACAGTGGTTTTCTGCCTGCCGCCTACCCTGAAAGCTATGAGACTATTGACAGACGACGAAAGAAAAGAATAATGGACCCGGGAGGGCTTCACAGAAAAGAAACAATCATTCAAGGTGGACAAACATCTCTGTCTGAAACGGCATTACTCCATAAGAAAAGGGGGGAGGTGTTTATGCATCATGTAACAGAAATGCAGGAGGAAGAGGAGCGTTTAACCTCATGCCTTGGGCCATACAAGAATGGACTTCTCTATAAAACAAGGATGTGGGCCAAAAATGATCTTGACAACACTTTAGAGAATTATGTGGCATACAAAAAGGAGCAGGATGGTAGTTTGAGATCACACTTCGATTTTAAAATGGATAACTATCAGGATACAAGCTACTGTCCAGGGACAGATAAAACTATTGATGGCATTGCTTTTATGACTGAAGACTTTTACTCAGAGAGTCCATTACATTACAGAGACACACATTGTTCCTCTTATGAGGACCACATAGAAAACTCTCAGGGTCTTCATGAGAGAAAGTGTAGCAAGTCAAAAACTGGAGGATGGGTTCCAGAAGCTCTTCTCTCACCTGTAGAAGAGCCGAGTGATGAATATGTAGACGCGATGGATGAGCTTCAGTGTCTAGTTGAAACAGTTTCTGAATATCTTGCTGAAAAAGAGGAGGAAATTAGCAAGTATGGTTCCCTTCCTAAGTCAAACAAGTCAAGGTTGTCTTCTCAGGGCAGCTATAGAACAGATTCTTTTGGAGATGATGCAAATAGTTCAAAGGATGTTCAAGGAGAAGCACATGTTCCTCCTGATCAGGGTATTTCAGGAGTAAAACATGCTATGAGCTCATTATTTAGTTCTCTCACAGACAAAGTTGGGGGAGGCCTCAAACAGCCACCCACAACTCCATCACCATTGGCACAACCTCCACAATCTGGATTTACACGACTCTTTTCCTTTATTCCTAAATCAAATGGCACAGCTCCTGTGGCAGTTGTGTCTCCAGTAGAAAGTTCTCCTGAAAAATCATTTAGTTATTTACCTCCTCAGCCAGCACAAACCAAAACACTCCAGGACAGAAAACCTGCTACAAGAAGTCAAACCCAAACAATTGCAAGAGATCATAGTCCTGACTTTGTCAGTGTACCTCAGAGTGCTCCAGGAAACTCAGTTTTGGAAAATATGAATAATCTAAAGCTGTTTTCAGCAGCAGATGGTAAGATTTGTTCTGAAAACAAACAAGTGCCAAGATCCAAAAATTCTCAAGAATGTACAAGGCCAGATTTGAAGGGGACTGATAAAAGTGATCATCAAAGTAAAATGTCAGTGAGAACTGACATGAAATCAGAGACAAAAAGAAGCCAATCGCTTGATAAACATTTTGGCCAAAATTACAATGAAAGCTTATGTGGGAAGCATGAAAATGTTCCCGTTCCAGAGCCACAACCATCTACTAATAAAGCTGCAAATAGTGGATTCTTTAGCCCGTTTAAGAAGTCATTAAGCTCACTGTTTACCCCAGTTGGTGTCTTTCCAACTCAGAGAGCTCCCCCTGTGGCAGTTTATCCAGTGTTTAGAAACCAAGAGGATCATCCCTCACGAGAGAATCCAGTGGAAGACCCATCATTGGGTAGCAAACCTAAACTACCTTTCATCCCCTCTGAAAATATTTCCACCCAACAAAATCCCAAAGCAGAGGGAGGCACGCTGTTTGGTTTTTTGAAGTTTTCATCTACTGAAGATATTAGTTCTGCTATGAAAATACAAAAACATCCACAGGAATATCACAATTCATCCTCATCAGGTTCTGCAACTATTCCTCCCAGTTCAGCCTTGCACCATGAAAATAGTGAGAAAAGTTGGTGTTCCAGCATATTTAACCCTTCCTCTGCCTCCTCTGCTTCAAACCCAAAGTGTGTCTATACTCATCAGTCTCAGGATGGCAAAGTGCCATTTGGCCAACAATATACCTCAAATCAGAAAACAGGAGTCCCTAATGAAACACAGCATCAAAGTCCCTATCAGCATGGATCACAACATTTTACTTCATGCCCACTTAAAGGTAGTTCAGCTGAAGAACTCTCTCAGATAGGCTCAAGTCAACAAAAGCAAGGACTGCTATCTGGACTACTTAGGTTTGGCTCAACCAGTAACTTATCTGGTGCGATGCAACAGCATGAAATCAATCAAAGCAGTAATCTCTCCCAACTGCCTCATCATTCAAGTGAACAACAACATTCCACTGCTCCACAGAAAGGTGGCATTCTCTCTGGACTATTGAAGTTTCAGTCAACAGAAACAATACAAGACAATGTACAGTCATCTGAAGCTGACAAGCAAAGAAACATCCATAGCAGTTTTCAGCAGCGGACCTCAGATGAAACTCAGCAAAATCAAAGTCAACCAAAGGGACTGCTCTCTGGTTTGCTTAAATTTGCATCCTTTGAAAATAGTTCAAGCAGCCAAACAATTCACCAATCTAGTAGTGCTCAAAATGATCAACGAAGCAACAGTGTACTCAATACTCATGATCCAAATCAAGGCCCTCGTGCGAGAAACAGAGCATTTAACCAGCAACACGTAGAACAGGAAACTTGTAAACCTGGTTTCACTCGACAACAAACTGTTCCCCTTCACCAACCTCTGTCCCAACAAGCTGGCCATTTTTCTGGTCTTTTCAAATTTGCTTCGGCTGACAATGTAAACAAAGAAAATAAAATATTAGTGCATCAGCAGGGGATTCCCCAAAATAAATCCAGTCATGAGCAATCGAGACAAACTAACATTCCAATTTCCAAACATGATCAACTACAAAGTAGCACAACACAAACAGCTCAAGGAAGTGGGCTGCTATCTGGACTATTCAAGTCATCCTCAGAAAATATGACTCAACAACAGCATGAAAGCACATATGAGACTCAAGCAAATCAAGTCAAAGTGCCACATACCCAAACCTGTCCAGTACAGGTAGAGACTTCTAATCAACCAGGAGTATTGTCAGGGTTGTTTAACAAGTTAGTAAAAACTGAAAGCACCCATGCAACCTTTCAGAAATCAGCAGAACAAACATCAAACCAAAAGAGCACTATGTCTACAAACACAATTCAAACTTCACTGCCAAAACAGTCACCTCACTCCGTTAGTGATTTAAGACAATCACAAAAGTGTGTTAATGATAAGAGTCCAGGCACTGCAAAGCAAAGTTTTTTATCTGGATTATTTGGCAAAAACCAAACTGAATCCCCTTGTACTAACCAAGAAAGAACATCTCAACAACATGCAGAACAACTTCAACCCTCATCCAACATCTCAGGTTTTACCTCAGATGTCTTAAAAGGCACTTCCTCAGAATTTTCACAGGATAAGTTGCGAAGATCTTTTTCAGAATCTGTTAATCCAGGACCTAGCAGACATACTTTAATGAGAACACCTGTGTCTGCTCCTTCAGAGAGTTTAGACTTGAGAACGTCAACTGCTTTTGCAAGGTCTCTCCAGAGTCAAACAGCTCATTCCTCATTTAGCACAGGTAACTTGTCTCAGTTAGTCTACTCCCAGTCACTTCCACATTCTTACCCAATGGCCTGTAGTACAGGAAACATTCATTCCTATTGGCAAAGCCAAACTTTTTCTCCAGTCATGAACCTACAGTATATAGGTGGAAGTAGCCCTACTTTGTTTGGGGCAAAAAATCTGAATCTTTATCAAAGTCAGTTGTCTGACTATGAGATAAGTCCCACCTATGATGAAAACCAGTGGATCCGTGAAAGTGTTCTCTGGCAGCAGTCTCAAAATGAGTCATTGAATTACAATTTTCAGGGAGCAAATCAAGTGTGTAATCAAAGCTGTGAATGTATGCCTTTACCGACATCTACACTTCATAGCAGCTTTTTAGATATCAATCAGCCAGTTAACCAGACTTCTTGGCAAACTGTTGCATATCACCAAGAACAAATGGAATCCTATCCTTTTGAAGGATGTAGAAATGAAGATTCCAAAAGAAAATTATGGAACAGTTATGAAGACTTGGAAAACATTGCATATCCTTCCAATATGGAAGGCGTGCTAAACTTAACCACTAAACAGAGTAATACAAAATTTGGGAAATGGCATTCATTTAATGACGGTAGTTCTTACAGTTTAAATGGTGTGTCATATTATGAAGGCTATTATGAAGAGACTGCACCAAGTTTATCTTATTCAGCTAACTGGCATTATGGAATGAATAATGACAAGCTACAAAATGTTCACACTAATTCCATGAACCATTATAGTCCTTTAAATTCTAGCAGACAAGTAGATTCAAGTTGCCTTGCAGGTGTCAACACTGAGACAGAAGAATCCCTGTACCTTCAAGACACTGAATGGTATCAGCAGTGGCTCGCTCTTTTGGAACAAGGCATGTGGTGGCCAGCAGAAGATGGTGACTGTGGCTATTTTGTTTACACAGATCATGAGTATATTTATGCCTTGCTTACAGATGAGATGGGTGAATATGTGTATGTGTGTACTCCAGAAAGTGAGCCACGGGAGGATACACAAACATTGGATAGTTTACCCAATGCTTTTCTGCACGATGAAATGGTTTTAGTCTGTGGTTTTAAAATACCACTTTACAATGAAGATGAGCTTCTTTGGCTTCCTGGTCAAGATCACAATGATCCTCAGCTTCTTAATGCACCTCTAGATTTGTCAGCTGCCTATAGAAAAGGAAATCAGATCATGAATTTAAATCTTGAGCAGTTCTCTGAGATGTTTGAGAATTCATTTCTGTCGCAAGGGCAGCAAAGTGTAGACTTTGCGTCTTATAGATTAAACAAAGTCAGGATGGACCCAAGGCAGTCCAGCTATGGCTATGAAGATTATTACCAAGATGTCATTGACCTATCGTGTCATAACAGAGATCACTTAGGCCCCTGTTGGAACAACAATGAAGTCAAGAAGTTTCTTGCCCAAAAGGTTTCTGTTTCATTAAACTCTACTTTGACAGAAAATTCAAACCATCAGAAACTTTACAACTGCTATCAACCCAGCCAGCGGCGGCGTTCATCTACTGGTGTGACTGTGAAACATGTAGATGATACTTCAGAGGAAGAATGGAGACAAAGGGTGTCTCCAGTTAAAGAATTACCTCATTGTCAAGTCAAAAAGATGTCTTCTTTTGTGGCTACATCATCACAGGGAGAATTGAACAAAACTAGTACAACCCAATGTGATCAAGCCTCTGGCGCATATGCTAAGAACATTCTGTCTGCAGGTTTCCAAAACCTTAAGTCTAAGATTATCAAAGAAGACTCTTCTGTTGGTGTGACCCAACCAGAAAGTACTAAACAAGTGCCGAGGCCAGCCACCACACAGGGAAGAATTTTACCAACAATACCTACATCCGCTCAAGTGACCCAGCCTTCAGCACTTTTGCATTCCTCTTCACAGAAACCAAGACTTTTACGACAGACTACTATGGCACAGCAAGCAGCTCCACCAACAGAGCCAACTGTGGCAGCACCTTTAACATCAACAGATTATCTTCATAAACCACAGTCTGCCTTTGCAGCTGATAAGCCAGTGGAGAAATCATCTGAACATCCACAGGCAGGCTTCATGAATTTTCTCAAGTCTGCAGTAGGAATAGAAGAAACTAAATCAGATTCCCAGACACCTTCTAAGACCTCTCCCAATTTGCAAAGTAAAAATGGGAGCACTACCTCCTTACCAGATAGTGCTACTCCTAACAAAGACAGTACAGGTGTGTCAAATTTCTTTGGATCAATTAGCACCTTGTTTGGTAATGAAACCTCTCAACCACAAAAAACACAAATTAAACCTAGTGTTACAGAAAGTTCAATTTCATCAACTTCTAGATTTAAGGGCATACCAAGACAACAAACAGTGGACCAGTGTAGCACATCTCTACCTACACAAAGCCAGATTCCAATCAAAAATAAAACAGAAGTTTCTTCTCCCAACTTTCCCACCGGCCCTGCAGTAGGCAAATCAGAAATTAAACCACATGTCAATCAAACTAACCAGGAAGTAGGAGGTAAAACATCTGCTGGACCTTTTGGATTTTCTATTGGAGAATTGCTTGTAGGGTCGACACCATCTGCCCAATCTAGTACCACACCTCAGACAGGCAAACCAGCTGCAGCTCCACAAGAAGAGTCACTTAGTAAAAGTATTTTTTCATTGTTTACTGGGCCAAGTAATCAACAGACTTCCTCTAAATCTGAAATCATGTCTCATGCAATTCCACCAAGTGCAGCTCCCCAACCACCTCAACAGGAAACATTTGGCAAAAGTTTGTTATCGCTGTTTGGAGGATCGAGCCCCCCTCAGCCGCCTAATCAAACCAAGCCTAATGTTGAAACACCACAACAGGGAGCTATTCCTCCAAAAGACTCTCCATCTTTAGGATTTCTTTCTATGTTTGGTGGGCCAAGCCCCCAGCAATCTCAAGCTCAAACTGGATCTTTTCTTGGGGGAATTGGGTCTGGGTCATCAAATTCTTCTGAACACACTCTAAAGGGACTTTTTTCAGTATTCAGTGATTCCACCCCTCCACAAGCACAACCAACAGCTATGCAATCTCAAAAAACAGTTCCTCAGTCTCAAACTCAACAACAGTTTGAGTCTCAGACACAAGCTAAACTACAAGAACAGTCTCAACCTCAAGGACATTCAGCAACTTCTGTTCTTGGAGGTATATTGGGCAGCTTATCTGGCTCAAGTGAAAGTCAGACGAAAAATTTGTTTTCCATGTTTGGTGGTCCCACAACTCCTCAAACGGGAGGGTTTAATGCAAATGCAAACCTTTCTCCAGCCCCTGGGATTGCAGCACACACAATATCTACCAAAGAACCACCACAAAAAAGATCATCCCAGCTGTTGTCTGATTCAAGCAGCAATTCATCTAAGCCAGGCAATACCAGTGAATTTTCAAGTGAACTGTCAGGGACCAAAGCCAATTGTTCCCCAAACAAACTGCATACTAGTCCATCAAGTGAGATTTCCGAGGCTAGTACTGATTCTTATAAAGAGGACGCCACAGTTAAAGGAACAGCCGTTGCATCTAAAGAACCTAATTCAGAAAGCACTATGCAAAAGGACACATGCACAACAAGTGCACCCCAGGTTTCCGCTCCTCCTAAAGAATCAACCTCTTCCAGTGTGTTATCTATGCTCAGTGGATCAGGTCCACATCATTCAGGTGGATTTATATCAGAAATTCCAGGAAAAGGTTTGCTTTCTTTATTTTCCTCTCCCAGCACTGAACCTTCCACAAGTCAGTCCGAGGCTTCACCTCAAGGATCATTACCAGCATCATCAGCCCCAAGGGACTCACCAGCCAAAGGGCTATTCACGGCTTTTGGAGATGCTGCTTCTCAACCCTCTTCACAGTCTGGAAGTTCTCTATTAGGAACATTGTTTGGAGGGTCTTTACCCCAGACACAGGCTTCTCAGCCTGGAGCATCTTTACTCGGTGGCTTATTTGGTGGCTCTGCACCTCAAACTGGTTCTCAGGTTGGTCCCACTAAAACTGGAGGCTCTGTTCCTCAAACTGCTGGATCTCAGACAGGGCCATCTTTATTTGGAGGCTTATTTGGTGGATCGACTCCCCAGGGAGCCGGATCTCAAACTGCATCATCTATTTTAGGTGGACTTTTTGGGGGCTCAGCAGCCTCATCTACAGTTCCTCAAACGTCAACTACCCCAAATAGGAGCTCTGTTTTGGGAGGAATTTTGGAAGGATCATCTGGGCAAACTGCTACAGTGCAACGTAGTACAAATGAAGCACAACGTTTGGTTTCTGTGCCTTCAGAATCTGCTCCAGCTGCTAAACCTACTGTAACAAATACAACAGCTTACAGTGACCAAACAATATTAACTACACCCCCTACCTCATCTGGTCAGTCTATTTTGCTGAAAACCTCCAATGATGGTGACACCAACCTAGCTAGTGCTGAAGCAGGCGTAACTGATACTGCTGTCCTAAGAAAAGAACAAGTGGAAACACTGCAGCGACCTGATGGTACATTTGAGGCAAGTGAGTCCACAGCAGATGTCAGTATTACCAAAGAGGTCATTTGTCAAAGTAACAAGTCAACAGCTTTCGCTGAAGATAATCATATGAAAGATTCTGAAATATGCATACAAGCACAACCAGGGATTATAAATAGCCAGAGTCAAGAAAGAACACCACCCAAAGTAGAAGAGACTGTATCAGTCCCTCCATCAATGAGTCCTGACATCCAATTACAGAAGAACCCCCCTGAGTCAAACAAGTCCTCCAGTGACTCATCTGCAGATGCAATTACAGGCTTCATGTCTTCCCTGTTTAAAACAGCAGTTGCTCCCACTGAAGGTTCTCAGCAGAACCAACAGAAGATTTTGTTTGGACTGGGAGGAGAATCATCTGAAGCTTCTTCTAGTCAGACTGGATCATCACTATTAGGGAGTATTTTTGGAGGGCCCAATACTCAGTCAGCATCTCCCCAAACAGGTTCATTACTAGGAGGTTTATTTAAAGGGTCTTCTCCACAATCTGGTCCTCAAACCACAACCACAGCTACTGGAGGGTCAATATTGGGTGGGGTGTTCGGAGGAGGATCCACTGCCAAATCTACTGCTACTCCAAGTGGTGGATCATTTCTTGGTGGGATGTTTGGAGGAACTGGAGCAACATCACAGCCGGGTAGTTCTCTTCTTGGAGGAATGTTTAGTGGTGCCACAGGGCAGGCTGCAGGATCACAGACTGGATCATCAATTCTTGGAGGCATTGGTGGATCTCTGTTTGGTGGAATGGGCCAGCCATCTAAGCCTTCTGAATCAACACCAGTTGAGTCAAAGCCATCAAGTGGTACTAGCCCACAGCCCAATATTAAGAATGAACATTTATTGCCAAATGAAGGTCTGTCAGGTTGTGGGACTTATTCAAATAAAAGTGAGCTTGATGACTTAACACTGTCAAATGAAGCAGCTTGCCCCCAAATCAGTGGGGTCCCAAATGAGTCTATGAGTACTACAAATGATATCATCAGTCAGGTAGATAGCACTGAGACAAGAAATACAGGCACAGATAGAGAGGTGAAACAGGAGACATCAGTGGTAATTAAAGAAGGCCCTGAGAGTAAAGAAAATACACAGTTAGAGTCAGCTACTTCAAAGGAGCCAGATACAAACAAAACTTCTCCAGCCGTTCAGTTATCTAGTAGTACTGAACAGCCTCAAGCCAAGTCTCTGTTTGGTTTTATATCCACACAGACTGAAACTGGAAAATCTCTTGGATCCATTTTTTCACCTGCAATGCCATCAGTTGTGTCATCCATGCCCCAAACAGAAGGAGGGAATGCTCTTTTGTCAGGGTTAAAATCCCTCTCTGGAAGCTTATTCCAAGAGGAAAATCTTGCCTCTGGGAAACGAGAGCCAACTACCTCGTTTTTTGGGACTAAACTAAGTTTTCCATGGCAGGCAGAGCCACCCAAACCCCAAGCATCCCAAGTTACAACTCAGCCCCAATCTAATAAAGCAACCAGTGGTCAAACCCAAACTATAGAAAACTCTTCAGCATCGGGTACCCTTAAAAATGAACTGGTAGGTTGCACAGGTGATCTAGAGAACCCTCAGATTTGCATCTCTGCTCCTGAAGTAGATCCTTCAGCATCCCTGACCCTAAAGGAGAAGGAATGGCTTGTAGAAACAGACCCCTCTGCAGGTTCTGCTACTGGAATGCAGCTGGATAACCAGTTCAAGAAGGATCTATTGAATGAAAAAAGGCTAGTAAAAGCATAATAAATGGTACCCCTTCACCATTTATGCTTCATTGACAGTCTGGGGGGGGGGGAATATGTTTTTTCCTGTCCAGCTCTGCAGTCCATTTAATTTACTTTAGTATTTGTGAATTTGTTTGTGTTTGACTCTACAGCTGGGAATGTCATCTGAAAACAGAATTCCAAAACAAATTCTGCAGTTACTTTGAAATAGCCAACTAGAATTTAAATCTACTTTTCCTAAATAAAATTTCTCACTGCTAATTTGTATTTTAAACTTAATATTTACCTAAAATCACATTTTATGGATATGTTTTAACTTTATTTTAATGAAATTTAGGTCATGGACTTTTCAAATTGTCAAATGAACAAATTTGAATTCTTCTTTATGACAACAAATTCACAATGAGCACACCAGTCAATCACAATAAATGAAGTATATTTAATTTCTTTCTTGGAGTTCTGATTTGATTGGACATTCAGACGACCCATAAGTTTACGTTCCTGTGCCATCCTGTGTTGTCAATCTATATTTTACCCAAACTAATGAAATCTGTTAAAACATTTCAAAGATTGAATGTCAAACACACACATTGAATCTGCATATTTTACAGTTTTACCAATTTATGCCTTTTGTCTTAATAAGTTGGCCTGCCAGTATACACCAGTATCATATGCAGATGTACATTCATTGTGTGTTTTTATTTGAATAGCAAAGCAAGCATTTGCAAAGCAATTCTTAAAACTGCAGCTCTGTTATAGAAAGTCTATCTAATTGATGTTGTACATGAACTGATGCAGTTTTCAAATTCTTCATTATGTCCAACATGCAGCAGCCTCCTTGCAAGGTTGGGTATCTAGAATTTTAATGTGGGTTGTATATACCAAACCAGTTTAAAGAGATAAGTGTAGACTGAATAGCGTATGCAAACAATTATTTACTTTTAAGTGGGGTTTATTAAAATCCATTCCAGATGTTTCTGAAAACCATTTAATTTCTAGAGTTTAGAATTGATTAAAATTAATGTTTTCATTCATTCCCACTTATCTGAAATTTTTAAGAGAAAATGTGAACTACAAAAACTTGGGAATAAATTGTCACCCAGGCCTTTTCTGATCCTGTTTCTTGTTCTTCTCTCACCATTATAGTCCAGTGGAAAGTAGTCGCTTTGGGTCATCGGGGAACTTGAGCCAGACCAGTTCTCAACTTAGTGAGGCTGGCCATGAGAGCACTGGAGGGTCCGAACTGGAGGAATCTTTTCATTCTTATCATAGCACTGGCCTACATCCCTCCACGCCACGCACAAATGGAAATTTTCCCACCAGTGGTCACCCAACTGGTAGTGAGAAGGAGATACGTATACAGTCCTCAGAAGTAAAAACAGATTTAAAAGATGTCACACCAGAGAGGGAAACATCAAAACTCCAGAGGTACATTTGAGTGGATGACAGCTCGTTATGTTCTGTCATGTAGGTGCAGAAGAATAATGATTTGCTGTTTTTGTAAATCTTTGTGACCTATAGGTTCCACGATGGAGGACCACCATTACCCTTTACCCCATCTAGAGTTCGCTGGTTGAAGGCTATCAATAAAGTTCGGGTCCAGCTTCGAGAGGTCTGTAGTTTTTAATTATCCTCTTTTTTTCTCTCCATACTCCTGATTCCTTTTCTGATCAAATGTTTTATTTCTCAAAAAAACACAGTGAACCAAATAATCACTTTGCAAACATTTACAGTACTGGGACCTCTTTGGTACTGGTTGAGTTTAGCCTCTCTGGTTACATATGAACTAAAATCTGTTCATTACACTTAATAATAGATACATTTTTTTTTAGTGTTTCTCAGATTTTTTTTTAAGTTATGAATAAAAATAATTCTGTTGCAAATGAAACTATTAAGCATGTCTTACTGGGCTGTAGCTGTATGTGGAAGTGTGGACATTGTCCATTAGAATGTTACACTTGCTGTCATTTTGCCACAAATTGTCCTAATTATGTCTCAGTATATTTGCAGTGATTTATCATTTAAGTGCAATTTTATTGCAACTGGAATTTCAGATTTTATTGAGGAACACAAGAAACATTGTGAAGATTTTGAGACATATGATGTAAGAGGCTGCAATTTGTTGCCACTGTTATCAGCCCAATAAGATGCACACTTTAGCAATTTAGTACCTTGGAAGATCCCTGTTATGCCAGTAGAGATTAATCTGCAAATGAAACACTAAATCAAAATCAATCCCTGTGTATTTTGGTGAAGAATCTACCCAAAAAAGGCTTGGGAGAGCTACTCCCAACAGCTCTATTTCTGTGAATTTATGACTAATCAATCAGATAATGATCTGAAACTTAAAACCAATAAAGCAATCAAAACCTCTCTGTTTTAACAGGGATCCATTCATTTGATTAAACCTTTTAACGACATAACACAGGAGTAATTACAGCCCTGTCCTGACTTCATTGTAATGATTGGTTTGCATCAATTGTAAACGGCTGAAGGACATGACTGAATAGAAGCTGAAAGCTGCAAAAATGCCATCAATTTTATTATATAGAAAAATACTTGGGATACAAGGATATATGTCCAGTGTTTACTGTCAGGTGGTGTCACAGTGACCATCATAACGTGTAATGTAAAGTAGTCTTTATTTCAATATATTTTTTTATTTTTATTTCGTTTTCTAAGATATATTTTATTTTATACATTAATTTTTGAAAAAGTCATCTGTAGCACCAAAAAGACTGTGTGCAAACTTTTAAAAATCATGTCTACTTGTTTTACTTGTATAAAAATAAATTGAACTAGATAAATTGCATTTCTTGCAGAAATGCGTTTGAAGGCTTTATTGCTGAATATGATAGCTGAAACTGCTGAATTGAAGCTAAAACTAAGCTTAATTGTCAATGTATTTGAAAATTTAGGAGCAAAAATTGCTAAAAAGTTTTAAAAAGCCCGAAAAGTAGGTAGAGAACAGAGAAAAAATATCCTGAACAGCAAAAAAATGAAATATCTAAACATAGTTTAAAAAACTTTGCTGCTAAAATGTTTAAACAGCTCATAATTGAGTATAAGTAGGTTAATAGTTAAATTTTCACAATTAGTTGAATTGTGAATTTAGCAGGATATGCTGAAATTTGAAACTAATAGCTGAAGATGCTGAGTAGCTGAACTGAAATAAGCAGTTTTCTGCTGTGAAAATTTAGCTTAATTGTAAAAATGAGCTGAAAAGATTTAACGATTTAAGAGCAAAACATCACTAACAAGTGTAATAAAGCCAAATAAGTAAGTGAAGAAAAGAGAAAACAATTCTTGCTTTATCAAGCATTCGATCTAATTATAGCACGATTACTATTCTTCAATTGTTGATATTGAGTTGATACCACTAGAAACATCAGCAAAAAGCAAAAACAATGTTATGATTTGCAGCCATTGGTGGATGTGGAGACAGAAAAAGTGAATGACAATAAGAGCTGGCAGCGTTACAGCCTCAGATTAGCATTGTGCTGGAATACGCTGCCTGAGGACAGCAGGAGAGAGAGAAGAGGAAGAATTCAAGAGGGCGGGAGGAAAAGTGCTTCTTAACAGAGTGTGAAATGCTTTCCGATGTGTTTTGCTCATCATGTTTGACCTTCCAGTTGTGAAAATGAAGAATTCACCAGTTTAGTGTTCTTGTGTTAGTTGGAGTGTTGACTCGCAAGGCTGAGTTTTACCCACTGTGTGGATTTAATCAGACTTGCATGATGATATTCACAGATTATTTGTTTCATTCAATAAGGTAAGGGTCTTTTTCTTTGTATGTCAATGTTATATTTGTGGATATTTTAGATATTTTCTAATGCATGTTAACCCATTAGTACAATAGGGCATGCTTGGCTTTTAATGATTAATGTAAATCAAACTTTTAAATCCACAAATCTGTTTGCCCGTAGTCTTCGTGAGAACTTTGGAGTACTTCTGTGTTAGAAATTGAATTTACTTGGAAGAAGTTGTTTATATTTATGTGCATTTTGTAAAACAGAAAACATTATTTAAAACGTTAAAAATCTGGCTTTTTATTTTTGACTGATGTGCACATTTCAAGCCATCAAACCGTTATAAGCCCAATAGTTTTACTTTATACAAGTGATTATTGTAGACCTAGTCCCAGATGCATAATTTAGGTCAGTAAATGAAAAAGTGCTCATCTTATGTAAAACTCATGGTTCATGCAGGTATCCTAATTTTACAGCTGTCATTACATGCTAATTAAAGTAGACAAAATACAGTGAATGTGGTTATTACTCCTGAATGTTAGCATATTTCAAGACTATGTACTATAAATGTGACATTATTTAAAATTTCAGGATAGTATATTAATAAAACAGCATTATTTTTAAAATAACCTGTCTAGTTTACAGATACCCATTAGCAAGGGCAGGGATTGGTGGATAATTATGCTATACACAAAAATATCATAGCATGACTTATGTGGTGTAAATAATAGCATTATTGCTATTATTGTATATCAAGTATATCAAGCATTCCCTAAATAAATACCACTCATATTTTGTTGTGGTTTGATAATAGTTTTTTGATATATAATTAGTATAATGACTATGAGAAATGGGACAGAACTTTCATGCTGTACAGCTGGTTTGGATTTGATTGACATGACCTCAAAGGCGAAAATCAACTCGTCATCTAATTGCTGTTCTGTCTTTCCTGAACATTCTAATTACAGACATCTCAGCAGCTGGGTGTCTGTTTGCTTGGTTCTACAAGTTGTCACTGTAACTGAGAGGTCAGTTGAAACAGCATTGTCTGTTTGACTCCTACACTAAAAAGAGAAAAGTGTTTTTTTTTTACTCAAATGATGAATATTCTATGTGCTCAATTTTTCCTATAGCGATAATCATTCTTGTTAAAACAAAATGTATCATTTTCTGTACTTGCTTGCAGTTTTAAGATTCTGACTTGTGCTTAATCCACTCTAAGGTGTGGTAACAGAGCCAGTGGTGTGTCCATATGTCAAAACAGCTGATCACAAGTGCCACTTTTTCGGAATGTTCCCCAGAGGACAGAGGAGTGGACAAAATGATCCCTACACCCCAGAGCTGCATCAAATCTCACCCAAGAGATGTGAGCTGCAGAATAAGAGATTACAGAGCTCAGACGTGGGACAAAGTGTGCCCAAAAAGCTGCAGAACTGCCCACAAGGAGTAGAAGATAATACCGCCCATGATCTATCTTTAGTCAACTCAACTTGTAGCAAAGCCTCAGCTGGGGAGGATGGAAGTCCTCAGTGTCAGGATCAGCTTGTTGCTCAGAAGAGTGCAATGTTCTTCTCCAAAAAGGATGTTGAGGAGAAGATTGGAGGTGCAGGAACAGAGCAAGGATCTAATAACATAGTGGAACATATCCTGAAAGAGTTAAAAGGTATCAATAAGATCCAGGAGGAAATCTCTGACCTGAGGCAGTATCTAACATCAGTGCGAGGCTCAGTGGATGAAGTATCTTGCTGTGTTGATGCAGTCCTCAGTGAAATAGGTGAGCTGTACAGTGGAGCTTCAGCTGCACCAGAACCTTGCCCAGTTTCTCAAACACCACGCACCAGACGGGGAAGCCTGGGTAGGCAGAATGCCATTACGTGTCTTCATGGAAAAGACCTCAGCCCATTGCTGGATCGCAGAGAGTACAGAAAAGATTCAGGATTCATAACGTCAAACAAATCAGCCAAACACTGGCAAAGTGATAATGCCACTTTCAGATCAATCCATCAAATAGACAAAAACTCAGAAGAAACTTCTAACATGGGCCTTCTAAGTCATACAAAACCAGATATTTGCTATCTTGAGCTTCACTGTGGTCAGAATTACCAAAGCACTAGCTCTGTGTCCTCCTGCCATAGCTCCAAATGTCCTGAAGAATGTTTTCTTTCTGGTGACATGTGGCCTTCTGTGGGTATGCAGCACAGTGTAAGCAGAGATGGAGGTTGGAGTGAGGAGGACACTTCCTATGCAAATAGTGAAGAGCTGGAGAAAGGTAGAGATATTTGGAAAAGGTGTGCCACTGAGGAAGCACTGCCTAGTACTGCCAGTCATTCCTCTCACACCAGTTCTGAGCACCTCTCCTTATTGTTTGGACACCAGTACACTTCTCCATCAAGTTCTTCCAGTGTGGTGAACTGGAGGCATCTTGCAAATGAAGCTGAAGAAAATTTGGAGTGCAACTGTGCTGCAAACTGTCCATTTTCACGTAGCTCTGGCTACCACACCACGGATGCCTGTGCAAATGACCTTGGCAGTGCACCTTCTCTAAGCTTGAGCTGCTCTACTGTGCCGTTGACAGAAGGTGACGATGGCTACCTAGAGCCACATTCACTGTGCGATGACTGTCCATCATCTGGGGACACTCTTGATCTAGGGTCTGCTGAGAGTTTGGACAGGGAGTGGACAGATCACAGTATTTCCAGGGAAGATATCGGGGAATCCTTGTCAGCAGGGTCTTCCGAAATAGATTTCAACAGCATATCCAAAACCCCTGATGAAGTACTTGATGTAGCAACATTTAACAAGGCTGTATTTACTTTTGGGTCTGCTTTGAAGGGGGCTTTGAGAAAACTGGATGTATCCACCTCTGAAGGAGTGAATGATGATGCTGAGACTGGAGTCCGTTCATCTCCAGTCAGACAATCCAGTGACATTAAGGAGAGGCAGACCAGCGCTGCGTTTACAGAAGAGGACTTTAGTCCAAGAGGTAATCTTGTTCCATTAGACTTACCCAAAGAGGACAGTGAGAATAGTGAAACACGTGAAAATATATCATTCTTCCTAACGCCATCCCCACTTAAAAACAGCCAGACTCCCAGCCCTCCAACAGATTATCAAATATCAGAGGATTCACAAAAACATAAAGAACATTCATCTGATACGGGAAAATCCAACCTTCGCTCAGTACCAGACCACAATCCTGCAATTCAGATTGAATCTTCTCCTGGGAGAGTGCTCAGCACAGACGAGACAAGGTTGAGTCCCATCAGTGAAAATGATCTACTGGGTGAGGAAAATCAAGAAAAGCTGACTGATGCAAGTCACAGAGAACGGATAGCTAATTTTCAGCGCATTCTGAAGGAAAAGAGGCAAACCCGTCATAGACTTTCCAGGTCTACTCAGGGTTCCCATGGATCTCACGGCTCTCAAGTCTCACAGGGATCCCAGTCCCTAGATGAACTTATTTCAGGTATTTTGCAACTACGTTTTAATCTCTATTTTCAAATCATATATCTTATTTTTTTATTTGATTGTTTTTTGAGAATGTAGCCATTATTTTAAAAAGTGCATGATTACCAAATTCACACTGGGAAGATAAAAAATTGTGCCTCATAAATATATTGCTTTGTTGCAATAAACACATTTTTTTTTAAAAAATACATAGATTAAATAGATTCTCCGAGATACTCTGTGGTTTAAAGTTCTTATTTTTTCTCTTTCTTTTCAGAGATTGGAAAAGAAGAAAATCAGGTTACTCATCTAATATTAGCTTTATGTTTGCTATGATTTTGAGTTCTTATTGTAAATGTGATTGTAATTGATGTGGTGTAGTTTTGTTTTACCTTGTACGCATTACTTGTCTTTTGTTTTGTTTGTTTTTTTTGACAAAACAAAAAGTTGTTTTGACCAAAGGTCCATTGCACCGAATGCAAATAATATAAAGTTGGGTTAGTTTTTACAAAAATTAGTTGTAGCCTCATAGTGGGTTTAAGTTGGATTTTGAGTGTGCTTTTATGCAAACACTGCCAAACTCATCATTGGATTAAAGCTTAGACACATTTAAACACCAAACCTTTAAGTTGATGCACAATGATGAAAGTCTTGTTGTACATGTGAATTCAACCAATTAAAATATGGAGGTTTTTGTAAAGATTTTGCAAGGATTTGCTTCAATCTGATTATTTTAGAAAGTGTCTAGAGCCGTCATATTTAAATTTTTTCTAAAGTTATGTACTTTTAGCCACGTATTCATTTAATTTCATGCCATGTTGTACAAATAAAACTGTATACTCATTTGTTGTTTTAATTGTACCATTTTTATTTTTATTTGATTGCATGTTCTGTGACAGAGAGGTAAACTCAACCAGGTCCCTGCATTCCACCGTTTGTAGTGTAATGCATTCTAAACTGTCATGAATTAAATCTTTTAGGTCCAAGATGTGGAACCTGGTGCTAAACAGGCCTGGGTCAAACCGGGGTAAGATAATCATAGCTACAGTTTATCTTGTTTTGTAGTTACTGATGACTTTTTGTTACAATCACTGACATTTTTGTGTGTCAAACATTAAAATAATTCCTACACATTTTTTGTATTTGCTCAGTAGTGGATCTGGTCTGTATGGAATTGACAGCATGCCAGACCTGCGTAAAAAGAAACCCATCCCATTGGTCAGCGATGTGGTCAGTAGCAATCCTTTTGCCACATATTTACATATTGTTTGTCATCTTGTGTGTTTTTTTATTTCTTTGTGAGTGCATGTCTCTCTCTTTGTGAAACCACCTGAGAAGTTACAGATATTTTTTTATCTTTAAAATGGGTTGTCATCAGACACATTTTGAATCAGAATGCTAATTTGTCTCTCCCTCCTCTCCTAAAACCTGAAACTATTCCCCTACAACTCTCTTGAATGCATTCACTCTTCTTGGTCAGGCTATGGTAAGTTATAGAGCACAGTTGCCACTCCCTTTTCTTTCTGAAGCAAAAAAATACCAAGTAGGGTAACTAAAACAGTAGTTGCCTCAAACATGTATGTCTGCAGCATGGGAATTTCTTTGAATGCTCTGATATGTATTGCTAATTTAAAGCACGCATGCCTCCCTTTGGTTATGGGTAGCTTTTCTTTCTACTTGATATTACCCCTGAGGTATATAGTATACCAATCATTCCTTGATTTTTTTAATGTTTTTCCTAACTTGCTGAGCCTTGTTAATCTTAACAAATAGTAAATGATGAGTAAAGTACTATCAAAGTCTTGTTCTGTTTCAGACTAAATTTTAACTTCTCTGCTCATTACCAGCTGCTTTAAGCTAACTATACTCACACAGGTTTTGAAATGAAAGAGTTCACAAACAGGAAAAACAAACTAAGCTAGTGCTACTGACCATCCCTTTAACCATCCTCACCTCCCTTAATGCTCTAGCAGTATTATGGTGGCGTTCTTGGGTTTCGGTGTGTTTTGCTTGCAGAATGCAAATTTAGGCAAATTGTCATTTTTGTTTCCTGTTCAGTCACTTGTTCAAGCCAGGAAGGCAGGGATCGCCTCTGCCATGGCTGCTCGGTCCTCATTTAAGGATGAGGAGCTGGTAAGAATTAAACTTTTCATACGGTGGTTCTATTTATTGATTGAGTTACCAGTTTAAGTGTTCTGACTCAGTAATGCTGTGCAATTGATGCAACCTTTTTATTCTTGGTAGAAAACCCACGTGTACAAGAAGACCCTACAGGCTCTTGTCTACCCCATATCATGCACAACGCCACATAGCTTCGAGGTGTGGACAGCCACGACACCTACATACTGCTACGAGTGTGAAGGGCTGCTATGGGGGATTGCTCGCCAAGGCATGCGTTGCTCCGAATGTGGAGTCAAATGTCACGAGAAGTGCCAAGAGCTACTGAATGCCGACTGTTTACAACGTGAGTAGTATTCAGACATTTCACCAGAAGTATTCTTTTCAAAATAATATATTTGCAACTTGTTTGTATCTTTGATGAAGGTGCGGCTGAAAAAAGCTCCAAGCATGGCGCTGAAGACCGAACTCAAAATATCATCATGGCCATGAAGGACAGGATGAAGATCAGGGAAAGGAACAAACCAGAGGTCTTTGAGCTGATCCGGGAAGTGTTCGTGGTCAGTAAAGCCCTTCACGCACAGCAGATGAAGACTATCAAACAAAGTGTTTTGGATGGAACCTCAAAGTGGTCAGCCAAGATCACTATTACAGGTATCCCACTGGTCAAAGCGCACCCACAATTTTAACATATAAGTAGTAGAACATCACTTCTTGTCATGTTGGCTCAAGTGTACAGCTTCCAAAAATGACTAAAGTTCTATGTATTTGTCATTCCTCCAGTTGTTTGTGCACAAGGACTCCAAGCAAAAGACAAAACTGGTTCCAGTGATCCATATGTCACAGTCCAGGTGGGCAAAACCAAGAAGAGGACCAAGACAATTTATGGGAACCTCAATCCAGTCTGGGAAGAAAAGTTCCATTTGTGAGTAGAACATGTACAGATCTTTTGTCTCAGGTCGTATGGGGGGTAGGTGAGATGGGTGAAACGATGCATCAATATTTGTTTTATAATCGCGTCATGAGGAGCCGTAAGTTTCCCACTCCTGTTAATTACTATGATGTTTTTTTTCAAAAATTCTAACACGAATTACCTTCCTTTTGTTTGACACTTTTAATTTTCACTAGTTCTTTGGTTTATTGTATGTCTTACATACTCAAGAACATCCTCAACACTAACATTTCTGTTTTAGACCTAAATAAATAACAGTGTTAGAATATTAACAAAGAAAAAAACCTGAATCCATTTTAAGTCAAAAAATGTTTACTGCACTTTATGGAGGTTAATCTAAACTATGTAGTACAATTTTTCTGTTGCGTGAGACTATGGCGTCGAATTGTCTAAATTATACTTTTGATATATTGTCTTTGTGTTATTTTCAATAAAACATATTTTAGATATAACTAGGAAATTATAAAAAAAAATTGGGACATTCTGCACATTTCCAGTTTTTTACGATCTTTTCAATCTTTGTCAGTGAGTGCCATAATTCTTCAGACCGAATCAAAGTTCGTGTTTGGGATGAAGATGATGACATCAAGTCCAGGGTGAAACAACGTCTGAAGAGAGAGTCTGATGATTTCTTGGGTCAGAGCATCATTGAAGTCAGAACGCTGAGCGGAGAAATGGACGTCTGGTACAACCTGGGTCCGTATAACGTCTTGTGATGTGGAAAGAAAATGCAAAAAAGCTGCCATGTTGAATTCAATATAATGTGTGGCCTTTAATGTGATTATGAAGACAATATAAAGGATGGAACAATATTAGCATCAGAGATTTTGTTTTTCCTTTAAAAACAGCAGCATTTCTAAATGTGACTCAAAGGCTGCTTGAATGTTTTCTGCAAAATATGTTGCACACAAATAGTTTTTCTTGCACATTTCATTCCAATTTCTCTTACATGCCTTGTTTCTTCAGCCTTCTAGGAAATCCTTAACAACATGGATGCCATATAAATGCTACATTTATCTCACACCTCTGTTCTTTTGTTTGCTAATAGGAGTTTTTGCAGCAGATTCCACATAGTGGGTTATTGTTGATCCTCATAAATAATATATTTTGCTTGAAAACAAGTTGTTTTTGTCACAGAGGTGACAATGCTGGAGTATCTGTTTCATTCTAATTCTGCAACCACTTATAGAACAGTTAGGAGGGATTATAAGTACAGTTTGTAGTAAAATAATCAGTCGTGTAAAATGCTTAATCCATTTTAAAATTTCTCTCTTCTCTGCCTCTTTCCCTCACTCTCCTTTTTTTTTTTACCTTTAAACAAAAGATTACCCAATGGCAGCTCTTCAGTTGGAAATTGACCGTTCAGCCGACATGTACAAATTACACTTAATGATGTCCCTGTCAGAGCAAATAGCAGGATGAGTCTCCGAGCGCTCCACCTCAGGGGAAGCTCCAGTTCAGATCCACACAACCCACTTCCATTGTCCTGCTCACTATCAGCTGGAGCACTTCTATTAGCACAGCCGGCTCCGTGCTGCCATCGGGCTGTAGAAACAAAACCCCCAACAATAGAACTGCCACGTTAACAACCTGTAATTAGTGTTGTGCTAACAGATCTGCTTCAGTGTGTGTGCATGGATTTGGATCTAGGTTGTGAATCAAGGAGGCTCAAAGGTGTCTGAGTGACAGAGTTTGTGTTTGTATTTATTTTTTTTTACAGAGAAGCGGACGGATAAGTCAGCTGTGTCGGGTGCCATTCGCCTCCAAATCAACGTGGAGATCAAAGGAGAGGAGAAAGTGGCTCCATATCACGTGCAGTACACCTGTTTGCATGAGGTAGATTGAGCGTAAAATACAAACTCCTCCACGTCTTTGTTTCAGAAGGTCTGTTTCGATTACAACCAATACATCCCTCACAGAATCTCTTCCACCATTCAACCGACGTTCTGGGTCAAGGTGTGGTGAAAATCCCAGAGGCTCGCGGAGACGATTCATGGAAGATCTACTATGATGAAGTGGCACAGGAAATAGTTGATGAATTTGCAATGCGTTATGGGATTGAGTCGATCTACCAGGCCATGACGTAAGTTTCACATATTAACGTCTGCTTTATTTAGAAACGTATTCTAATAAAAAACCTTCCTAATGTTCGTCTGCACGCTTTAAAAGGAAGAAAAGTCAATTGTAAAAGTGCTCTGATGGATTTACATCCATAAATAGCCCAGATTCATACCAGCGTCCATTTATTAGAAGCATCTTTCATGGCAAGAATACTTCAGTGGGCTATTATTTAGCCTAAACATAAATTACATGAACAATCCTGGTAGGAATCGTTAAATGGAAATACGATTCTTGAAAGAGCATGGGTTGTCTTAGCTGCACCCAGAAGACTCAGTCTAAGATCTGTGTGTGAGGAGATAGACACTGCTGTGAAAAAGTATTTGCTCCCTTTGTTTTTGCTTTGCTGTCCTACTTAAATGTTTCCGATAATCAAATCCATTTTAATATCGGACAAAAAAATAAAGGAAGTAAATATGAAATGCAGTTTTCAAATGATGATTTCATCTATTAAGGGGAAAAACTATCCAAACCAAACTGGCTCTGTGTGAAATAGTAATTGACCCCTAATCTTGATAACTGGTTGTAGCAACTTTGCTGTGATCAAGTGGTGACTGGTATCGAATCTTTTAACACACCATACCATATTTATGTATAGAGCACATTTAAAAACAGCGTGACAGCTGACCAAAGGGCTGCACAGAAAAGGGGCATTGCTTTGGAGGATTTATTTCCTGCTCCTTTTTGCACGTTTGAGGGGTTTTCCAGCATAAACGGCATGTGTTGGCTTTAACGTTGGACCTTCCTCGTTAGGATTTTCTGATTAAATCATACTAGAGTGGTGGGTAAAAATGAACTCAGCTTTCCAAATGATTTGGTTAATCAGAGAATTCTTTAGGACCTAGTTGGTTTGGATAGTTTTTATCCTTTAAAGATGTGGTTGCAACTGGGTCACATTCTCGTTGACAGCTCCCTCTTGTGGGTACGCAAATGGTCAACGCTCTAGGCTCGCATTAATGATTCGTTTTGCTGTAGAGGCCGGAGGAAGGACTTAGGTGAAAAATAAATTATGAAAGATTATCAGTAGTTTTTGATTGTGTCTTTCTTTTCAGACACTTTGCATGCTTGTCAACTAAATACATGTGTCCTGGAGTTCCTGCAGTGATGAGCAGCCTGCTGGCTAATATCAATGCCTTCTACGCCCACACAACCGCATCTACCAATGTGTCCGCCTCTGATCGTTTCGCTGCTTCCAACTTTGGGGTTTGTACAGCAGTAACACACACACACACACACACACACACACAAAGAGCACACTGTCTTTGAATTATAACTGTCTTTGTCCCAAAATGGTCCCAGTCTTTGATGTTTTTTTAATCTTTCTTCCTCCTACAGAAAGAACGCTTTGTAAAGCTCTTAGACCAGCTACACAACTCCCTACGCATCGACCTTTCCACCTACAGGGTAAGATTCTTGTACAGAAACTAATTCTGTGCTTAAATGTTGTAACATCTACTTTTTATCAGTCAGGGATTAATAGTATCTTCTAGTTCCTTCTTCAATAAATCACCCTATGTCCACAATTGTGTTTAATTTTCTTGTTATTTAAAAAATACTCCATAAAATATTTTACACTTGTATTCTATCATAAAGCGTATTTTCTGATCAGTGATTGTCTAAAAAAAAGCTGTCAGTCTTATACTGACTTCTACATCATAAACAAATTGAGTTTACAGGTAAATAAAATGTCATCATCTCTTGTAGAATCATTTTCCTGCCAGCAACAAAGATCGATTACAGGATCTAAAATCTACGGTGGACCTCCTGACCAGCATCACCTTTTTCAGGATGAAGGTGGCAAAACATTTCATGTTCTATATTTGCCTTTATTTTCATTTTATGAGGTTTATTTTTTATACATCATGTATTTATCTTAATGATAATTGCATGTGATGCATTGACTGTTAAAGCTCTTACGTTGTTGCATCATTGATTGATTGTGCAGAACTGAGATTGGCTGAACAGAACTATTTACAGTGTTGCCGTCTCCCTCTGGTGTTCAGGTCCAGGAGTTGCAGTCCCCACCCAGAGCCAGCCAGGTTGTGAGGGACTGTGTCAAGGCCTGTCTCAACTCTACATATGACTACATCTTCAATAACTGCCAGGAGCTCTACAGCAGACAGTACCAACCTGCAGACGCAGTGAGTAATTTCAGACTGCATCATGTGTGAAACCTGTCTGTTGCTGTTGACACCAGCTCCCTCCATGTTGTAACATCTAATCCAGAAAAAAGAGGAGTTGCCTTTGGAGGAGCAGGGTCCAAGCATCAAGAACCTGGACTTCTGGCCCAAACTCATCATGCTCATCGTCTCCATCATAGAAGAAGACAGGAACTCCTACACACCTGTGCTCAATCAGTCAGTCTCTTCACTTCTTTTAAAGTGTTTTCTCTGCCTCATCAGCAACACAATTTTTATTAAACGTCTGTTCAGATTTTCGTTATATTTGATAAAATTATTATGCATGGCTTGTTTGTCTCTTCTCACACAGGTTTCCTCAGGAGCTGAATGTAGGAAATGTTTCAGCAGAGGTCATGTGGACATTGTTTGCTCAGGACATGAAGTACGCTTTGGAAGGTAGTCATGAAAACACGCTACTATCTGGGCATTCTGGAGATTCATGTATTTGCAAAGCTGGTCCCGCTGATAATTAATTTAATTGGCAGCTTTAACATTTACTAAGACTGTTGAACATCAGCATTCAGCAAGTGAAAATAGAGAAATGGGATTAGTATCAGATGGATAAGGTCACATTTTTAGAACATTAGGTAGAGTGCCAGAAATTTGCAGGAGTGAAAGGTTGTAGGTTCAACCCCAATCCCCCAACCACATTTCTTCCATCCTTGAAAGAGATCATTTAACTAGGAAGAGCAGAAGAGAGCAGAGCATTTCAGCTAGTTGAAGCTAACCATTAGCATTAGCAACTCTACCACATGGTGGAACATGTTCAGGCTTGTATTATTTGTGGAGATAAAACATTAACGTTGCCTTTTTTACCCAAGATAGAAGAGTGAATGGAGGCAGTTGAAGAGTTGCGTTTCTGTTTGCCTATCAGAGGCGAGATGTTCAAAAATCATGAATGAGGGAGTAACTGGGAGGTCAGGGTTCAACTCCCGGTCGGGTCATACCAAAGACTTTGAAAAAATGGGACCCAATGCCTCCCCGCTTGACACTCAGCATTAAGGGGTTGGATTGGGGGGTTAAACCACCAAATGGTTCCCGCTGTGTCTGCAGCTCACTGCTCCCCCAGGGGATGGGTCAAATGCGGAGAACACATTTCACCACACATCAGTGTGTGTGACAAATAATGGGACTTTAAATCATACTGTTTTCTGCCCCCCACTCCTCCAACAAACTTCTACTTCCTAAAACATTTTTTTCATCACAAGGCATTCATTCACCCTAGAGACCACAGCCCGTTTATTGAAGTAACGAGTGCATGCCTACTTTAAATGGAGGAACATAATGATGCTGGTCTAGTTTTCTTCTCTATTGTTACCAGTGTTCAGTTTAGTTCACAGGTTATATGTTTTCTCTGCAGAACATGAGAAACACAGACTGTGTAAGAGCACCGACTACATGAACCTCCACTTCAAAGTCAAGTGGCTCTGCAATGAATACGTCAAAGAGTTGCCAAACTTCAAGGGTGTTGTTCCTGACTACCCCTCGTAAGTAACAGAGAAAAGGAGATTATTCAAGGGAGGAAATGTCCGGCTGATTTATGTGTTCCTCTTTAGATGGTTTGTGCAGTTTGTTCTGCAGTGGCTGGATGAAAACGAGGAAGTGTCCATGGAGTTTATGCATGGAGCCCTGGAGAGAGACAAGAAAGATGGAGTAAGTCCATTAGAATTCTTCTTTATTTCTGCCTGTGAGCTCTTTTATCAGGTGGAAGTTGTCTTTCAGCATGTACATCGTTCATAGTGCACCTGTGCTGTTTTTTAATGACTTACTAACACCTTAATCTTGTTTTTTCCTTTTCTGTCAGTTCCAGCAGACCTCTGAGCATGCTCTGTTCTCCTGCTCTGTGGTGGACATCTTCACCCAGCTCAACCAGAGCTTTGAGATAATCAAGAAACTGGAATGTCCTGATCCTAATGTTATGGCTCAGTACAGCCGCCGCTTCTCCAAGGTAACCAGCTGCACTGAATCACGACACCCGAACATAAAACCGCCTCTAAATGCATGAAACTGTTTAACTAGACACCAAAGCTCTTGGTTGATGTGGATTTAATGCATAAAGATTCAGTAAAATATTGAAAGTTGTGTAGCCTCATTTTTTAATTGAAAATATATGTTGATTGGGTAAAATGATTCTGCAAAGTGTAATAAATCTAAACATGAGCAATGAAATATGGTATACTTTCAAAGCTTTTGTTCCTTTTAACATTTGCAGACAATCGCCAAAGTCCTTCTGCAGTACAGCGCCATTCTGACTAAGAGTTTTCCATCTTATATTGAAAAGGAGAAAATTGTAAGTTAATATGTTTGTTTTATTTGCTCTGTTTTGTTGTAGGACCAATAGGAAAATGCCTTGATTATTGGTTCTCTATGGAGGGCATAAAGTGCCTCAGTACAATAAAATAAATCATTGGAATCTTTATGTTGAACTATTTTGGTTTGGAATTAAGATTTTTTTTTATCAATAAAGCATTAAAACACTCTTGCAATGAGGCTGTTGGAATTTTGCACATGCACAAAATAAAGTATTAAATGATTATCAGAAGTTTAATTGCATCCAATTGTACCCTTGCACACAGAGCTGATCAGTCATTCTGTTAATAAATTTTAAAGAATAAAATAATATTTTAAAATGTTTGTATTTAAATTAGAATGTAATCAATACAACTCCAACACAATAGAGGCTAAGGACTCCAACGACTCATCGGGGGTAGAGAGGAGGGGTATTCAAAGGTAGTTTCTTCTCGTTAAGCAACAATAGACAGCTACAGCTTATAAGCTTGACTCTCCCATATTCCAGCCAGCATTGACAAAACTTCTCGGATGAGAAGCGAAATGTCTTCAAAAAACCAAAGAAGTCCAGTTGCCTTCATTCGAAGTACCCCCTTTGGATTATTTAAATTAGACTTTTTTTGAATTAAAAACACTATTTCCTGCAGACATCCCTCTTCATAATGAGAGCAACAAGCAAATCCTGAATCAAATATCTGCAAACTGGAGTAAACATTTACAAAAAAACATTAGGAAACCTCTGGTGAGATAAAACAGTTCAGAGGCTCTGTGTGCAGCTATGCCGTACACATTAGGGGACAATTCATTCTCATCTTACTGACATTTGAGCATGTTGCCTTTTACATTTCAGCCAGAGATGCCATGTAATATTTAATTTGAATTTAACCTCTTAAAGCAGATTCAGAGTGAAAGAATGATGATGAACGGTTTTGGATCCCAGCTAAGTGGTGCAACTTTTGAGCTTTTGCAAGAAGAGAGGTCTCTGGACTCAAACAATTCAGAATCTTCATATTAGCTTGTGAATCTTAATATTTCATAATCTGCAGTTGCTTTGCTGAGTCTGAACCTTCCTTACTTTTACCCATGTCTTCTCGTAGCCCTGTGTCCTGATGAATAACGTGCAGCAGCTGAGAATCCAATTGGAGAAGATGTTTGAGTCGATGGGTGCCAAACAGGTGAGTGAAGACAGAAAATGGGGTGTGTGGATGTGAGAAGGTGTGAGTGAATCATACTTTTTAGCTGAAGGTTTTCAAAACAAAGTTTGTTTGAATTAGATTGCAACAGAAGAAGAACGGGTATGTATTGTAGTGTTAACTTGGTTTAGTTGATTCGTAGTAGGCAGGTTTTTGCTCGGACGGCTACATAGATTTGTTGAGAGATGTTATAAATGTAGATGCAGCTTCTGTGTGATAGTAGGGAATACTGATGCATATGACACAACCTATGACCATATTTCTGAGGTTATTTCCTTATGTGTGAGTCTGCTAAGATTTTGCATTTAGTTGAGTACACAGTAGCTGTAGTACTCTGGTTTTGCAATGTTTGATGACTGGAATGTATCTTATGTTTCAACCAGTGTTTTCATTTTACAATTAAAGCTAAATGAAATCATAGAGGAGGAGGAAGATGACTTATTCCAGCCCTCACTTGAAAAGCAGGTTGTAATGGAGGATGAGAAACCCAAAGCTGTGGTGGGTGCTGCCAGTGGTAGTGGTGTAATAGTTATTAGAATTAGTCTAGGTCAGGGGTGGGCAACTCTGTTCTTAGAGAGCCCCTGTCCAGCCTGTGTTACAGGTTTCTCTGCTTCAACACCTGATTTTAATCAGCAGGTGATCAATAGCTTCTACAGAGCTTGATGAGCTGCTGCACTGGTGAATCCACTGTGTTGAAGCAGGGAAACAACTAAAACACGCTGGATAGCGGCTCTCTAGGACCAGGGTTGCCTACCCCTGGTAACTAGTACCAAAAGGCGTTGTAGTGTTTTTGGTGTGCACACAGATCCTTACAAGGTTTAGTTTGAATGGCAGGGAAAATGCTACATATTTCACATGTAATTATATTAATAGAATAGAATATTAAAGGTGTAGTTCACTCATTGAATCAGTATTTGCAGGGGTCTTTAGTAGGAATGAATGCCTTGTAAGTCATTCTCTGGGGGAAAAACGCTCCGGGGCACCTGTTTTAGCAACTACAATTGAACAAGATCAGAGTTGAGCTTCAGACGGCAGAATTTGGAGTCTTATTTCCTGATATTTGGACATCTAACTTTGTGCAGAGTAAAGAACTATTCTCTTCTCTCTTTTCTAGCTCAACAGTATACTAGCATGGCAGGCAAGTTCTCTGTATATGCAAACATGTTTTTGTAGAACATGACTGCATATGCTCCAGTGCTCTTCACACTAAACAACGCACCAAATGGCAGCAATAAGACTTTGTGTTATCTCTTCACTGTAACTCCTAGTTTGATGAAAGTGAGGAAGAAGAGGAAGTAGATGTGGGAGGAGAGAAAATAGAGGCTGAGGTTTGTTGAACTTTGAAGAGGAGTTGATCTTCACTCACTTCAGAGTCATTCCTGCACATTTTCCTTGTTCGACCTGCTCCCACCAGCACCGTCATACCTAAAACAACACATCCTACTATTTTGTTTTTATGTGAAGCATAAAAATGAAGCTCATTCTCTGCCTGGTGGAGTGTGTTGTATACTTAGTTTTCATCTGTAGGGATTTTCCAGCCTTTTCCCTCCTTTCTCAAAAGGGCTCCCCCTTAACAACCATCCCCAAACTTGTACTTTTGTGTCTTCTATATCGTCTATTTTCTTTGTAATTATTTGTTTGAAATAAACTAAAGGTAGGTTTACCTTTTCTTCCTTTCATTAAATAAAACGTTCTCATTTCAAGTCTTTGGAAAGTTTCTAGGATTTATTTATTCAGTGATTTTTTTCTTCCCAATTTTTAGCAACAATTATGAGTGTTACTGTTTTTTCCAAATATACTTATATCCCTGAATAAATACATTTTCATTACACAAATGCAAATGAGTGTTAAAGGTAAAAACGCATCACTTCCTAAGGTGACCATTTCCTGATTAATGCACACACATTTTAAGTCTTAATTGGGGAGTTAATGAAGGTTTTCCTGTGTTACCTTCTACCCTTCTGTGCTGCCGTAGAGAGAAAATGCTTTTGAAGATCAGAAGGTGAGTGTAGGTGCACTGATGTCAATGCACAAGGATGCAAACATGCAAAGCACATTCCATACCTAACGGCAGCATCTGGTCCTTTTCTCCCCTGAAGCCTTCCCTTTGTGCTGTGTAGCAGAAACGTGTCCACTCCACACCCCCACCCCACTAATGATGCTCTGTGGTTCTGACAGGAGATGAATCAGAAGCTCATTGGATCATTGACTTAATGAGCCTCACCCAGACTTCACCCATGTGACTTAATCCTCCCCCTCCAGGCTTTGATTGTTTAGATGATTTAGTTTGTGAAGATATATCATGAATTTTTCCTGCTCACCTTGTGCTCCTACAGCATTCCTCTCTTTAAGGTGTCCGTTTAGTTCATGAGAACCCGATGTGACTTGGGAAATCTTGTTTATCTTTGATTTTCTTACACTTTTTGCTGTAGATTGTGGTTTTCAGGAGGTTATTTTTGCCTAAATCTTCAAATATGAAATAAACTGTTTTAGGCTCTTGTTCAAAAAGCTTCAAAGGTTTTCCGATGTCTTTTTTTCTCTATGTTGCAGCTTTTGTAAAAAAAAAATCTGTCTGTATGTGTATTTATATTTATTTTTTTATATTTTTTGGACAGATGGACATAGAAGCCAGTGACTTGCTGAACGACCTGCAGGTGAGGCTGAACAACGTGCTGGATGACCTCAGCAGCACGTTTGGAAACAGGTGCGTTATCTTTACCCTTCCACATCCAGACGCATCTGTAACTGCATTTGTGTTTGACCCGGCTGATCTTTGATTCCAGTTTCCAGAGCCACATCAACGAATGCATGCGACAGATGGCGTCCTTGTTGTACCAGATCAAAGGGCCGCTCAACGAGAACACCAAAAACCAGGTGGAGGCTGACTCTGACAACATGCTGCGGCCGCTCATGGACTTCCTGGATGGAAAGTGAGTGGTTTTAGTCCACTGCATTTCTTTTGTCAGTGCATCTGAGTAACTGCCTGTGTTGTAATTTGCAGACTTACGCTGTTCGCCACGGTGTGTGAGAAAACTGTGTTGAAACGCGTTCTCAAAGAGCTGTGGAGGATCGTCATGAGCAGTCTGGAAAAAACCATCGTCCTGCCACAAGGACACGACACCTTTGTAAGTCCTCGGTTTGCAGATTTGACTTTTTCCAAACACAAATAAAAGACTAAGGGCCTCATTCATAAAGCTTGCTTACGCACAAAATGGGTTACGCAAACTTTGTGATTTATAAAGAAGAAGTTCACTGGAAAATGTGCACAACTTTAAGAACACTCTGACCCTGGCGTAAGCACATTTTGGAGACGGGGAAACTGGCAGCGCAATTGTTAATCAAACTGTAAACTAAAACCCTGCACCACAGTGAATCGGGCACCTGCAGCCCGCTTGTTCCAGAAGGAATTAGCCAACAGGCTGGCTGGTATTTTTTGATGTGATGAAAAATATGTAATTTCCTGCCCCGTTGGGTTAATAAAATGTTTTTTTTTAGTGTTACACTTAGATCTGGAATATCTCAGTGATCCCTGAGCTCCATAATGCAGCCGTTTTACATGTGTCATTAAAATGATTATTGCCATCTTCTTCATTGCCTCCATTTGACCACTTCTTTTTTATGTTTTTATTTTATTTTTTATGTCTGATGCGATCACTCCTCGTTTCCACCGCTGCAACAGCACGGTGCCACGGTACCCTAACCCTAACCCTAACCCTAGAGCCTCAATTTCACTCAGTTTCCTTGGCCACCCACAAAATGCCACAGATCAGCCGGCTTATGTATGCGTAGAATATTCATGAGGAGCTTTTCATTGACCATTTATTGCAGAAAGTGGGTGTGCAGAACACCTGAGCACATTTCTAGGATAAGCATGATTTAAAGAATTGCAGCTGTGTGTAAGCGATGTTTTATAGGTCAGAAAATGGATTTGCATAAGTAGATTTTTTTCTGAGCTTAAGGAGAGTTTTAGTAAGGATTCTATGCAAAGTTTTATAAATGAGGCCCCAGGAGAGTTACAAGACGCTCTGATTTCATTTTCAGGGAGCTCAAATTCTGTCGGCCGCTAAAGAGCTCGGACATCTCTCCAAACTCAAGGTATCGTTGTTTCTCCATGTAAAATTCTAATAAATTAGATTTATTAAATTTAGTTTTAAACAAACCAAACTATTTAAGTCTCTAAGCTCAATCATCTCTGATCGTTCAGGATCACATGGCGGGAGAAGCTAAAAGCCTGACTCCCAGGCAGTGTGCTGTTATGGATGTGGCGTTGGATACCATCAAGGTGAGTTGATTCTGTAGGTTCTTATTTCATTAGAATGCAGATTAAGTACGTAAATAGGTTTAAGTAACTACTTAACTAACTACTTATACATAGACGGTGAACATAGTGTTTGAAAGTTTATTAAATGGTAAATTGTTTTGTGTATTTAATTATTAGCTAATGTGTTTAAAATGGTAACAAAAGGAAGGTAAAGAAAGGAGTTTAGCAAGAAAAAATGTCCTGGTATTAATGGAATAATATCTGAGTAAAACCAAATTTTATTCTCCAGAAGCAAAAATCTTTCCTTTTCCTTTTCTTGCATTTCCAAGAAAAGTGAGTTATGCAAGAAATCCCAAAACATATTTTACTGATTCAAAATGATGCTTAAAAATAAATGGAAACTGGAAATAGAAATGTTAAAGAATGATGTTATAGTATCCAGGCTGAAAATCCTCCATGTTGATGCCAGGATTGATCTTCTGACAACCTTATCACTGGGCTGCAACTGTTGGCTTCACCAAATTGTGAAAAAAAAAAATGCACACTTTTAATTAGAATAAAACAGAATTCATATTGACACTTTTGCATGTTTATAAGCTAAATTAATTGCAAAACTGCAATTTATTGATATGCCTAAATTACTTGTAATTTATCCATGTTTGAGTCACAATTGTGTTGATCTTGGAACGGCTGATCCTTTTTTTTGCCTCCAGTTAGACCAAACTCTCACACTTTCTGGTTGAAAGTGAAATGGGAATGATTCAAGACTGTGTGGCTGTGTAGCCTGGCAAGCTATCATATATATATATATATATATATATATATATAAATATATATATACACACACACACACACACTCTGGCCATGACCCATTGAAACCATCCAGTTGTGATGCAGAATCTACGGTATCCCATAAAACTATCTCTGCATGCAATTTGACAGCACTAGGACCAGTCAGAGCAACAAACGGCATGACGTATTCATCGCTATGAATATCGGTCAACGGGGCAATCTGCCATACACTGTTGAAGAAGAAAATACATCCTTTTTTTAAATAAATGACTTTAGTCCTCTACATGCGCTTGACTCAAAGAAAAGCTCAAGTCTAAATTGTCCAAAGTTGACGCCAAAGCCGTTTCAAATGAGCGCCGTTCCTGAGCCGATGACATCTTTGTAGTTTTTCTCCATCACTGTGAGGTAAATAAGAACCTTCTCAAACATTATGAAATATTTAAAAAAGTCCCATACAAGCGTCACTCACATTAAAGGTGCACTTGGCAGTTTTGGCTTGCTTTTAGCACCCACTAATATCCAGTTAGTAAAACCAAAACTGAAACTTATCTCCTTGCTGTGCGTTCGTCTTTTTAACACCTTAATCTAACTGCTGAAATGTCTCCTCAGCCTTCATTAGTGTCTACAGGAGTGGTTCATCACTAAATCAAACAAATCAGCTGTGTTCATGATCTAAAACATGCAGGAAACATGCTGGAAGCAGACTCCAGCACCAGGCATGTCAGCTCCACTTTACTAACTCCAACAGAAACCGGACCGCCACTCTGAAGTTGCAAGTGTGGTATTCTGGCCACAGAGGGCAGTGGGGGTCTGAGTGACATTTCATTAACGTTGTAGTCATTTTAGCACATACTGGCTCAAGAAAATGATTTAAAAATATGAAAAAGTTGCATAGTGTGGCTTTTAGTCCCCAGAGATGGCTTCCAATTTACTACAGATACAGCTACAAATCCTCTGTCTCTCTAAACATATGAATCTGGTTTTCTTTGCAGCAATACTTCCATGCAGGAGGCAACGGGTTGAAGAAGGCATTCCTGGAAAAGAGTCCTGAGCTTTCCTCTCTTCGCCACGCTCTCTCCCTCTACACTCAGACTACAGACACACTCATCCAGACGTTTGTGACCACGCAGCACGCACAAGGTACTTTAAATTCTGCTTTGCTCATGAGAACTACAAATATGGAAGACTTCCATAAAGTAAACCAGGACATGGAGCTTTGTGATCACTTTTGAGATTTGTTCATGCTGTCTTTTTTATCTCCTGTGCTGCCTCTGTGCCAGTGCACAATGGAAAGGGTATTAGGTTAACTCTCAATGAAAAAATACAACCCAGCAGGGGTAGGTCTCCTAAACGTCACCCTCCAGCTCCTCCTGTTCTTCCCCATTTGTTCATTTGTAGATTTAGCTGTCTTGACCCCATCTCTCCACCTTTATTCCCATCATGAGCCTGCGGTAGTTTTTCTTTCTGTTTGAAACCAAGTTCATGTTCCCTGGTTGTTAATGAGTGTGTGTTAAACCAGGTTCTGGTGTGGTCAAGCCCATTGGTGAGGTGTCTCTTCAGATCGAGTTGTACACTCACCCAAAGAGTGGGGAGAGGAAGGTGACAGTGAAAGGTCAGTTACGAGATTTTATAAATGATTAATGAAATTTTAAATCGGCTTGTGAAACATTGTTGGTTTTTGGGTTGTGATGTCACAGTTATAGGAGCCAGTGATTTAAAATGGCAGACATCTGGGATGTTCAGACCTTTTGTGGAGGTCACCATGATCGGACCTCACCTCAGCGACAAGAAACGCAAATTCCAGACCAAATCCAAGAACAACAGCTGGTCTCCCAAGTTCAACGAAACCTTTCATTTGTAAGTTTTGAATTCTATGATTACTTCTCTAACTGAGGACTTTTATTTGTAATTTGATGCTAACAGCACTGCTAGCTACACAGCTGGTTATAACTGTAGTTTCAATTCAAAAGGGCTGTAATATAGTGTTCACACCTTTCATATTCCCTCAGTTTTTTTCTTGTGAATTAACTGTGATCAACCACATTATTTGGAGAACATAGTTCAGTTATACCAGCCACACCCAGGCCTGATCACGGTCAGACCTGCAGAATTATAAAATCACTTCAGTGGGCTAAAAGATCTCAAAAAGCAACCCATCATGCCCCGTTTTGAAGACGTTCAAGAACAAAACAAACCAGAAGAACATAAAATCTAGACCTCATATAGTTAAGGTGAAAGGTCATAATTCAACTCCGGTATGTTTGATAAATGAAAGGATAAAAAAAAACTCTCTCTCGACAGCGTTCTGGGTAGCCAGGATGGCTTTGAGTGCTACGAGGTGCAAGCCTGTGTCAAAGACTACTGTTTCGGCCGCGCTGATCGAGTGGTGGGTTTGGCCGTGTTGCAGCTGAGAGACATCATGGAGAGGGGCAACTGCGCCTGCTGGTGTCCGCTGGGACAACGCATTTACATGGACGACACGGGCCTCACCGCCATGCGAATCCTCTCCCAGCGCTCCAACGACGACGTTGCTAAGGAGTTTGTCCGACTGAAGTCAGAGACTCGGTCAGCGGAGGAGGGCAGGTGAGGACGTCTAAACGGGCCGGGACTTTAAAGTAGAAGTTAGAAGACTCCTTGTTGCCAACTTCACAGACCCAACACATTCCTCAAACTGAAGCTACTGCACAGCAGATAGACTCACACTCAGGCTCGGACCACTGCCATTTTATTTTTAAATCCTCTCTTTGCTCGAGGGTTAAAGCGTCAGCCTCAAGGACACCAGAGGCCCAGTAACTACCCGCACCTCCCAAGTGTTCTTGTGCAATAAATGCCCCCCCAACCCCACTCGTGGCCAAGTGTTTCAAGCCTTACACTGTGGAAACTGTGAATGTGTGAACTCATTTTGTCTTTAGCGTGCCTGTATTTTTATTTATTTTGTAGCTCCACTGTGACGTGTTTGAGGAAATGTGAAAATACTTTTAGGTTTATCTTCTTTGTTAGAAAACGGAACGTTAATGAGGAGAAGTTCAATGAATGTTGACAACAAAAAAATTATTAATATTCTTCTTTTACAGATTAATCATGTGCCTAGCCATGAGACAACACCAGATATTATAGTTCAACTAAAAATATGTTTTTATTTGTCCGATTTTTTTTTTAGTTATTTGCTTTAATTACAGACTTTTAACCCACATGGCCTGGTGTAACCTGAAGGTTTTTGCCATTTTATTTATTTTTTATACATATTTATTTTTTCTGTACTTTTAAAGATCAGATATGATTTTGTTGTTTTTGGGGAAATTTTCTCACAATGATTAGTGTGAATGAGCTGCTAAGGTTTTGTTACAAGATTAAATACACAAAAGCTGAAAAGCACGTGAAGATATTAATGAATGGAGATTGTAATTCCAGGTTGGGTCTTTCAGGCATCACGATCATCTGAGGTGAACTCCGTTTACATTCTCCCTTCTCTTTGACTCTTCGTATGAGTGGCCTTAAATTAGGAAAAGCGTATTTTTATTGATTTTTAACCCTGTTAGCATCTTCCATGCTCTTAATAAGGTCTAATGACTTTTTTGTGGAACTTTCCCAAATATTTTTTACTTTTCATTGATGTAGGCTGTTTTTAATGTAAACATCCCTTTGTAATAGCTTTTTTCCCTCTCTTAAAAATTTTCATTATTTTGGGATGTTTTTGTTTTTTTGGTAGTTTTTGTTTTAGGTGGATTTTTCTGAGACATTCGTTTGTTTGTATTCCTCCTGAACTCAAATGTTTATCCTAACGAGTCATAAATGTTATTGTCTGGAAAAACTTGTTTTTATTTTCAGCCACAAGTCTTTTCTTTTCTATGTGAGCGTTAGTTAAAAGTTAATGAGGGTCATTAAACCCATGTAACACACATGTTCCTTGTGCCAACTTAAACATGTTCTCTCTGAGTGTTTTTGTTATTGTTTTTTATTATTATTTCATATTTTCACATTGTGTTAAATACAAAATCACTGCAGTTGTTCTTATGTACACTATATTTGTCACAGTAAATGCATTTTTGTGCTTTTTTTCTTTGTAAAGTCACCACTTTTGATGTCCGCTTCACCATTTAAACATTCCAAGTACCCAGTTTTATATAAAAAACTTAAGCACCTATAAGAATCTTTTATTTTGACACATTTCAGACAGCTGAGTGCACACACAACTGCTACTTGTTTCCAACCAAAAGTTAAGTTAGATTAAGTTAAAAACATTTGAAGCTGCTAAAAAAGAATATAAAATTTCATCTTGCTTAAACTGAAAAAACAAAACAATAAACCTTTACTTTATAAGCATTTTAATAACTTAGATTCGTCATTCTCAAGCCAGTGGTAGAACTCAGAAGAATAATGTTTAGATTTAACTTTGTACAGGTTGTCTAAAAAGCTAATTAACCATCAGATACTGAACTGTGATGTAAAGCTCCAAAAAACAAAGACTTCACGTTAATTTGGCTCCAAACAAGCAGCAGTGGAGAAATATGTTCTAGAACTGGGTGATGGTGGCAGAGGAGTTGAGTGCTCACCCTGCAATCGGAAGGTTGCAGGTTCACGCCCCGCTCAGTCCGTCGCTGTCGTTGTGTCCTTGGGCAAGGCACTTAACCCACATTCCTGCTGTCGGAGGGACCGGTGGCGCCTGTGTACAGCAGCCTCGCTTCCATCAGCGCGCCCCAGGGCAGCTGTAGCTACAATGTAGCTCATCACCACTAGGGTGTGAATGTGTGCGTGAATGACTGTGTTGTAAAGAGCCTTGGGGGGTTCTAGGACTCTGGAAGGCACTATATCAAATACAGGCCATTTAGCATTTAGAGCCTCCATGGAAACTGTGTAACTGGTGTGCTAATGGTTCCTGGGGCAGCACCAGTGATGTCTCAGTAGGTCAGGTGTGTCCATAATGCAGCTTTGGGGCCACTTGCAGCTCCTGGAGTGTGTGGCCATCAGCTGCATTTTAATAGTTGTAGGACTGTGTCTGTCCTGTAGACACTTTATAACATTTTCCTGTTAGGCTTTTTATTAACATGAGGCTTAACACAAAAATAGCATAGAAATTAAAATATTTTTGCACATCCATGTGAGTTCATCTCTGCTACTGGAGTTGTGTAAGGAATGAACGAATCTAGTATAATTTACCCATTTGAGCGTGTGCACCCACCCATCCCAGGGTGTGTTACATACCTGGCCAACCCAGACCGTGACTGTAATATATTATCTGATTGGCTGGAGCCATTTATTGTTGTTTTACAACCTTTCTATCCACTCCTGCACGAGCTCACTGCTCAGATCCAAAGATCGTCGGACTTGTTTGCTCAAACAGCAATACGACCAGAGCCAATCTTCAGATCAGAGCTCTGTCCATGAACACGGAACCTCATCTACAGGTGATTCTCTGACCCTCGCAGCATTTTTCACCAGCTGTCGTTCGTCCAATCAGAGGCCCCAGCTGGAAGTGAACTTTCCATCTTTACAGTGTGTAAACAAGGGCTGGGAGACACTTTATCTAAGACGGAAGCAAAGGTAAGCTGGAGTAGTTTCTACTTTATTTAATCCTATGAGTTTAGAACCTGAAGGACAAGGACATTTTAATTTTCAGGGGTGTGTTTATTCATCTTTTTTATTTATAATAAATTTGATGTATGATTTTTTTGATTTGAAGCAACATCTCAAACTGGATCATTATTTGAACACTTTGGTACCAACGGAAATCGCTTCAGATCAGCATCAAACTGATTTTATGGTTTGAATGAAATAAATAAGGAAGTGAAAAAGGACAAGACAAACATTGTGTGTTTCTGCTCCTACTTTCCTGACCAACATAAAAATGATCTGTTCTAGATTTTATGCTGCTTATCATCATTCCTACCTGCTTTTAGATGCACTCCCCAAGGAATCAATGAATAAAAACAAACAAAATGAACTTTCACTAGTTTTAGTTGTAGATTGTTCTGAATACAAATGAGAGATGAACAGATATCACTATCTTAAACTCAGTTCTTTTTGATTATCTCTGAGGATTATGCTGAGATAAAAGTCAAATGCAAAGGGAGTGGCTAAATGTTTTTACAGCAATGATATCAGGAGGACTTTGTAAATAGTTCCTGATATATAACACACCTAACAGGTCACTTCCTGTACTTTAAATACACCAAAGCAAAATGTTCTAAGGCTCTAAAGGCACAAATAAAATATTTGGTGTCATTGTTTTAGTTTAATTTGAAATATTTTTGTAATATCTTGTTTAACTCAACTGTATTTGTGCTCCTAAAACGTGTTTTTAGGAGAAAGTTGATTAAAAAAATTGAAAATTAAGATTTTTTTTGGTACATCTTATAATTTCAAAAGTCATCTGAGGGTAAAATCCTTGCTAAAATAAATCATTCAAGGATCACAAAAACATTTTATGTATGTTTTCTTTTATTGTTATACTCATAACACTACTTTATGTGATAGTGTCTGAACAATAATGAGATTTGACAGCATCAAGTCATATTTATAGACAACCATGAACCAACTTCCTCTCATTCTGCCCTTTCTGCTGTTTCCCCTTTCTGTTAGAGGCTTGGGGTTTCACATGAAATCTAAAGAATAGCTGTTTACTTAAATTATTAATGGAACACATTTATTTTATATTAGACCAAACAGAAATATACAAAGATAATCATCATGTCAAAATTATACAGAAAATAGCAAACAAACAAAAGAAAATGGAAAAGAACAACAGAGTTGCTTTTTCCTTCTCATTTTTTCTCTTTACCATCCTTTTCCCTCACATCCTTTGATAACTGCCAAATGCAACAAAAATAAACAAAAGAGACAGTAGTTGTTTAAAATAACATCTAAAATACATTATACATTTCTACTCATGTGAAAAAGAAAGTAGATTAATTAATTTAATATTTTAATATACAGTTTTATAGAATGGTGGTTCAAAATATAATATATAACGCTTTACAATAAGGATCCCTTTATTAATATTACTTAGTGTATTATTAAGCATTAATAAACTATGAATAAAGTATTAACAACTGCTTATTAATAATGTTACTATTAAGTAATGCATTACTAAGCAGACCCCCTATTATAATATAATATAATATATATAATATGGTAAGTGTAATAAGTTTCAAACATATAACATTTTTCACATTACATTTCCTTTTCCTAATAGGGCAAGGGTTGCATTCTTACATGACTCCATTTATGACTGATATTATCATTTTCCTGTGATAATGTGAATACAAAAGCATAATAATTCTCTGTTTGTGATTTAGTTGTGGAAAATGAAGAAACGAAGCTGAACATGGGGTCGGTGGTGACGTGCTGCAGCAGCTTGTGTGGGAAACAGAAGAAACAAGGTGATTTCTGATGCAGTAGCTGTTTATTCCTTCATCATTGCACAGAAATGATGCTTAAAAGCTTCAGAAAAGCTCCAATAATATCACATGAGACCCAAAGGAAGTGGACATTAAAGCTTAATGGACATTTATTTTCCTGGTGCTGCAAAAATCCAAAAGTTGTTCTCAAACTTTTTGCAGAGGAGGAGAGACACTTACGCGCCAATGACAGAACTTTCAACCTGTCTTATGACTATGCTGTAAGTGCATTCATCATAATTCTGACATTTATTATTTACAGTTTGATGAAAAAAAACCTGAATGATCTTTAACATAGTCTGACTGCTCAGAGCTGTCCTCTTCCTCAGAACAACTCCATCAAGACCTCCAAGTACAACGTTCTCACCTTCCTGCCTCTTAACCTCTTTGAGCAGTTCACCAGGCTCGCTAATGCTTACTTCCTCTTCCTTCTCATTCTTCAGGTAGGTACATTGATCTTGTTTTCTTTTCAATATTTCTATGGTTTTACATTTAAATAAAGCTTTTTCATTGACAAGAGTTGTGCTTGCTCTTAAAACTTTCATTTAAATCTGCTGTTTGACAGCTGATCCCACAAATCTCCTCTGTGCCTTGGTTCACCACGGCCGTGCCGTTGGTTGCAGTGCTGGGTATAACTGCAGTCAAAGATGCCAACGATGACATTGTGAGATTTAAATAAAGAATAAAACATTCAAATTTAAAGCAGAGTAACTAAAATCAATCTTGTGTCTAAAGATGTTATTGTTTGTTTGTTTGGAGCAGAACAGACATAAATGTGACAAGCAAGTGAATAACCGTAAGGTGAACGTCCTCGTCGATGGAGAGTGAGTTGTTTAATGTCAAAGTTGAACTCAAAGATCTGTAAAATAATTGTGTCGTAAAGGTGTGCCCTTCTGGTCCAAATGGAAAATCATGATTAAAGTTTTCTTCAAAAACCTACCACTTCATATCATATGTCTTCTGCCCTCTGGTGGAGGATCAACAGGTAGCAACATATTCAAAGTTTTTCCTGTTTTCCCCACTACAGACTGAAAAAAGACAAATGGAGGAATGTTCAGGTTGGAGACATAGTAAAACTGGAGAGTAATCACTTTGTCACAGTAAGTTTGAGCTTTTCGAGATCATAAAACAATGTTTTGAAGTATCAAACTGGTAACAGAAGCCATGTTTGTCTCAGGCAGACCTCCTGCTGTTGTCCAGCAGTGAGCCTCTCAATCTGGTCTACGTGGAAACAGCTGAGTTAGATGGGTGAGTGTGTGGAGCCTGGTATGAGTCCCTTCACTTATATCCTTCTCATGGTCTCTTGGTGTGTCCCAGTGAAACCAATCTGAAAGTGAAACAGGCCCTGACTGTAACTGGTGAGATGGGAGACAACATGGAAGTACTTTCCACATTCAGAGGTGAGAAACTCATTCAAATGTTGTCATCCTAACCCAGGAAACTGGGATTTCTTTGATAAACCATGCAAACCCAACAACACAAACAACTAGAGCAGAGTGAAGAAACCCAACAGCACTAAACAGCAGTCTGTATGGTTAACATTTCAATAAAACCACATAGTTTACAGCTTTCTTTTATAACTCCCAAACCTGTTAACTTATTTTTGACTCTTCCCTGGTGTGTTTCTCAGGGGAAGTTCGGTGTGAGCCGCCCAACAACCGTTTAGACAAGTTCACAGGGACCCTGACTATGAATGGACAAGACTACAGCCTGGACAATGACAAAGTGCTGCTCAGAGGGTGCACTCTGAGAAACACAGAGTGGTGCTTCGGCCTGGTCCTCTTTGGAGGTGATCTTTTCTTCATTTTTCATGCTAATGAAACTATTTTGAATACTATTTTTAACTGAGGCTTCAGAAATGAATAAATAGTTGACAGATATGCCAATCAAAGACAAAATTTCAGTAAAAAAAAATTCTGGAATTATCAAGAAATGAACTTAAAGGACTTTATTTTATACAATTAATTAATAAAATTTGATTGTTTTAAATTTAAAATAAAAACATATTAATAACAAAGGTTTATTTATGGGACCTAAATTATGGAACAATCTTCCGCTGGTGGTCAGGCAAGCCCCATCACTGGATGTTTTTAAGAGTAGACCCATTTCTATTATTTGGCTTTTCTAAAGGAGTTGGAGTGAGTCTTGTTTATTCTGTGCATTTTATTTTCTCGTACTGCTGCTGTCTGGAGATGGGACAGTTTTATTCTCTTAATGCATAATTTAAGAAGGTGCTTTATAAATAAAGGATGATGATGATGATGATGAAGTAATATGTAATTTGATGAAATACACATTTTATTAAACAGACGAGGCAAGGCAGATTTATTTGTATAGCACATTTCATACACAGAGGCAATTCAATGTGTTTTCCATTAGCAAGAATAGCATGAAGGGACACAAATTAATTTCAGATTTAAGAATAAAAAAAAGACAAAGTTAAAGGGTGAGCAGATACAGTGCAGAAGTTGCAGCATAAGAAACATTCATTCAAAGGCTGATAAATCCATGAAAGTTTTCAATTTGGATTAAAAAGGTACTAGAGTTGGGGCACATTTGAAGTCATAAAGAAGCTGATTCCCTCTGTGTGCAGCATAGTAGCTAAAAGCATCTTCACTGTGTTTGGTTCTGACCCGGGGTTCTACCAGCTGACTGTTTCCTAAGGATCTCAGAGCCCTGCTGGGTGTAGATACTGTAAGGAGATCCGACATGTATTTTGGCCCTATTGAGTGATTTATAAACTAGTAGAAGTACTTTGAAATTGATTCTGTAAATTTCCGGTAACCAGTAGTGATGTGCTCGATTCTTGGTGCACGCATGTGCAGGAAGTGAAAGCTAGCCCAGGATTGGCGTCATCAGAATTATTGACAGTTATGCGGACCATTGGTTTAGATAATCCACCCGGAAGTAAAGAATGTCCACAATACCTTTAAGATTCAGTCTAATGTATGACCTTGACCAAGTGTTGGAACACACAGATGTTGTTGCATATGAAATAATTCAAGCACCACTTCAGAGAATTGTTTTGCAGGTTTGTCATTAGCATCATCAACGTGAATATTAAAGTCATCAGTTATGACAAGATGTTCAAAGTCTGTTGTGATAATGGAGAGAAGCTCAGAAGTTTTCTAGGAAATGAGTGCATGACCCTGGAGGCCTATAAACTACTAACACTAAGATCTTGGGTGTACCTTTCAATTTAAAACAAAGATACTCCAAAGAGTCTAAATCACCACACACTAGCTGTTTACATAGGAATGTGTCTCTAAAGATAGCAGCTACACCACCACCTCTCTTGTCAGATCGAAACATGTTTAGAGATGTGAAATATGGTGGTGTTGATTCTATGAGAACTGGTGCACTGTTACTAGCATTTAACCAGATTTCAGATAAAAGCATAAAATCAAGATCATGAGCAGAGATAAGATCTGTTACTAAAAATGACTTGCTGCTAAGAGATCTACATTAAATAAATCCATCTTCATAGAAATGGTGGGAGGACACTGTGCTGAATGGGCCTGATAAGGAACTGTTATCAGGTTTCTAGGATTATGTGAGTGAACAGGCACTTTTCATGTTGTAGATATTATAACAAGGATAGGGAAAACTAACATTTCATTAGGTCCACATTTGTCCTGGAAACATTCATGAGTAACATTTCCCCTGAAATCTGGACCCAATAAATCTCAGACAGAGGAGAGCTCTTCAGAGGTGCCGGAGTGGGTGAGGGGACAAGGGGATAGTGGGCCAGGGAGGGGGCGAGGGGTGCATTGTGGGGGGTATGGATGCGGGCATCTACTAGATGGTTCAGGGGTTGCAGCGACCCTAGAAATGAGCAGAGGAGAGAGGGAGTCTATCAAACTATCTGAAGGTTGTAAAGGCTTTTCCGCGTGATTACAGTAAATGCAGACAGCAACACTTTACAATAAGGGTCATTTGCTTGGTAATTTATACATGCAGTAGCAGTCTAACCTGTGAATATGAGTCAAAATAAAGATGTTATTTATAGATGATATAACAGCACACTTACTCAGTACACTTTAATTTAATAAGTGTTTTTATTTCTTTGTATCCACAAATGTTAAAAACGTGAAGTTGATGTTTCAGGTCCCGACACCAAGCTGATGCAGAACAGTGGGAAAACAACGTTCAAACGGACCAGCATTGATCACCTGATGAACATCCTGGTGTTGTGTGTGAGTTTATGCACACGTAACCTCAACTTGTGCTGCTTGGTCTTATTTAGTTTTTACCAAATATGCTATTGTCTATTCAGATCTTTGGTTTTTTGGCGACTCTTTGCTCCATCATGACCATTGGCCACTCACTCTGGGAGGAGAACGAGGGCTCTGCCTTCACCGTATTCCTTCCTCGTCAACCAGGTGTTGACGTTCCTCTGTCGTCCTTCCTCTCCTTCTGGTCCTACGTCATCGTCCTCAACACGGTGGTGCCCATTTCTCTCTATGTCAGGTACAATTTAGAAGACATAAATGAAGAAGTTGGATAGCAGCTCCTGGATATCTGATCTTCTTTAAAACTTTTTTATTTTTTGCTTGAATATCAGCGTGGAGATGATCCGCCTTGGGAACAGCTTCTACATCGACTGGGACAGGAAGATGTATCACCCAAAGAGTGACACTCCTGCTCAGGCGAGGACCACCACCCTCAATGAGGAGCTGGGTCAGATTAAATACATCTTCAGTGATAAAACTGGGACTCTGACACAGAACATCATGACTTTCAACAAGTGCTCCATTAATGGAAAAAACTATGGTAGGGAAATGTTCTTAAATATTGAAAAAGAAGTTAGACACACTAATAAAAGTTATTCCTCTTTTTTAGGTGAGCTGTTTGACTTCTCTGGACAAAGAGTTGAGATAACGGAGGTGAGATGCAATACCAGCACAACTGTTTATTTTTGAATTTAGTTTTAAGTTGTCTAAATCCTCTTTCTCACCTATTTTCTTTTAGAAAACAGAGCGAGTGGACTTCTCCTGGAACCAGCTGGCAGATGCAAAGTTCATCTTCCACGATTACAATCTGGTTGAAACGGTGAAAGAGGGAAACCCAGAGGCTCAGGCCTTCTTCCGCCTGCTGGCTCTGTGTCACACCGTCATGCCTGAGGAGAAGAAAGAGGGTGAGGCATTAGATTTCTGCCCAGTTGTGGTTTCAGAATCGTGAAAGCCCTCACTGACCCCGCCTCTTGTCCTGATTCCACCTGGTAGGGGAGCTGAACTATCAGGCCCAGTCACCTGATGAGGGCGCTCTGGTGACCGCAGCCAGAAACTTTGGGTTTGTGTTCCGCTCTCGAACACCAGAGAGCATCACCATCATGGAGATGGGTAGGAAGGTCACATATGAGCTTCTGGCTGTTCTGGACTTCAACAATGTGCGTAAAAGGATGTCAGTAATAGGTGAGGGGGAACACTCAGGTGTTTGTTTGTGGAACCATGTTAGAAAATGTCATGTTTGTGTTTTTATTGTCTTTATTTGAGACAACAATGTTGAATACAGAAACAGAAACCAGAACGTCACCCAGATTCAGGGTCAAACTATAACAACTTTGTGGTTTCACTGTGGTTTCAGTGAGAAGCCCTGAAGGCAAGATGATCCTGTACTGTAAAGGAGCCGACACCATCATCTATGAGAGGTTACACCCCTCCTGTAACAAGCTGATGGGCGTCACCACTGGGCACCTCAATGTAAGACATGCAGCTGGGATTTTTATGACCATTTGATCTGGATTTTGTTTGTGACTGCTTTGAATCGTCCAACCCAAACAGGAGTATGCAGGCGACGGCCTCAGGACTCTTGTTCTGGCCTACAAGGACTTGGAGCAGAGCTACATGGAGGGGTGGAGACATCGCCACCATGAGGCCAGCACGGCTTTGGAGGGGCGAGAGGAGAGACTGGATGAACTTTATGAAGAGATCGAGAAAGACATGATTGTTAGTTTATCATCTGAAAACATTCAGATATAAATCCTGAGCTGTTTGATCTAAATAGAAGTTTCAGAATTAGAGAAATCCTGTCTGAACGCCTTTAATCCAGCTGGATTCTCTGGTTTCCAGCTGCTGGGAGCCACGGCCGTGGAGGACAAGTTGCAGGACGGTGTCCCACAAACCATCGAGCAGCTGGCTAAAGCTGACATCAAAATCTGGGTGTTGACTGGAGATAAACAAGGCTGGTGTCCCTGCTTATTCCCAATAACTTCAAATAATGATGCTCTAGTTAAAATAGTGTTAATGTGTCAGGAAGGTGTGGTGATGAGGCTCAAACGGGTCAGAGAATGATGTGTTTTGTGACTTAATTTAAGGTCAGATTTGATGAAGCTGACCTACTTCTGATACCAAAGTGTTTTTGTTCTGAAACAGAGACGGCAGAAAATATCGGCTACTCCTGCAACATGTTAAGAGAAGAGATGGAGGTTTTTATTGTGGCTGCAAACACAGCAGAAGGAGTCAAAGAGGAGCTGCAGTAAGTCAATGGTTGTCAGTCATTGTGATTGCTTGATGACTTGCCTTTTCAAATGTTTTAATATTTAATGTTTCATCTTTTTATGAGGAATGCAAGAAAAAAAATGTGTCCAGAAGCAGAAGAGAAGGCGTTGGTGATTAAAGCTCGTGCCGGTTTGTTTTGGCTAAAGAAGACAGAGACTGTGGAAGACGAGAAAGTGGACAAAGAATATGGCCTAGTCATAAATGGACACAGTCTGGTAAGACAACATTTTGACTTGTGTAGTTTTTAACTTAGTGCTGTCAAGAGGCACTTTCTGCTGTTCACAGGGGGCTGAGCAGCCCTACAGGTTTAAATCCTAGAATCACCCTTAATTAAAATAGTTGTGTACAGGGATGTGGTAAAGATGCTTGTCTTTATTTGGAGTAAATAAGAGAATGGAGAACAGAGACAGGTACAGCTCACATACTCAGTGAGTCATGGTGGATGGCTGCTCATACTGAGCCAGGATCCTCTGGAGGTTTCTTTCTGTTAAAGGGAGTTTTCCTCTCCACTGTCGCTACATGCTTGCTTAGTATGAGGATTGTTGTAAAGACACTGACACTAGTCAGTGACTCGATGCTGCTGGGTTCCTTATAGGAAACCTTTTACTGATTGGTTTAATGAACTGAACTGTATTGGAATGTTTACTTTGTGGAGTGTCTTGGGGCAACTCTTGTTGTGATTTGGCGCTATATAAATAAACTGAATTGAAATTGAATTGAATTGAAATTGAATTGAAATACATCTACAACTGTGGACAATCAGCAAATAAAAAAAACAATTAATGAATTAGTTTTTACCCATTCAAAAGAAACTTTGCCAACTCTTTATGAGTTTTGAACCCGTGTAGATCATGAAGCGAAGCTCCCGCCGATGTAAAATATATTCGACTGTTGTAAACGTCTCATGGCGAGTTTCGTGAAAGGACTTTTAAGCTGTTTAACTCTTCTTTGAGAAGTAGAAGACAGTAGAGGAATCAGTAACTTTTGCTGCTTTGGTTGCGCCATTGCACAAATCTATTGGTCAAAACTATAGGCTCACACAAATGATTTGTTTTGTTGTAGAGACCAGGGACTTAGCCTATAGGAAATATAAATTATGAAAGCGTATTACCTATATCATAGAACAGAGTCAGATAGTCAAATTTAAGAAATTTAAGTGTTACATTTTAAACCACAAAATGCTTGTTTTCTCTTACACACTACCAGGCCTTTGCCCTGGAGAAAGACCTGGAGCTGGAGCTGCTGAGGACAGCATGTATGTGTAAAACTGTGATCTGCTGCAGGGTCACCCCTCTGCAGAAAGCCCAGGTGGTAGAACTGGTCAAGAAATACAAACGGGCTGTCACTCTCGCCATTGGAGATGGAGCCAATGACGTCAGCATGATCAAGGGTAAGATCATTCACATCAGAAACCAATACACATCTCTGTTCATCTTTTAAAGTAAAGTTTAAAGAACATATGCTTTGTCTTTTAGCTGCTCATATTGGTGTAGGAATCAGTGGTCAGGAGGGGATGCAGGCGGTTCTCTCCAGCGACTTCTCCTTTGCTCAGTTCCGGTACCTCCAGCGCCTCCTGCTGGTGCACGGGCGCTGGTCCTACCTTCGCATGTGCAAATTTCTTCAATACTTTTTCTTCAAAAACTTCACCTACACCCTTGTTCACTTCTGGTACGCCTTTTTTTGCGGCTTCTCTGCACAAGTAAGTGACATGTCAAAATGGAATGGAATAACATGTTCTCTGACATGGGTTACTTGTTCAATCTTGGCTTTTTACAAATGTCCGATATACTGATACAGTGTAATTATTAATGTTTGATACCAATATTGACCAATACCAATATGTGCTCATTACATATGCTCATAAAAAAGGAGAGGCAACATTTTAGTCGACCAACATCACGTATCTTACACCATGAATCACAAGTGTTTAATCATTATTTGTTGTTGCTGTCCATAGACTGTGTTTGATGATTGGTTCATCACCTTGTATAACACGGTGTACACAGCTACCCCTGTTCTCAGCTTGGGCCTCTTTGACCAGGTATGCGTCAGCAAGAAAATTAGTCACCACATTTGTTTTGAACTGTTTTAAATTGTACTCTTATTTCACACCATAAACATTACTTCAATGTTTTTATTGACAGGATGTAAATGACCGCTGGAGCTTCCACTACCCTCAGCTCTACACTCCCGGCCAGCTGAACATGTATTTCAGTAAAAAAGCCTTTGTCAGCTGTATAATACACAGCTGTTACAGCTCCCTAATCCTCTTCTTTATCCCGTGGGCTGTCATGCACGACACAGTCAGGGATGATGGCAGAGACATCGCAGACTATCAGTCCTTTGCTTTACTGGCACAGACCTGTCTGCTTGTAGTGGTGAGCGTGCAGGTGAGGGGGAATTTAATAAAACTGCTCTACTAACCACATCAATTATTATACTGAAAGGATTATACAGAAAAACCTGATATTGTAACTAACCTAATAAAAAAAAATCTTATTTAGAATAGAAAACTAGATATTAATGAGACATTAAACTCTCTGAAGGTGTGCACTTGAATTTTAATGATTTATGCAGCAAAAAAATGAAAATGAAAAGACCTTAGGTTAAAGAAAATCGTGAAATTATACCTTTGACAGTTTTGCATCAGAATATAAATTAAATTTGGCCAAAAATCATGAAAAAGGGATGACAAAGACAAACCTATGTATTTCTGTCTTTCAGGTATGTTTAGACATGTTTTACTGGACAGCAGTGAACCAGCTCTTTGTCTGGGGCAGCCTGGCTATATATTTTGCTGTGACATTCACCATGTACAGCAATGGGATGTTTTTCATCTTCACCTCCACTTTCCCCCTAATTGGTGAGTAGATCTCAATTTTTATTTAAGAAACTGAACAGTAAACAAAATATAAAGGAATATTCCTGTTTTAGGGGGATACCAGACTCAAAAGGAAACTGAACTAACTAAATGTGACTTTTGGGTTACCAACATTTATGCTGTCCAACAGGCTTCTTTGTTGATGTTTTATCCTCCATATTTTTTAAGTGTTTGTATATTAAATTTGTATTAGCATTAGCATTCTGTTTGTATTACTGTAGAACAAAGTAAAAATAAACCTTTTCTTCTTGCTTTGATTGCAGGTACAGCAAGAAATTCTTTGAATCAGCCAAATGTGTGGCTGACCATCTTCCTTTCTTCCCTCCTTTGCACTCTGCCAGTGTTAGCTTATCGCTTTGTTCTGATACAGATTCGTCCAGCAATCACAGACAAGGTGAGAACACACATTATAAAGATAAGCCACCACTTTTACCTGTTGATGAAATAAACCTGGCAATTTTCCAGCTGTGTGGCACAGCTTGACCGCTTGTTCACACCGAGTGCAGAACAGATGCGTTGTGGTTTCCATATGGCTTCTGCTAATCACACCGACAGTTTGTGTGCTAAATGTCTCCAGAAATCTGCTCCCACAGAGCAACAAATGATTAGAAATTCTACGTAATACGTTTACAGTTAAACAGGTGGAACTCGAAAAACTAAAATATGGTGCAAATGTTCATTTATTTTAGTTATTCAGCTTAGACTGAGAGACCATCTAAAGGCTCAGGAACCCTTTGCAGGTGTTTTGGATTCATTAGCTGATTAGAGTGTGACACTTTGAGTCTAGAATATTGAACCTTTTCACAATATTCTGATTGTCTGAGATTTTGAATGTGGGGTTTTCATCAGCTGTAGCCATGATCATCACAATTATAACAAATAAAGGCTGAAATATCTGGATTTGAATATAATGAGTCTATCTCTGGGGTCACCAACCTTTGTGAAGCTAAGCGCTACTTCATGGGTATTGAGCCACACGAAGAGCTACCAGGTTGATACAGTAGTGACCTTTGAACTAGGACAGATCAGAGCTCAACTAAACGTCATGTATAATAAACATAATTTAATGTTTTTCAAAGAGAGTTGTCGAAACACACATAATTTCTTTTCATTTAAATTGATGTACAACATATGTGTGATTCAGGGCGTAAGGCAAAGCGAATTAGGAAATAGCTTTTATATCCCTATTCACTTGCATTAATCTTTTCTTTGTTCCGGGAACCCATGAGCCGACTGGAAGAAGAGGAGACTTAGGATCCCTATTTCCTGCATTAGCCACTAAAAAATAAAATAAAAAAGACGGGGAAATGCTTGGGTCAGAAAAAGCAACAACATTCTACTTTACCCTGTAAATTTTCATTCAATGACCCATCTTGACTTACAGCTGTTGAAGGAGAGAGCAGAGTGTGTCTCGGCTAGTAGAAGCTAACCGTTAGCATTAGCAACCCCACGACATAGCAGAACTTGTTCAGGCTTGTTTCATTAGTGGAAATAAAACATCAATGTTGCAGAGTGAATGGAGGCAGTGGAAGAGTTGCGTTGCTGTTAGCCAATCAGAGGCAAGATGTCTGAATAATAATAATGAGTAAGACTCCAAATCCAACAGTAGATGTATTTAAATAACAAGTGTAGGCCCACTTTAGGGCAAGTTCTTTCATTCCTAAACAAATTTCTTTAATGGGACGATAAAGCATATTTTATTGTATCATGTTTGTGTCATATGACACAAAGAAATAATAGCACACTCTGACTAGAAATTACTCCAGGAAGCTACCAGGCATGGAGGGTTTGAAGGAAGAAACCACTTTTATACCCTCAAACCAAGAAGAAGGAACTAAAGTAGAGCACCAATTATTTAGATGTAGTGGGACTATAAGAGAGTTTACAGACAAGTCAAAGTTTGAGTACTTTATGTTAGATTATCAGCAGCAGAATTTCTGTAGGGAATGATCCCCAGAATCACAGGTGAGTTTCATCAGTTGTTTGGGTGAAATCTCAGTTCGTATGTTTTAAACTGTGTCAAAACTACTGAAAACAAAAGTTGATGTCAGTCCTGTTGTGGCTAGTTCAGTTTCAACCCAAAATGAGACGGATGGGTTTAAAACACGGAACATGTTCTTATCAGGAAGGTGGTTTAGTCGTTTCACATTTTCTGAGAGCATTTCATGCAAGTTTAGCTTTAAACCTGTTTTCTCGTCTCCCGCTGTCTTCCCTATAGGTGAGATGTAAGGCCCAAAAAGAAGGGCTGCCAGCACCTGCTCCTCACCGTCCCTACACCAGGCGCATCAGCACTCGTCGGTCGGGCTATGCCTTCTCACATTCCCAAGGCTATGGTGATCTGGTTACTTCTGGAAAATTTCTGCGCATTAAAAGTCGACCAGCCCTGTTTCCCAAAACAGACACTCCTGTTGTTGAAACTGTGCCGCAGCACTATCGCACCATAACAGAGGAGGGGGAGGAGTTGCAGAGTTAGGATGATTAAAGTGTCTGAAACACATCTACGAGTGGATATTTGTTTTGTTATTGTGGATGTTTACTTACAGCATTATTAAAATTGATTTGTTATATAGATGATAACATCACTGTGAATGTGTTGAGTTTACAAAATAAAAATGTCTTAAAGATTCATACTGGTCATTTATATTTATAAAACCAGAAATGAAGAAAAAAGGGAAAAACACTATAAATATTTTTTTTTCTCTGGTTCATTTAATTCATTTATAAAATGCAGGCGTGAAGTGTTTATGAAAAAAAGTTTTCATGTCACTACAGTATGAGTCCATGATCCAGGCTGGAGCTCTACGACCTGCTGGGTGTCTCTGGTCGGCTGTCTTCTGCCTGTGAACACACACTCTGCTGTGTTTCCTCCTCCAAGCTCCTCTTGATAGTCAGCTCTCTCTCAGCCTGTTCAACACTTGGAACTTTGGCTGCCTGGATGTGGAGCTTTCCATCTGGAGAAAGGGAGCAGCTGACAGCTTCATGGTTCACCCCTTCAGGCAGATCAAACTCCTGTCTGAACTCCTGGAGTCTGTAAGAGTAGGAGCCTTTCCCGTCCTCTTGCTTCTTCTCTGTCCTCCCACTGACTCTCAGCTTCCTGCCCACCTGCTTGACTGACAGCTCCTCTGGAGAAAAGCCTTGAGTGTCCAGTGTCAGGCCAAAGTCTTGTCCCTCTTTGCCCAGCTGATAGGAGACTGGTTTGTGGACCAGTGTGCTCCTGAAAGGCTCTGCGTCCTCCAGGATCTAGTGTTGAAATCTGTCCATCAGCTCCAGACTGCTGCGCAGCTCCTGTAGGTTTCTCTGGAGGACATCCTGCTGGTAGAACAGAGGTCTGACCTCTGGCCACAGACTGCGTACGGGCCAGTAGAGCTCCATCACTGCCCTGGGAGCAGATCTCAATGCATGAGAACACAGCATGGTTGTTGAGTTTAGTCTTCTTGTGAGAATAATCTTTGTTCAGCTCTTGGTTCTCTTCTGTGTTGCTCTTTCTGTCTCAGCAGTGGGAGCGTCTCAGCTTTATACTCTAACAGGAGGAGGTCCACAGTCTTCAGGAAGGTTCTGGTCATTACTAGACATGTCCAGCAGGTGGTGCTGTTGCACAATAAGGTTCATGAGGTTTCAAATCACTCTTTTTGCAAATATTATTTTTCATCCAGAAATGTTCTGGTGCGTGTTTATTATAAAACATTACACAAAGCCCCAAATCAAATCAGCTCCAGAATCAGGCCAACTGACTGAAGTAAATGCAATTAAGAATAAGAATACCTTTATTTTTCCCTCAGTGGGGAAATTGCATTATTCCAACAGCACAAGTACAGTAAAGTAAGGTGAAGTAAAGTAAAATATGAGTAGTACACAAACAATATCACACAAAAGTATTTAAGTAAATAACTTGTTCAAGCATAAAGGTGTCCATATGTGCTTTGATAAATGAGGGCCAGAGGTCTGGGCCTCCCTCCTTAAGCTGCTGCCACCACGACCCGACTCCGGATAAGCGGATGAAAATGGATGGATGGATGGAACTTGAATTAAAAAGTAATGAATTGTGAGTTTGATAATTGTTGCACATAATAACAGTAGTAGTAGTAAGTATTGCAAATGTATTGGAAGGTGATGACAGTTGTAGTGGTATGTTACAGATGTATGTGTTACATATTAGGATTGACCATTATAGAGTCTAACAGCTGCAGGAAGGAAAGACCTGCGGTATCTCTCCTTCACACAGCGAGGGTGGATCAGTCTGTCACTGAAGCTGCTCTCCAGGGCACACAGGTCGTCCTGCAGGGGGTGCGACTCGTGGCCCAGCACGGATCTAAGTTTAGCCAGGACCCTCTTGTCACCCACTTCTCGCACTGAGTCCAGAGGACAGCCCAGGACAGAGCTGGACTTCCTGATCACCCTGTCCAGCTTCTTCCTCAGTGATGCTGCTGCTCCAACAGACCACACCGTACAGGATGGCTGGTGCCACCACACAGTCATAGAAGGTCTTCAGGAGTGTCTCCTTCACTCCAAAAGACTGCAGTCTCCTCAGGAGGTAGAGCCTGCTCTGGCCCTTCCTGTACAGCGCTTCCGTGTTGTGAGACCAGTCCAGTTTATTGTTCAGGTGAACACCCAGGTATTTATACAAGTCCACTCTCTCAATGTCCGTTCCCTGGATGTTCACCGGTGAAGGAACGGCAGGCCGATGTCTTCGAAAATCCACTACCATCTCCTTCGTTTTCTCCGCGTTGATCAGGAGGTGGTTTTGCTGACACCAGTCCACAAAGTTCTGCGTCAGTCCTCTGTACTCCACATCGTCGTCCTCGGTGATCAGGCCGACAATCGCAGAGTCATCTGAGAACTTCTGCAGAACACAGCTGTCCATGTTGTGTCTGAAGTCAGCGGTGTAGAGAGTGAAGAGAAAGGGTGCCAGGACAGTCCCCTGGGGGACGCCCACACTGCAGGTCAGCAAGTCAGACACAGTCCCTGGCTCTCACAAACTCTCACTAGTTAGTTCAAAAGTTAAATATATTTTTAAATCTGAAAAAAAGGGTCTAAAACAACAAACAAATCCTCATCCTCAAAGGACACCATCTTAAAAGTTTTATATTAAATGTGTCTCTGTTCAAACACACCTGATTTGAATTGTTTAATTATCAACAAGCATCTGAAATCTTTTGTGCAGTTAAGTCAACCACTGAATCAGGTGTCTTGAATCAGAGAAAACAACTAGACTCCGATGTGGCCCTCGAGGACTTGGACTGGACACCTTTTTCTTCATTTTATTTTTAAAACTTAAATTCAGTATTACAGCAGAAGTCAAGAATGATAAATCACAGCAGTTAAATGTCACACAAGCACATGGTAAATTTGTGTTGTAGTCCCAACAGTTATATGATCATATTATGTAAATGTTTTATGGTAACGTTTCTGAGTTTTAAAAATAAAGAGAAATAAAATATATTATTATTACTATTAAAACCATAGAACCTCAACAACACTGTTTTTAAAAAGCTTTTTTGCCAAAGAGACACTTAAAGTTTTCTAAAAATTTGGCAGAATCTATTTTTTATTGAATAAAAATTCTAAAAATAAATGTGAAATTGGTGGAGTTGATAAAAAGGTGAAACAGGAGTGGGTGATAATTTGATGCTTTGAAACCAGCCAGATCACCAAGGGAACATTCTGGGAATATTCTGGATCAGCACCATGATGCAAACTTAATAGCCATAGTATATGGAAATGGTGTGTGTGTGATATCAGACTCTATATGAATGTGTGTTGTTGGTATTCAGCCTGATGTAAAGGATGGTGTTAGGTTGGTAGCAGAGCTCTCAGGTTTAGTGTAAAGTTCAGAGTGAGATCATGGAATTGGATCAGGAATTTCCTACAGACAGGAAAAAGATCACAGCCAGCGTAGCAGCATTTATCACACTGGATAACTTTCTGTGGTTGCATCCTGTTCCATGTACTTCCTGGATGAGTGACTTTTTAAGGATGAATGAGCAAAATGACAAATACAGAAAGGACAACTTGGATGTGTTCTCCCTTTTTTCTTCTTTTTTTAATGCATTGCATCACCACCTTGTATCAGAACAGAACTCAGTATGGGAGATAATCAAAATCAAATAACTTGGATCAGGGGCAAAAAATGTGGTCATAACATCCCTAGAAATAAGTCAGCTTTAAAAACTAAAGCAATTCTTAATGAAATAACATTACCTTCTATTAATAACACAAAATGAAATATTTTGCCTAGTTTATATTATTTTGTTTAAACCCAAGGGTCTCTCATTATCTAAATTTTCAGAAACATTTCGGATCAAGAATCTGCTTAAAAATCTTGCTCTATATGTGCCCCTTTTTTAACTTTGAGCACCCGCCCCTTCAAAGGTCTCTGCACGGCCCTGCCCAACGTTTCCAGATAATACCAGATCCTTCTGGAAGTCTTTTGCATTTGCATGACGTTAACACGTTCAAACCCAATATTAGACTCAGAAATGATAAAACTCAAACTGTGTATTTATTTTTATCTCTTACAACCCTAATGTTTTCCCTACTTTTAAATCCTTTTAAATGTACAAGTAAACACTGAAGAAGCTCAGCAGGAAAAAGAGTCAAACCATAACACCAGTGTAATAGTAGACTATTTCAGAGTTCCTGGCCTCTTCTCAGTTTCCTGCTGAGTGTTTAATGGTCCTCCAGTGGTTGTCAGATGGACGTATCTGCTACACATGCATTACTTCAAAGCCAGTGTCTGTTGCAAGATCAATAATTAAGGCTAGACATGTATGCAATGTAATATCGAGGAGAGTAGAGCTCTTGTCTCATGGTTTTCAGCCTTGTAGCCTTCTTAGAAAGATGATAAGGGGTAGTTTCTTTAGAATAGAAAATACAGAAAATGTTTTAATTCTATAGATTATTAATTGACATTAATCACAGAAACAGGCCTTTATAACCACTGTTTTGTAATTAATACATTTATTTAAATTTTTTAAAGACATTTATTTACTTCAGATTATATTGTACATGCATGTAGCAACTCACAAAGAAGGAAACGCTTTCAATGGTCAAACACAAAGAAACTAATTTCGGAAGTAGAATTAAACCGTCGTCATGATGAGTCGCAATTTACTCTACACATTACAATTACTTGTAAAACATCAGTCACATTTTTTTTCATATTCTTTCTGTTCTATTGTCATTTAAAAGTTGGAGACTGGAACGAGCAGACAGTAACTCAGGGTAAGTTACACAAACAAATTAGCCCAAATAGTCTAAATAATCTATAGTGAATGGCAGATGGTCATAGAATGGAAAGAAAAACACGCACCAGCAAACAATCAACAATATAACATTTGTTTGTACAAAAACACAGTAAAATGTATATTTTTAATGTCTGTATAAGAAAATCAATAGAAAGACTCACACCAGAATGAACAATAAAGTACCATGTGTTCTGGAAAGGTCTTACAAAGTACCTTCTGAGGTAGATCAGTCTCCTTCAAGTTAATTGACTTTTCAGGGAAAAGGTCTATTAAGTGTGACCTTAACATGGTACTGCCATCGTGCATGAGGATGTTTGCACAGTGTCCCTTTTTTTCAAATGAGTGTGGTGAGATCAGCCATTTGGAACTTAGTGAATCCTATTTGGTTAGCAAATAGCTTTCAGCATTGACTGTGCAGATTCTGGAGCTGTTTCCACAGTGATAACATCTCTTTTGGACTTCGTCTGTGAACAAGCAGAACTGATTTATATGCACAGGGACTGTCCTTGTCTGTAATAGAGAGATCAAAAGTTAAAAACCCTGGGTGATGGCTCGGAGTGACCCCAAGTCTGTGCAGGCACATGCCAAGAAACACGTCATCAATTGGGAAAAGACGGACCCTCTCAGACACTTCTATCAAACGTAATGCAAGTGAGCCAGAATACACCACCCCTCCCCCTCCAGCATAAGGTGGATACGCACCTTTGTAGAAACTTTCCGGTATGTAATATTTAGCAGATGGCTCACGGTTTGGCATTGCATTACTGATCAAATCCCCTACAAACAAATTCAAGTCTGTTTCATTAGTGTAGGCTCTCCATAGAACATGTTCCTCCCTCACCTTGTGCAGGTAATCCAGAAGAGCATCTGTTCGAACAAAGACATCATCATCGCCTTTGAAGATAAAGAATGGTGTAGGGCAGTACTGCTGGATCCATCGCCAAAGCAACAAGTCCTTTAGGGTTAAATTGAAGAACGTGTCTCTGAAATCCCATTGAATAATATCTCCATACTTCTGGTTTTCAAGATCCAGGAGGTTTTGAAGATCTGGGTGGGGACCTGTACTCGAGTCCTGTCTTCCAAGCAGGAAAACTGTGCGCACTAGTCCCCACTTTTTACTCGATTCCCCTTTTACCAGACCGCTATGACCCCAGGTTTCACGTATGGCTTGTCGGTTCTCAAAGTTCCCGACTTGAGATTTGATTGCCATGAAAAGCATGGGGGACTCTACTCTGAAGTTGTTCCTACAGAGACTGGGCTGATTGATAAGGAGTGGGTACTCTCTGCAGTGCATTGACCCAATAAATGACCTGATTTGCTCAGGCAGATTGTCTACGTCCTGCATACGAGGAACTGAACACTTGCGTGACATGCAGTTGGAAAAACATTCATCCTCGATTTCAGTTAAAAGTTGAGCCTTTGGCTTGCTCACCATTCCAGATGTGTTTCCTCTCAATATGGGATTGTATTGACGGTCCCAAGCATGCTGCAACTGGTTCCATATTGCACTGTCCTCCAAGCGAAGGTTCCAGAAAGGGCTTACTGGATGAGCGGCTAAAGCAGCAGAATTTGTAGAAATCCCAGGAGCAATGTAATGAATAGTTATTTTTGGAGGAGAGTAAGAGATGGTAACAAATATGGACACTACGATATAAATCACAAGGTGACCAGTCATCATACAAGGCAGCAGACACATGCACAGCAGTCTCCCGTTGCATTTGCAGCATCTTCCCATCTCTAGACATAAACAAGTCACACACCTACACAAAGAAAAAGACAGTATTAATGTGCTCTTCTGAGAACTTCATCCATTTGAATGACTCTAAAACAGAGGTAATTGTTTTTAGTCCCGACAATGCTAGAGCAACCCAGCAACCCAACCTCCACTATTTGTCTCCTAATGTCACTTCTACTGTTTCTAACCTTGCAGTAAAAATGGACCCAGTTCTGAAGACAGAAGCTCAGGTCAATAGCACAGTCAGGTCCTGCTTTTACCACCTCAGGCAAATTTCTAAATTAAAGCCCATCCTGAGTGTCCGTCTTCTACAATCTGTGATTCACGCCTTCATCACATCCCGGCTAGATTACTCCAACTCCTGCTTGTATGGCATCAGTAAAGCTGCTCTGTCCAGACTTCAGCTCGTCCAGAATTCAGCAGCAAGGTTCCTGACTGGAGCTGACAGAAGACAACACATTACACCCATCCTTAAATCACTCCATTGGTTGCCCGTTCAGTTCAGGATCAATTTAAAAAATTCTGCTTCTTGCATACAAATCGTTGAACAGTCAGGCCCCTCCCTATCTGAGCGAACTCCTCCATTTCTACCACCCTCCTCGTGCTCTTAGGTCTGAAGATCAGCTCCTCCTAACCGTCCCTAAGGCACGTTTGAAGACCCGCTGGGAAAGGGCTTTTTCTGTCTGTGCCCCAAAACTCTGGAACTCATTACCTCTTCAGGTTAGGCAAGCGCCCTATCACCGTTTTTAAATCACGCCTGAAAACCCACTACTTCTCCCTGGCCTTCAACTCTTAAACCATAAAGCACTAACTCATCTTTAAGTTTTTCCACCTTGTTGATTTTAAATTTGTGTTTTTATATTTTGGTTTTAATTGTTCTATTGGTTTTAGTTTGTTGTTCTTTTAACTCTTTTATCTTTTTTGATTTTTCTTATGATATATATGACTATTTTAGCTTGTGTTTTTTACCTGTTTTTATGTGCAGCGCTTTGGTCGGTTGTAATGCCGTGTTAAAAGCGCTCTACAAATAAAGTGGTATGGTATGGTTTTTCAAAGATCAAAGCTGGGTTTTATTAGGCTATTTTCACATCTCCCTATGCAACAGCACTGTGGTAAACCCCAGCTAACACTCTGGAGTTTATGTCTCCTTGGTGATGGTCCAGTGGGGGTTATTAGCTGTACTTGTTCACACAGAGCATAACCTGTGTAGCTGGATGCTTGTTTGTAGAAACAGCCCCAGTAGTCTACGGAAAATGTGATATCGAATGATTCCCTCTTCCCTGATTCTTTCTTTCATTGAAATAAACAAGTAAGCAAATTCAACATTCCAACTCATTCCCATCATACTCTTGTAACATATTCTATTTGTTGTCACTCGTAGTGTTTACCAAAATAATTGTTTCTGGAAAATAATAAAAGATAAGTCTCAAACTTACTCACGCAGGATAAGCAATATTCACTCTCGTACTGTTTTCATCCGTTATTAGCTGGATATCCGAAAGCACTCCTGTCCACCATAATTTATATCCATAACAGACTGCGTTTCAGGATGCTCTGTATCAGCAAGCTGTGTAACAGGTGTTAGGTTAAGTAACCTGTGCGCATGCGCTCTTTGGATCTTAATTGAGGGGGGAAAATACAGGAGTGGCAGGCTTTACCACATTTAACTCTATGATTCCTCAGAAATAGATTATGATTTGCATCCATGCGCGGCTGGTGGAAATTTGCATGATGTTGCCAAAGTCGACCCAACCACATGTCATGTATTATAAATGTTATTTTACATATCATTAATATAATTGCTATCTATCTATCTATCTATCTATCTATCTATCTATCTATCTATCTATCTATCTATCTATCTATCTATCTATCTATCTATCTATCTATCTATCTATCTATCTATCTATCTATCTATCTATCTATCTATCTATCTATCTATCTATCTATCTATCTATCTATCTATGCCTTTGTGTTGAACAATGTATGACAGACATACCATTAAGCCAGTAGATGTCTAGAACTGCGTCTACGTATTTGTTAGTTTCCTGTTTTTAGCCAATAGGAATGGAAAATGGGCGGGACATAGTGGAGCCGCTTAACGTTTAGCGAGAGAAGAAACACGTTTGGTTGCGCTATGAATGAGGGGCTATCATTCCGGCGAATCAGAGGTGGAAAATACAGTTGCTAGTCCCTACGTACGTTTTTAAATTGAACGAGGTTTTCCTAACAGGTACCTGAATGACCGTTCAATCTTATTTCACCTTGCTGTTGGGTAAGTATTATTTCTAACCTTGAAAGTGATGAGATTTTTTAGCGATAGAACATGCAACAGACCTGTTTATTTGTCTCTGGGCACTAAGTAGCAAGCTTGCTAGCAGATTTTTTTCATACTGTTATTTTTCGGTGGCGAAGGGAAGAGGGAGCTGTGTGGTTTCAGTCGTTTTAGACAAAAGAAACTTTGGTGTTTTAACCGTACACATACTAAAAGGACAGTCAACAAAGACGTGGCTTCGAGTATATGTGAATTAAGTCAGTCAACACTCACAGCTTGTTTTGGAACCCCGTTATAGCGCTAGCTTATTCTTCTCTCCGTGTGTGTTTTTGTGGAGGACGTAACCCAAACACACCGTTTCTCACACTAAAACCAGACGCTGCTTACAAAATAACGGTGCTCGTGTTATCCACAGTATTCTGATAGCTGCATCAGAATGTCGTGGAGATGCGCTGTAGACATATCACGTTTATTTTCCTCATGTTTCTCTGACTTACATCGTGACTTTGTTTACTGAAGGCTCTACTTTCAACATTTTCCCCAGTTATTTCCAGCTGCCTTTTCAAGAATCAATCTTTAGCTGAAGTGATTAACTCACTTGTATGAAAGCCTTGGAGAAGCTAATGCACTCTTATCTATGGTGTTTTTCATTTAGTAGATCCAGACACACTTCTTCGAATTATAGTTAAGTGTTTTTCCATTGTGGTCTATTTGGATCAGAAAGCCATTTATACTGCTCTGTAAGTAACCAGTCCAAGGGTTAAGCTAGATTATTTATTTCTAAGAAATAGCTTGTATTTATAGTGTAATGTACGCAGAACCATCGAGTCTTCTTCCATTTCTTCCTGAAAGATTCTTCACATCAACATTGCTTCTTCTACCTAGTAAAAAGTCCAACATGTTCGTAAAGAAATGACTTGTTTTCCATCTTAGTTCAGATGAGACTAAATTAACTGAATTAGCTTAAATGTCCAATATGTTAGAATTTTACAGTGAAATAATCACAAAACAGTCTAATGTCTCATTCATGTTGGAAGGAAGGTTACATTGAAACAGATTTCCCTCTCAGCTAGCTGCGGGGTTGTCAGTTTTTCTCCTCTCAAAATGGCCAAAGAGGGACGTAGTCACTCACTCAGTGCGGTTATATGTGCAGTATCAACATCTAAGTCGATCCAGGTCGATCTTATGATAATAAATTGGTAGTCTTTATCCACGTTTACGTGCGCATTAGAAAACTGACCTCTCAAATGAAGTTCGTTCCACTCCGGTACAGTAGGTGGCGATATGCGCCCTTTCATGCCGGGCATTTTTCCGGTTAGCTTGTAGCAACACAACTTGTAAACAAACGCTGGCGGGAGCAGATGGAATTGAAACAGGATGTGCACAATGGCTAAAGGAATGGACAAGAACAATGCTGCAGCACAGCTTATTGGTACGTACTGTACTGTTTGATGTTGTTATGAGTGTAACGTTGTGGCGGTGATATTTTCAGACTAACGCTACTGCGGTTGCGTCACTTCCGGAATGCGAGCGTCTAATCGGTTCAGCTCGACTGACCCGTTTACATGCACAGTGAATTCAGACAACTACCGCATTATCTGGGTGCTTCAGCCTGATTAGAAGAAGTTCGCCTTCAGCCAGACTAACGTGTTTACATGTGTTAAAAAAACCGACGCGAGTCTTTTTAGGGCAATAATTTGGTTTTCTGATGCTCAAGTAAACGCACTGACTGTTTACAATATGTGAGCTTGTGAGGTTGCCAAGTCTGCGCTGGCAAGCGCTGCTGTGCTGGCATTTGTACTTCAACACCTTTCAGCAAAAATCAGCAGTGTTGTGGAAAAAACTTAAGTCAGTAAAAGGAGCAGCCCAGAAGTTATTTCTTGTACCTCTAAGAAGCCACGGCATCCTTTTCTTTTACTCATAATATCAGGGGAACAAGGCTGGAGGCTAATGTTGAGCTAGGACTGTGTGATACGGCTTAAACTCAGTATCATGGTATATTGAGGAGTTCACCTTGATAACAATAAATGGACGATAACTACATGTATGCGCAAAAACAAAAGTTGTCCACTAGATGGGGCTGTCATGTGTATTACGTTGAGTCACGTTTTCATGTGACTCGAGGTGGTACAGCTTTTTAAAGGGACGTGATTGGCGCCAAACTACACACATTTTTTTTAATTATCAAATTTATTTACACGATAAAAATTATATCGGTTAGAGTCAGAAATTTTGATAACAATAAACTTTGGATTTATTGCCCAGCCCTAATTGATATAAATAAATGTCACGATATAAAACAAATCACTGTTTTTGTCAATTTTTAATGTTCTCTGGTTTAAATTGAGATATGAAGATATCAGAAGGTTATTTTTATTTTAAAGATTTATTTTTCGAAGGCTTAACATGTCACCAAACATTAAATAAATGTTTTGGATAAACACAAGGTTTATTTTGAACTAAAATCTTCAAGCTTTAGAGAACAGAACTCAATAAAACAGGCATCAAAATATAAATTCTCAAAATGTCTCTGCTTGTTTTAAATATAGCTTCTTTAAGAATAATCAATAAAAAAACAAGACAAAAAACAATGTTATATATCAGTGAAATTTTAAGCAGCTTTAAAATAAATCAATCAAAACAATAAAATAGACATCATCTATGCTCAGAAGGAACAGAATTTTAAATTCTGTATTTCCTCTGTCGCAATCTATTGTGCAGGGATTAATTAGTTTCCATGAGTTTTTCGTGCTTTAAACACAGTATAACAATGTTTTTTTACCTTAATTTACTGACGGTTTCGGCGGAATGATCCAGTGTGTAAACTCCTTCATCCCTATTCATGGTCCTGGGTCCATGTCTCCTTATCTCGATCGTTTTCTTTACACACTGGATCATTCATGGGACGTGGTGATCGACCAGGAAGGCGCAGGCAGTAGGGGGCGGCAACGCCCCTTACTGCCTGCAAATAAACAGCAAAAGTGATGCCGTCAAGTCAGCGTGACTCTGAAGATGGCGGCAGGGAGTCGCCGAAACTGTCAGTAATTTAAGTTAAAAAACATTGTTATACTGTGTTTAAAGTAAGAAAAATTAATGGAGATAGAAAATAAACACAGGAAGAACATAACAAGAAGATCAATTAGTTTAGTCCGCTGAGTGTTTGGTCTTAGCTTTCACATTCAGTTCTGGAGTCGTGTAGAGGAGTGAAATAAAATGTTGCATGCATGATGCCTAAAGTAAATCTCTTCAAACTCACAATCATCTGGGATTACAAAGTATAATATTCTTTATTTTGTTACTTGACACCTTCCTGCTGCTCCTGCTGGTGGAGCTAGTTTATGAGCTCAAACAAATCGGTGCTAGCAGTGAATTAGAAAAAATAGTCGCCTGTAAATATCTCAAGCTACTTTTTCAATTTTATTGGATCATATTTAATTCAGAAAGAATATAAACGATCAGGTCAGATTCTTAGGCTTATTAGAAATATATTGTGAGATCTGTTTCATTTGTTTGCCTTAAGTGAAAACAAGTAATCTAACTGACCCTCTACAGAAACTAGTTGCTATCAAATTTACACATTTAGTGAGATTGCAGATCAGTTCAGACTTTACTGATACCTAAAGTTGCATTTACTTTGCAATAAGTTGAGTTGCACTTGTAACATGTAACACAACTACAAATATAAAAACACCATAATCACAACATTAAGACTTCTTTACAACACAAAGGCTAAAACATTGGATAGATTGCATAAGCAAAAATCTAATCTAAATCAAATTAAATTCTACACTGATTTATTTTTTTTCCAATATCCATTTTTTTAATTTTTTGCTGTTCCCATTTCAATATCATATGTATAATGTGCAGATATGTTTTTCTACTTTTGACTGGGGACACAACCTTATTAAACAGGTTTTATTTTCCTTTAAACTTTTATTTTGGTTATTAAAAATGAGGAAAAGATATTTGTGAGGATTTAACAGAGTGGAAAATTAAACTTATGTATACAGTATGAAGGATAGCCAATTACTGCTCCAAAATCATGAACTGGGTGTGTAGGGTGTTGGCTGTCAGGGTGGTTTATTCTCAAGGTGCTGTAATCATAAGGCTGTGACAGAAATGACAGCTGTGGCTTGTGGCAAAGACTCACTGGTCTTAAGTGTGTTTTCGTTTTTCTCCACTTGCTACATTCTGTTCTTCAAAGTTTAGCCTAGACCGCTCATCATAATTGCCTTAGTTGTGGCACTCTACACAAAATATTGTGAATTCTGTTTATACATTTATTTAATATTCTGTAGGAGTACATACCTTCCCATCTCCTTTCTGTTTGATTCATAAAAATTAAAAGGCCCACCAAAACCCTCAAGTCAAGGTTCAATGTGCTTTATTTGCCATTTTTGCAAGAAAATGTGACATTTACAAACAATAAGGAACTTGTTTTGCACACGGTCTCCTGGTCACTAACAAAATTTAACAAAATCTATATTAAAAATTAGTAGGATGAAAATAATCCAAAATAGATAAATTGTAAAAAGATTATATAAAGAGGATAGGGAAGCATATGTAGAGATAGGATAGTTGTGGTAAATAAACATTTAATGTTGCCAATAAAATATAATATAATATGATTATGATACAATCAATGCAGCTTATGTGAAATCTAGGCTGAGGCACTAATACGTGGGCAGCAGTAGCTCAGGAGGTAGAGCGGGTTGTCCAGTAATCGGAAGGTTGCAGGTTCGATCCCGGCTCCGGCCAGAGAATGCTGCTGTGTGTCCTTGGGCAAGACACTTAACCCGCCTTGCCTGCTGGTGGTGGTCGGAGGGACTGGTGGCGCCAGTGCTTGGCAGCCTCACCTCTGTCAGTGCACCCCAGGGCAGCTGTAGCTACGTTGTAGCTCATCCCCACCAGCGTGTGAGTGTGTGTGTGAATGGGTGGATGACTGATTGTGTTGTGAAGCCCCTTGGGGGGTTGTAGAACCCTAAGAAGGCGCTATACAAATACAGGCCATTTACCATTTAATACAATTTGTCTCTTCACAGCACTAGAAGCAAATATACAGGTGTTGAGATCCATGTGCGCAGTTCTAGTGTCTTGGAGTATTTGAGAGTTTTCAGTAAGTTTGAGCTGCTGTGAGGCTTGTGGTTGAGAGATTTGTGTTAAAAGTTAAGTTAAAGTCCCACTAGTTGTCACACACACGACTGGTGTGTGTGAAATTTGTTCTCTGCATTTGACTCATCCTAGGTCGGGAATAAATAGAAAATTTATCGTTATCAAAATTTCTGACACTTTATCGATATCGTTCAATATTGTATCATGTCAATAAATTTGGTAATAAAAAAATGAAAATATGTGTGTAGGTTGGCGACGTCCATATCCCTTTAAGAAGATGTACCACCTCGAGTCACATGACAACAGGTGCGTTTCCTTTATCTGAACTTTTGGGTAAATCTGTGAGCGTGAAATTGACCGGGAGATTCGAAGCCCCGGTCCTCTTAAGCTGTCCTGTCTCCATATATATTTGGCCCTGTAAGGAATTTTATGAAACATCAGCACCTCACGACTGCTGTGCAGTGAGCTACGTCATCGATCAGTGCAAAACGCGCGAAAAGCAGTAAACAAAGTTCGACGCAATGGAGGAAGCAGCAGTAGTCGGCACGTTTATGTTTGCTATGTTGTTATATGCAGCAATGGCTTCCATCGCTTGTCTCTCTAACAACTCGTGTTTTCCTAAATAACGGTTCCCGCCACATATACGCATTTCCTATTTCCTCCTGAGTTGACATTATTTCCGACTGAGTTATAACCAATCGGCAGCGTTTCCGCCCAGCGTCTTCACCGGGTCTTTTATCGGGCCATTCCGAGTTTCTACCCCTGATCAGGTACTCGGAAGGTTCCGGAAAATGGCCCTGAAAATGGCCGTTCGGCCGGCCCGGTCAATTGGAGGCAAGCGGATGTTGGGAACTTCCGGTAAATTTACCCCGAAGTTCCGATAAAAGAAACCCACCTATTGTGACTCAACGAAATACACATGACAGCCCCATCTAGTGGACAACTTTATTTTTTGCACATACGTTTAGTTATCGTCCATTTATCTTTATCAAGGTTAACTCCTCAATATACCGCAATATTGATTTTAGACCATATCACCCAGCCCTACTTAAAATCAAATGGCTTGGACTCAAATCGGCAGCAAAAAACGTGATTGGAAGATGTCTAGTAGGAACTGTTATAGCGGGCACTATGGGTGGCAACTCTGTCTGCTCTGTTGCATTCAAGGTGTGTTCAAGGCTTGTGTTTCAGCAGTGAGTTGCTGGGTGTGTCGGATCTCTGATGTACAAAGAATCCCTGGATGGACTTTTGTCCCTATTATCTTTTCCGCTGTCTATTATTTTCTGCAGAGACTTTCTCTCACAATTTGTGGTGTTTCCGTACCACACTGAGATGCTTGTGGGGAGAACGCACTTTATCAGTCCTCTGTAAGCCCGTGTGAGGGTGCTGTGGCTCAGGCCTGCTTTCGTGAGAGTTTGTATCAAAGCCTCTGTTGCACTTTTTTTTTTACTTCATGTTGAGGATGAGCTTGTTCTTTTCTCCGTAGGCTAAGTCAACAAACCATACACAAGTCATTATGTCCTCCATCCTTCCATTCACTCCTCCTGTTGTGAAACGCCTCCTGGGATGGAAGAAGAGTCCAACGGGAAGTGGAGGAGCAGGAGGAGGAATTGGAGGTGTCGGGGAGCAGAATGGAGGAGGACAAGAAGAGAAATGGTGTGAAAAGGCAGTAAAAAGCCTGGTGAAGAAACTTAAGAAGACCGGTCAGCTGGATGAGCTGGAGAAAGCAATCAGCACACAGAACAGCAACACCAAGTGTGTCACAATACCCAGGTGAGAACAGGAAATGCACATTGTTTATGTATTCTCTGTATGGCTCTGGACCAGGTAACTCGTGTAAATGAGATTTGATATCTCTGTGAGTTTTCACCTGTTTAAATAAAGGACTAATAATAGTAGTAATAATAATAATGTTGATTTTTACACATTAATGCTGGCAAACACATCAAAATGGTGACTGTCACAACTGCGTTTTGTCTCAAAATATTTAGGAGAATAGGTCTGCTTTTGATCATTTTTCTTTGGTATATAGATATATAACATACACGTGTATACTTGTCAAACATATTTCAACAATTGAGAATGTGGGAATTCCAAACGTGGGATACAGCCGATACAAAAGCCCATTCACAGTTTGCATGCACTGGTGTTCTATGATTGCACATATTTTGAAAAAGAGTGTGGAGTTCACAAACATATAAGAAAGTATAAAATAACCAATGATGTGCACATGCATGGGGACAGGAAGTGAAGTCGCTGTTGTGCAACAGCAGATCCACTTCCCCCTCGTTCTGTGCCATAGGTTCACAACTTAAAGCAACAGAAGTGAAACCTGATTTGAGGAAACTGATGCCCCATAAAAAAAGTCTACAGCAAACCTGCTGGCTTTTTGTCTCAAATGTGACATTAATTTAGCAACATCCAGACCAACCTTAAATGTACTTCCTGGTAATTAAAGAAAGTGCATCAGACTTGGATGGAGATGTGTTTTCTTTGGCATTACTGACATCTGAGGAATTGATCCAATGACAAACAATTTTTAGAGTCACTAACTTTTAAGCTTTTTTTGTCACCAACATCTGTTGTTTCAAGGAAAAGAACCACTGAGCTGTTGAGACATTCGTTTTATTGCCTCATCACAACACCATGTGCATTGTTTGAATTAAGCTCAAGCTCTGTATTTGGCAAAGCACTCCCATCTCTGGCACTAATTCTAAAAAAATAACAACAATGCCTCATTTTTTTTGTTAAAATGTGCAACACTGTTGTAGTGGGGAAACATATTTAAACCCTACAAGGATTAATGACTTTGGAGTTGGGTTTCAAGGGAAAACAACACTTTTGTTTAATTAATCTGTATATCTGTGCTTACCCAATGTGAGACCATGTTTCTACTGATCTTTATCTTATCAACAGGAAGACGTGATTTCACAGACACAAAAATATGTCTTGTTGTGTGTTTAATTGTCTTCTGGAAGAATGTGCACTCGATCCAGTTTTTAGTTTAAACTTAAACCAGTGGGTTACTGGCCCTGTGCTGTCTTTCAGGCACCAGACTAGCAAAGTGTGCAGAAATTTGTGAATACAGACACACTTGCACTTGTGGGTGTTCTTGCCTGTTCTTTAAAAACTATTTTCTGCCGCATATACATTTTTGAACAGAAATGTAAATTTGTATTATTCTTTTTGGCATAAATTTGATTTAGTTAACTCTAATGTGTGTCTGGCTACATAGTCCTGTAATGCACTTAGTTTTACAGCATTGTGTTGACCTATTTTTCTTTTTTTAGATAAGCTGCTTGTTAGGTGAGATGACAAAACCATGCAAGGTACAGGGTCAGTAGAAGTGGTTACGATGTTCTTGATTTAGGGCTGAATGATTGTAGGAGAAGACTGAATTGTGAGTTTTCTGGCAGAAATTGTGATTTCAATTCACAATTTTCTTTAAATCAAGGTTCAGCACATATGTACAATAATATTTACAAACGTGACAGGAAATGACATACCATCAAAACATTAAAATCGATTATTCTAGTAATGCAAGGAGGAAAACTGAAGGTAAGAAATGCGTTCGAATGTATTTATTAACAAAAAAACATGCATGCAGTTTCCCTAGCATTGTATTACTAAGGCAGGCCGCCTGGATGTTTTTCCAGCAATTGCAATTTTGATCGAAAATGATAGATCGTTCAGATCTATGTTGCTCTAACTTTTTTCTGTACAGCTAAATGGTTAAATAAGTTATTGAAGGTCAATGGAAAGTAGATATTGTTCAGCAATATTAGTTTTATTTCTTGTAGTTTTATTATCTTGCTGTCTGCTCAGAAGTTTTTATTTGTATAGCACCTTTCACAGGCAAATGCCACAAAGTGCTTCACAACATAGTAAAAATAAAACAATAAATAAGTAGTAATAAAAACAAGGAGTAAAACTTAGCATAAAAGGCCAAGACCACACAGAAATCATAACCACCCACAAATGACTAGTTAAATGCTTGAACAAATAAATGAGTCTTAAGTTCACTCTTGAAAATTTCGATAGGGGTAGATCATTCCAAAACCTAGGAGCTACAGCTTCGAAGGAACCTCTAGTGCAAAAATAAGCGCGAGGAACTTTGAGCAAATTTTGATCCATACACCTCTGAGCCCACGCAGGGGTGTAGGGGTGGATCGGATCATTAATATAAGAGGGAGCCTGTCCATGCAGGGCTCTGAAAACCAGAACCAGCATCTTGAACGTGTATCTAAAAGACACAGGCAACCAGTGAAGTTGTTCTAGGATGGGAGAATTGTGAATCCTTCTATTAGTGTGAGTCACGATAATTACTGACTATTGAGTCCATAGTCATGTGACTTGTTTTTGAGTTTGTTCTTATCTGTATTTGTTTTTCCTATCAATGGAGTCAAGTTTGAAATCACAACTTGGGTCTAACTGCAGAAATGGTTTCTGGCTAGATGTTGACTCTGCAAACATGGTAGAGGCTGAGGAGCAGGATGTAGCGTTTAAAAGAGCACAGCCGTTTTCTGCAGATAGCACTCCGGGCTTTTGGTGCATAACTGACTTCCCTTTGAACGTAAGGAAGTTTGCCTGATAAAGGCTAAGATAAATAGCCTGGCCCTGGTGTTGTAGTTGTCTTCTTTGGTGGGTGGAGGTTGGGTGGAGAATGTTAAAAGGGTATCTGAAGAATTGTAAGGTGATAGCAACTGTATAGCTTTGTAGATTTCTGTTTGAGCAGAGGTAGGAAATATGTTAATTGAGACTGAAACAGAGCAGGAATTTACAAGAGTAAGTTTAAGCATTAACGTTGAATGGCTTCAAAAATTACAATTTTCAGTGTTTAGCTGTGCAAAGATCCAAATTTACTCAAGTAAATTTGTTTAGTTCACCTTTTTACCTTAGCTTTAATCATAAACCAATTTAATGGTTTGATGGTGAATATTCAGAGTCAAGCTCACATCAAAGGGTAATTACAGAAAGGTTATTGTGCACTTTACTTCTCTGCAATTGTAGAGTGGTTAAGTGCCTGCGCCGTAACTGGAGGGTTGCAGGTTCGAGCCCTCTCGGTCGCAGTCGTTGTGTCCTTGTGCAAGACACACCTTGCCAGCTGGTGGTGGTCGGAGGGACCAGTGGTGCCGGTTCTTAGCAGCCTCACTTCTGTCAGTGTACCCAAGGACAGCTGTGGCTACACTGGAGCTCATCACCATCAGTGTGTGTGCATGGGTGAATGACTGGCAGGGTTTCCCTTCCATAGGCTTTACGCGCACACCCCTATAGTAAAAGACCTATAGGTTTTGGTCAGAAACAAACACAACAGAGGTCACTAATTAGGCCATCAAGGTCACATGAGTCCCGGGCCCTCTGGTTTCACATACATGTGAAACATGAAAAAACAACTTTGAACAGAGGAGGAGGCCTCGGGTTTCATCTTTCCAACGCCTACAGTGCAGCCTTGACTCGTCTCCCCAGGCAGTTGAACTGAAACTCACCCCTTGAGATGTGAGCAAACTGTGGACATGTTGGCTTTGTTAGGGACCCACTAGGATTGTCAGCACCAACGACAATAACGGGGATTTAAGAAGATGCATTTTTGTACAATTAATCATTAAACATGCTAAAGAATTAGTCGTTGCATTTCACTCGATTGCATCAAATCAGTCTGGTTTGTATTTGTCACTTCATCGTGTCATTTTTTTGGTCTCTTACTTTGAAACAGAGAATGTTTTTTTCTTCCATTTCTGCATTTCATGCCATTAAGAGACCTACTGTACACATCTGTGATATCATCTTAAGTTAAAACATCTCATGTTTACCATCTGTTTGCTTTTATTTTGATCATTCTACTTTTGCATTTGTTGTGTGTGTGCGTGCTTGTGTGTGTGTGTGTAGCAATTGCTCAGACCTTTGGGGCCTAGGCTCAGGCCATACGATAGAGCAGTGGGACTCTGCTGGCATGTACGGATACCCTGACCACAGCAGGTGAATACACTCAAATGCACCGTCATCATACATCTCTGCTGCAGAAACTGATGGTGAATTATTGCTTTAATGATTGTCATCAGTGTCTAGTGTTGTATGTATGCACCACTAAACCATCACTAATAGTACAGTAAGTTGTACTTAAACGGACAAATACGGCCATCCTCGAAGTGTCATGATGTGGGTTATCTCAGCAGAATACCACCTTGCAACAAGCTTGCTTTGATGTACACCATCACATTAGATATTTAGAGGCACAAACACCTAAAATAAGTTTTCATTGCCACTCTTTAGTCTTCCTATCAGCTATCATCTCTTTCCTAATCGTCTCAGGTCACTCGATGGGCGTCTTCAGGTGTCCCACCGAAAGGGGCTTCCTCACGTCATTTACTGCCGATTGTGGCGATGGCCGGATCTTCACAGCCACCATGAGCTCAGGGCCATTGACGCATGCCAGTTTGCATTCAACCTCAAGAAGGATGAAGTGTGTGTCAACCCCTACCACTACCAGAGAGTTGAGACGCCTGGTAATAATCATTATAGGAAACAGTTTTTTGACATTTTGTTTCTTTTATGGGCCCCATTTTTACTTTTGAGTTATGTTGACTCAAAAGTAAAAAAAACAAGTTCTGATTACTTTGACCTGGTCTAGATGAAGTAGGCTCAGCGGTTGATAGTGTTTACGTTTATTTTTTCTCATTTATTTGTGATTATACAGTTTTACTTGTCATTAAAGCTGTTGTTGGTTGTTGCTTCTCTCCTCAGTGCTGCCTCCAGTGTTGGTGCCACGCCACACAGAGGTTCTGACAGAGCTTCCGCCTCTAGATGACTTTACAAACTCCATCCCCGAAAACACCAACTTCCCTGCAGGCATAGATCCACCTAATAACTACATACCAGGTTTATATAAACTTTTTTTTTTCCTTCTACAATAAAAACCCCACAAATGTTCTTATCAGGACTTTTCAGCCTAAGAACAAAATTGCCCTAATTGTTACACACTGGAACTTTATTAGCACTCAGTAACATAAGAAAGAAAAATGCTTTTCTTGATTATTATAATAAAAACACGTCTTTCATTCAGGTTTTTTCTTTATATACGATCAGTGGCTTGTTTTAAATGATTTCTTAATCACTTATTTGTTTCCAGACACTCCTCCTCCCGGCTACATGAGTGAAGACGGGGAGACCAGCGACCCACAAATGAATCAAAGTATGGAATCAGGTAGTTTAGCTCAGTGTTGTGGGTATGAGCAGCTCTGAGTCTCATTTCTCAGAACAAATGTCATCAGATCAGTTTGAGACCTTAAATGTAACTTTTTAAGTTTTCTAGACCTTTTTTGTGGTTTTATTGTTTGGAAGTTAAATCTAAAGATGAAGACGTTCTGTTTAATTCTTTCAGCTCAGAAGGTTGTTTACTACATGTAAATTAATTTCAAACATAATTTCTAATACAAAATAATTTAACCATTTTCTAAAGGTCATAATACCTGGGCGACGGTGGCATAGGAGTTAAGTGGACGCCCCGCAATCGGAAGGTCGCGGGTTCGCGTCCCACTCGGTCTGTCGCCGTCGTTGTGTCCTTGGGCAAGACACTTAACCCGAATTGCCTCTGTTGGTGGTGGTCAGAGGGGCCGATGGCGCAACAATGCAGCCTCGCCTCTGTCAGACCGCCCCAGGGCGGCTGTGGCTACTCAGTAGCTTACCATCATCAGCAGTGTGTGAATGTGTGAGTGCATGCAGCGTCTTTGAGTGTCCTAACAAAGCGCTATATAAGTTCGATGAATTATTATTATTATTATTATTAAAATATTTACTGTTTTATTTTTCTATAAGGTTCTCCTGCTGAGATGTCACCCAGCGCGCTGTCACCCACCAGTCATGGCCTTGGTAGGATTGTTGTTTTTTCTACGTTTACTCCATTTGTTCATGTTGCTTCACAGGCCTGAGAAAACAAAGTAAAATTTGAATAGTTGTTAGCTTTAAGAAAATTGGAACCGGTTGGTCATAATTTTAATAATTCATGTCAGAAATTTGCATCAGTAAAATCAGGAGACCTGTACGGTTCTGCATTATAAACATAAATAAGTCCTCTTTGATTTCTTTTCAGACCTGCAGCCCGTCACCTACAGCGAACCGGCCTTCTGGTGTTCTATAGCCTATTATGAGCTGAACCAGCGGGTGGGAGAGACGTTTCATGCCTCCCAGCCGTCTCTGACCGTTGATGGCTTCACCGACCCGTCCAACTCAGAACGCTTCTGTTTAGGGCTTCTCAGCAACGTCAACAGAAATGCAACTGTCGAAATGACAAGAAGACATATAGGTAAAAACAATGAATAGTGATTTTTATTCAGTTGGATTTCAGCTTCATTTACTTGTTTGTTTGTAACTCCGTAGGTCGTGGCGTCAGGTTGTATTATATCGGAGGGGAAGTCTTCGCCGAGTGCCTCAGCGACAGTGCCATATTTGTTCAGAGCCCCAACTGCAACCAGCGATACGGCTGGCACCCAGCCACCGTCTGCAAGATACCACCAGGTTAATACGCAAAAATACCAGTTCTTTTAATGATACACTGTTTTTTTCTAGTTGATGAACCTCAGATTTATTTTTTGGGATGTAAATTTAAAGCTTTTATCCATAAATGGATTCAAAATCACCACCAATAAGCAAAACTCCACACATGTTCACATCATCAAAATAAGTTAGAGTGCCTTTTGTCCCAGCAGCTACAAATGAAGCAAAGGCTTGGTGAAAGCCACAACAAGCCTCCACATTGTGACAGTATTTATCACACGTTCACCCACACACTGACTCATCTGTACCCATGTTCGTTTGAACATTGGATGCCCGACCAAATGGGCCACGTGAAGATGCTCATTACTGAGCTTCAGAGCTGCACAGAAACTAAACACGAGGATCTTGATGACGGTAATGGTTAGTCCTTGTAAGCCTTCTGGAGGATGACTGATGGCGGCACACCCACTCATCACAAAGCTGCTGTTGCTGCTTTAATTGTGTTTGTTTAACGTGAACACAACAATTCTAAAGGAAGCGGGCCTTTGTAGACAAAAGCTTATGGTTGCATTTGCTTAGCACTCGTCATTCCTAAGTTGGTGGATGTGTGTCATCTCTTTGGTAGGTTGATTTATTTGTTCTTTTTTTTTTTAGGTTGTAATCTGAAGATTTTTAACAACCAGGAGTTTGCTGCCCTGCTGGCCCAATCGGTGAATCAGGGGTTTGAGGCGGTGTATCAACTAACCAGAATGTGCACAATCAGAATGAGCTTCGTCAAGGGCTGGGGAGCAGAGTACCGGTTTGTTTCACATCATGTTCTTGTTCTGTCATCCAAAACAAATAGGATTTACTTTCCTGTCCTGGAATCCGCTGGGGTGTTCCTGTGAAAATAAACTACTACTGTAAAAGACTCGCTCCAGATAGTTACTCTTACACCTATTGGGCTAGAAGGTCATTTTTGACATTGAGATGCCCTTGGAAGATAAAAGCACTCACACAAAGCCTACCTTATGTTTACATTTCATTTATCAAACAAACAACAAGCAAATTAAATTCAAAACATCAGGATTTTCTTTACAGCTTTGAATTGCTAATTTATTCAAATGTATTTTTATAGCACAGATTGATCGTTATCATGCGTTTGTAGCTTGTTGGTGGAATCAGCTACACTTTATTAAAACGTATTTGTGCTCACAGCTTTTCTTTACACCGTGCCAGCCAGACAGAAGTGTTTGTGGGAATGTTTTGGCTCGTTATCAGTGGCCAGGGTTACACGGCTGTGTTGCAAGGCAGATTAGCCGTTTCTACTTGGTGTCTCCAGAGCCCAGACCAGTCAAGACTAGACCACTAAGCCATGCTTTGTGTTTGATCCTTTGGGAAACCTCAGTTTTACAAACTTCCATTTGCTTTTTTCTTATTGTTTATAGAAAAACACAACTCTTATACATTATTATTGTTGTTATTGTGGTTGTTATTATAGAGCCATTTACCATTTACTTTTGGGGGGTCATATCTAGCATATTTTAAAGCTACAAAGCCAAGTTTTTAATGTCACGTTTGTGTTTTTATTTTGTGTTTTTATTCCCACAGACGTCAGACGGTCACCAGCACTCCATGCTGGATTGAGCTGCACCTCAACGGCCCCCTCCAGTGGCTGGATAAAGTGCTGACCCAAATGGGTTCTCCTACAGTGCGCTGCACCAGCATGTCCTAAACAAGAGTTAGACTCAAAGTCAGACTGACTTTTCTCAGCATTCAAATGGTTTATTCTGAAGGAGACCACCATGCAGTCTTAAAAAAAAACAACTAACAACATTTTAAAAAAAGAGAGGAAAGAACAAAAAAAGAAAGATTACAAAAATGGACCTATAGGGGATCAGGGATGAGAGTGGAGTTGAAAACCCTCTGGATCAGTTTGTTCAACATCGGGGCTGACTTTTTAGTTCTCATCAGCAGATTAATTGAATATTCATATCAGAACAATGATGTAATAATGGACCAGGCCACATCTGGGCTTTTATCAAGAACCTGCAGCATCTTCAGGAACACCGCCATAGTTTTGGGGATCAACCTTGTAATTTTAGAAACCGACTATCCAACCAGCAGTTCAGCTCGACTCTTCACTACATACCAACACAGCACAGCTCTGGTTTGGTGTGAATATTTCTGTTTACACTAGGATGACTGACTACTGCCACTCCAGCTTTATGTTGAACCAAAGTCTACGTTCCACCTGGGCACGACGTTCTTCTATTGTTTTACTGATTAGAGACCAGTTATCTTTTCCATTATCCTGTTGTTGTAATCACAGACATAACCACCACGGTCTTCAGCTCAAACTAAACCCAAATGGTTACAGGTACACAAATACAGGTGTTTGATCAAATACTTTCCCTGGCGTCACCGGATCGTCAGCCCTGTTTTTGCTGTGCCTCAATTAGAAGGAAAGTCCTATCTAATTTACTCTGTTTAAATGTGACTCATCAGCACAGATCAAGAAAGCGCATGCTACATGTGACCCCTCAGAGCCAGCTACAGTCGGCTTTGCTGCCTCTCGTCTGACAGACGGTGGAATATTTATCTCAGAGTTTTCCCATTTGCTCAAGATGCACAAGAATCTCAAACTGATGCAGTTTTCCAATTATTGAAAATTTATCAAGAGAAAAAGTCCTACAGCGTGGGACTTTAATTATAAAAGTTTCTATCAAGTACTTGCACTGTCCTGAATATGCACCTCTAAGAAAGTTGCCTTCAAGTATGCTCTGAATTGTGAAGATAGGAATGTGGAAAATTCCCCCGTCCCCCTTCACTGTAAACTTTTATCATCTCGATCAACTGGTTAAATTGTGTTCATTTGGTATTACGGAGATTTGTGATCTAAAACCAGCTGGATATTTTAAAAACTTCAACAAGCAAGTTTTACTACATTTATTTTCTTTACAAAAAAGGTTTTAGCTACATTTTTGTATTTTTTATATATAAATATATTTAAATCTTCAAAGTTTTCTTTCTTTTATTTAGATATCAGTATTTTTTGTTCTTTTTCTGTTAGTAATGATTCGTATGTAGCGTAGGAGTGAACCATTTCCTAGAATCCGCCACTGGAAACATCTAGAATTGTTCAGACTATGACTGAAGAGTCAGAATATCTTCTAAACACAATTTGGCTACCTAAATTATAGAAGCAGCAAGGACATTTTAATTGATATTTTTAAAGAAAACAAACAAAGTTTTTATCAGTTTTCCGGCTGCAGAGATGTGACCAAAGATGAAGCACATTTGTTTTTGTTGGCTTGATGAATGACAGCACAAGTTATTACAGTCTTAAGTGACTGGAGGGTCTTTAAATGACTGATTTGTTTTTGGCTATGGTTACATGACAGTATAGCAGCTCAGCAATACAGTATTGTGATTTTTGTGTTCCAACAGTTGGTTAAAGTAATAAAAAAGTAACCTGACACTGGAGAGTTGGTTTGAATTCTGTTTTACTTCATAGATACGTCTATACTCTAGTTTGCAGTAGAAAAGCTGTCACCAGTTTCAGTACAACAGCTGCTTTTTAATCATTGTACACTGTAAATTTATTATGAGTTGTTTACATGCACACGTCCCTCTTTTCTGTAAAATATTTCACTCAGTGAAAGTACAAACAATGATCTTTAGAACAGTTTTGCCTCAGTATTTCAACTAAAAATATCACATTTAAAACTAGTTTCACTTTCTCTAAACAAAACCTAATTTTTGTCTGCGCGCATGTAACTTATTTTCTGTTTTTTGTTTACTGCAATGAAAATGTACATTAAATTTGTCTGCAAACGCCCACATGATGTAACATTACCTGTTACTGTCAGTATCCTGCAGAAACTAGACTGAGGACAGTTTTGATGATGTTTCCTAGGATGAAAACAATTTTGTTTGATCCAGGTTGATTATCAATAGCATACTTCTTTAAAGAACTGGATTCAGATGACTTCTAACCTGAAAGCATTCTGACTGATGTTTTCCTCCTTTTTTCTTGTGTTCTTGCCATTTCAGCCGTCGTTTTTGTCAAGCTGAAGCATGTTTGTCTTTTCTAAGGTTGTTATTGACGGCCACCATGTTTGTTCTATGCATCAACATAAAATCATTTAAACTGCATTAACATAGTCTTTGCTTATTGCTAAACTATTTTGTGCATTTTGCCAGGATTGCGTAAACATTTAGTTTTCTTCAGATTAAGAGCTTCCTTAGATTTTAGTACAATAAAACCAACAAGCTCTCGTCCCCGTCAGAAGGGAAACTGGATTCAAATGAGGTTTATGTGAAGGATGCTTTCTGAGGTCCACATTCCTACATACAGACAGTGTATTTCTTCTTATTGTGATGACAATTGTGTATTCCAAAAAAAGGCCCCTTTCTGGTGAAGCACCATGAAAGAGGCCTTTTGGATAAAGTGAAGTTCCTTACATGTCATTTGTGATATGATGTTATATAGTTGTATTTTTATTTTCTCATACTCCCTCTGCTTGCTGTGAACAGAGCATATTCACTAGAACACAGCTTGTTAGGATTTATGTATTCTTCCAACACTGATCTTCATGAGATTTCAGCTATTCTACATTTACCACTTCTTACAGTATACACTAATAAAGCTGTTTTACTTCAGCTGGAGTGTGCTTAATTTGTTCAATGCTCTTTTTCACTTTCATATTTGTTTTAATAAAACAATAAGATTGTGTTAATGCACCCATGATCATTTGATTATTGGTTGAATATTATAATTATAAAAACAAATAATTTAAGATAAAGCATTGAAATTTAAAGCCAGATCTTTGTTAATAGTTTTATCAGAAGTCAATGACCTTAAATTAGATTTTTATTTCACTCATACATGAACATTCACTCTACATCTGATGTGGTTCTGTGCAGTACTGGAGCTCCGCAGTGTATGCTCTCACCCTTTCTATTTACCTACACCAAGGACTTCACCTACAACACCAGCAGCTGTCACCTCCAGAAGTTCTCTGATGACTCGGCCATTGTTGGCTGTGTCTGAGGGGAATGACCTGGAGTTCAGGTCAGTCATTATGGACATTGTGGACTGGTGTGAGTGTAACCACCTTTGCTAAACACCAGTAAAACAAAGGAAATGGTGATTGACTTCCAGAGAAACACTCCTCATCACTCACCAGTAAACATCTAGGGTGCAGACATTGAATTGGTGGATACCTTTAAGTACCTGGGTGTTCCCCTCAACAATAAACTGAACTGGTCCCAAAACACAGATGGGTCAAAGCTTCCTCATCCTTCAGTTAATTCCCAGATGCTAAAATGCTTTTATCCGTCTGTTGTTGGCTCTGTTATTCATTCTGCTGTGGTCAGTTGGGGTGCAGGCAGCTCTGACCGAGACAGGAAGAGACTGAACAAGCTAGTTAACAAAGCTAGCTTGGTTCTGGACTGCCCACTGGATTGTGTCGAGGACGTGTGTGAAAGGAGGATGTTGGTGAAGCGGACCTCCATCTTGGATAACCCCTTCCACCCACTGTATTCCACTGTGGAGGCCATGGACAGCTCTTTAGTGGCAGACTGAGACATCCAAGTAAAACATCATGTAATGTTTTAATGTTTTACTTTTTTAAGAATGAAACAAACATCTCAAATATTATTGAAAGTTTAGGATTTTATTTTTATGTTTTAGTATTTTTAGCAATAAACAGAACTTGGTTCATGATTCAGCATTTCTAAAATGAGACCATTGGGTTCAAACAAAATAAACTAAGCCAAATATTTCATTTTGTGTTATTTATTTCCTACCCTTGAACTGAAGTATAGAGAATATACAGAAATATGTGTTTCAAAAGCTGCTCAATTAAAAGCTAATATATACCCCCTTTATATTTGATCAACTAAATTAAAGGCAAGAATTGGAAATGTCCTTTAGGTTGTCAGTATTTTTTAAGATTCTGTCAGCATCTGCAGAGCATGTTTTTCCCACAGCCTGAGATGTGACTGTTGAATGAGGAAACAGAATTTTGTTTTACTTTGTTAAATCTATGTTTAAAATGTTTTGCACATTTACATTGTCCTAAGGACTGTTGTGATTGAAGAGCTTTTGGGGAGATGGTATGTTGTGTCAGATATGTTTTTATTTAAAAAAAAAAAGCACATATATTTATCGCTGAAAACAAATCCAAATGAAATAATTGTGATGCATCGTGATGCATCAAGATATCGAATCGAATCGTTGACCCAATAATCGCAATCGTGAAAAAACATGGATTCTCGAAAGGACCTCAAATGACTGCAAGCAAAGAAAGAGGCAGAGAAAAGTTACTTAAGGAATCAGTATGATGGAAAAATTAAACAACTGAGAGAGGAATTAAAAGAGACTAGTACAAAATTAACAGAGCAGAACACAATTTGCCAAAAAATGACAGCTTTCGAAAAAGACCTGTTATCAAAATGTAATACTCTTAATGGGGGATACAAAAGCCTAAAACGCAAACATACAGGCCCAACTGATTCTCGCTTTTAGGAAAAATTACAGAATACTCCAATCCCTAAAGAAGATGATACCTCAGCAGCCCTGGAACAATTTAGAGGAAAAAAACCCAAAAAATTCAGAGTCTTGAAGATGATATCAACACACTGCAAAAACAAATAAATGAAACAAAAGTACCATCTGAATTGTCAGACTTCAAACTGAGACAACTGAGAGTTGAGTTGGCAAACAAATAGGTAATTGTTCCACAGAATTCCAAGAAACAAGATTTTCAAATGAAAGGAACCTCAAAAAATGTTCAAAACAAATCGAGGACTTAGAGTGTAACCAGAAACATCTCAACTATGTAATAATAAAAAAGATGCTCAAATCTGCAGGAACAAAAATGAATAAGAAAATATGAGGGTGAGCTGTCTGTCATAAAAATCTATTTGGACACAAAAGGGGACAGGTATGAAAAATTCATCGACCAGCTAACAGAGACTGCGGTCAGTCTAAAGACTTAAAACGCATGATTACAAGGTCGGGAAGCCAGCGAAGGAGAAAGAACAAAACTGCTTGAAGTAAGAGAAGCAGAAAATAAATGCCTCCAGGACCAAATTAAAATTACTTAATACAAAATGGGAAGATCCCCAAAAATTGTTAGATAAGACCAAAAACATGGAGAAAAAGCTGTGTAATAAAATAGCTGAACAGGAAGTGGCTTTAAAATACATAAAGCCAAGATGAAAAAAAACAAAGTTTCGAAGGGCGGGACTAAGCCAGCATGAAGGATAAGCCAAACTCACGAACAAGAACAGACAGGGGTGCCTAACTAAATTAATATGTTGCAGTAAAGGGAAATGATGAACAAGATCAGATGAAGATGCAAAGACAATATAAGAAGCTACAGAGGGTGGTACATATTTATATATATATATATATATATATATATATATATATATATATATATATATATATATATTATTTTTTTTTTTTTCTCCTGTTTTGAATTGAATTACAATTTAAAAGCATTTTTTATATTGACATTAAAAGAGCTTGAGTTTACAATAATAATGTCTATTGTTTGATTCTCTGTCTCATTATTTAATCTGGATTTGCGTCTATATAAACAAACAGCTTTTGTCTAAAAACAAATAATACGCTTACATTTGAACTATTTCTCTGTAGAACACAAATGTTCTGATCTGATCGTTACCCCAAAGTTTTTAAACCAGATAGCAGGGAGGAGGTTTTCTCTTATCTAGCATTAATTTTTAAAGCCAGATATGCAAAATGAAGAGGAGATTGTACAATTACAGAACAACAGATGCATCCTCAGGATGCTGCACACATAGACCTCAGTGGAAACACATTTAACATGTGGTATTGCTGCCTGCTGCTAACTCATCTCTGCTGTGTTTTCATTCAACTCAAAGTCCCACCTCCAGCTATTTTACAAAGAGCAATTGTGGAAAATTACAGTCAGACCTTTTTTTGGAATAAAACACTTCTTCATTTAATCCAGCAAGTATTTTTGCTGGTTATTATTCAGCTAATGAGTTCCAGCAGCAGAAATCTGAGGTGAACACAAGACTTTTAATGTGAGAAAATAAATCATCTCAGAGAGGTTGGTGAGACACAAAGAGCATCTCCAGGAGGGTGCTGACTAGAAGAACAGAAACGAGGGCAATGTCAGCCTGAAACAAAAAGTTACAGTTAGGAACTTTGTTTATTAATGCTTAATAATGCACTAAGTAGCGTTAACAAAGGGACCCTTATAGTAAAGTGTTACTGAAAAGTGTTTTCAAAAACAATGCAACAAATGTAGGCTCAAGGGTGCTGACGCTGAATACTGTAGTTAGAAAACCAGATCTTGGAGACACAACTGGTAAAATGGTGTGTTTGTTTCTTTGCTCCAGCACACATCTCAGTATAATAGTAATTTATGATTCCAAATGTCTAACTGGATGCTTCCTCGTGTTTTTTCGTTCCTTGCCATGTTTTTGCAGATGTATTTGTATTTTTGCAAAGTTCGGCTTTGAATAAAGTCAGGTTTTTCCCATTTGGAGACAACTGTGTGCTTTGGTATTATTGTTTATATATATATATATATATATATATATATATATATATATATATATATATATATATATGAAACACACTTCAGCTGAAGTAAAACAACGTCTTATTGTTTTATTTAAAAAAAATAAAATTGAAAATGAAAAAAGAACATTGAACAAATGAAACACACTTCAGCTGAAGTAAAACAGCTTTATTAGTGTATACTGTAAGAAGTGGTAAATGTAGAATAGCTGAAATCTCATGAAGATGAAAATATATATATATATATATATATATATATATATATATATATATATATATACTGCTACTGATAAAAATGTTTCCATATTTTTTTGAAGTTCTTATATATATATTTATATATATATATATATTCATCTTCATGAGATTTCAGCTATTCTACATTTACCACTTCTTACAGTATACACTAATAAAGCTGTTTTACTTCAGCTGAAGTGTGTTTCATTTGTTCAATGTTCTTTTTTCATTTTCATATCATTTTTTTTAATAAAACATTAGGACGTTGTTATGCACCCATGTTCATTTTGATGATTGGTTGAATATTATAATTATAAAAAAGATTTCTTAATTTACAGTCACTTAAAATAAAGCATTGAAATTTAAAGCCAGATCTTTGTTAATAGTTTTATCAGAAGTTGTATCATTTGTATCAAAGATACTGCTACTGATAAAAATGTTTCCATATTTTTTTGAAGTTTTTTTTTAGCTTTCATTTGTCCTCAAATCTTAGAAGTATGTATTTCTCCTGTATGTGTATATTTTTTATGTTTTACTTAAACTAAATCCAATGATTTAGTCTGTTGGATCAGAATAAATGTGGGTAAAATATATAAATTATATAAACAACACTAGATGCAATAGACCTGTACCATTTCAGCTCGTTTATTTACAAAAATCAATACAAACAAAAGTAAAGGTAATGTTTTTTTCCCATTCTGACTAAAAAATTAATATTTATTGTTTAGTTTTTTCAAAATGTAAAACTAGTCTTTTCTAAAAGTATATTTTCTAATGGATGCATATGACAAATAATGTAGCTTGTCTTGAATGGTATAAGATGTGGTATTGTATTCTATTTCTTTTCACTCTTTTTTAAAAATTTGTTCGAATTAAACTAAAACTAAAATGAACATACTCATATGTTTCCTAAAATTTTATTTACATGCTATGTGCAAAAATGTATACAATAGAAAATAGTTTTGGTCTAATTTACCTATCTAAAGGACTTTAAACAATGGAAACAACAACCAAATGTGTCTGTTTGGTGTTAGATGATAATTATTGTTTGGCCAGTAGAGGGCGCCAAAAGCAAACAAATAAAAGTAGAGTTGTTTGTTCTACAATAACATTCTTCTAAATCAGATATCTTTTTCATCTTTATCTGTGTTTGGGCAATTTGGAAAACTTATGAACATAATTTAACACTCGGTTTGCAAATTTTACATCACAGTCAAGTTTGACTCGAATCTAAAACAGTAAAAGTTCAAGTTATATTTGAACCAGATACTTATGAACCTTGATCAATGTCACTATGTTTCTGTTTCATCTCTCTCACACACACACACACACGCATGCACGCGCACACACACACACACACACACACACACACACACACACACACACACACACACACACACACACACACACACACACACACACACACACACACACACACACACACACACAACCATTTTTCCAAGAAAAAAGGAGGGGACAATAAAGGACCCCTATATATTTTTGCTTTTTAATTCCTATTTATTTTCTTATATATAATCTTGGTGCAAAAATACAAAATATATTTTCAATTTTTATCAGCTTTTGTTATTGTTTTTGTGCAACAACAATCATAAAAGGCTCTATATGACTTAATGTCTGCATACATGATTATTTTTTTTCTTTTTTATGAGCCAGAGTGAGTTCTACCTGACCCACTCCATTACCAGAGCATCATTAGGCTCGCCCTCCTTCCTTATGGTTTGGCCTTGGAGTTGATCCAGCCCCCTGTGTCCTATTACCATGCAGAGCAGTAAGCATTTCCCAAACAAATTAATACTGTATCCTGAGTGTACCTAAACTTTCTGGAAGAGTAATATAGACTGGTAATGGTGGGAGTCACTTTTAAGCTGTTGTGGTTGCAAAAAGGCTTTCAGTTTCTTTTTTCTTTCTTTTCTTTTTTATGCAAATAGAATTGTTTAATTGCAACAGCAGCTTTATCCTGACTGCCTTTTCATCGAACAGCTAAATGCTTCTAATTCAGATTTGTAAATGACTGAAAAGCTTGTAGCTTACTAAACTTGCTAAAAAGGTTATTGTAGCAGTCCCCCAGATGTTAGAAGAAGAGCCGAGAGAGAATGTCGACGGGTGCAATTATTTTTATTTCCTTTTCTTTCCTTAACGCTAAGGTGTTCCAACACACCTAGCAGTGCACCATGAAAACTTGAACAAAACACAAAAAAAAACACATCATGTGTCTGAATCAGTGCTAATACACATTCTAATCCTATAAAATACAACATATATGTACAATAAATCGAAGAAATATTTAAAGGTGTCCTAGAATGCAATTAATCAACAATCTAAAACAGAGCTTTGAGCCTCCAAAAAGCATTAGAAAGTTTTTTTGGCTTTCATCTGTCCCAGGAGCCCTGATACAGGCCATTCTAAACCCCCTTACTCAGGCCTTCAGTGAAAAGAGCTGTTGACCCCTCCCACTTGGCCAGGACATGCTGATTGGTTGGTTTCCCCAGAAGGCCTCAGACACATGCAGCTTTGAGGAGGCGTGGCTCCCCTTATGACGTGTTAAGGAAGGCTTTGTCAGAACAGGAAGTTTTCTCTCACCTTTTTCAACTTTCTAATTTACATAAAAAGTAGGTCAAACACGGCTTTGACTTTTTGGCATGCTACTGTTGACCACCCAAGCTGTCTTATTCAACAACAACAAGGAAAATGTTGGTTTACATTCTAGGTCCCCTTTAAATAGCTAAACAGTGCAACAATATGCAATACAGTGAATTATACACGATAAACATAGATAAATAAACTCATACCTCGCTCTGCCTTCCAAGGGCTGTGATAATATCAACATTTCTCTCTGTTAGGATCCAGCATCACGCCACATCAACTTCAGTTGAAGACTACTTTCAAATTATGATTCTTTTGATGGTTACCCGTCGCTAGATGCAAGACATGATGTAGACTCGCTCTCACTGGTACAAGTAAGCCAAATTAATTGACTTCTGGTTCACCTGGAGCCGCAGCTTAGTGTCACTTATACAACAGTGCCATCTACTGGTGACTCTTATTATTACATTGGCTGTGATGACAAACAGATCCAAAGACGATATACATTTACAGACAATTACACTCCCACCAATTCATGCAATGAAAATCAAATCATGCATGAGTTCATTAGTACCACACAGGCAACGCCTATGAATGAGAGTGAAAATAACTAGTCAATGGTTCTCTAATGAAACACGTTTTTGGACAGGTCCTCAACTACATGAGGTTTGTATGATGTATCATGCTTTCTTGTTAAGCTTCGATCTCCGACCTGAAGCTTTACTTTGCGAACAAAACCATCATCCTCTTCTTGAGCTTCCACCACTTTAGCCAGTCGCCACTGGTTCCTGGACAGCATGCCCTCCTTGATAATGACTATGTCATCAACTTTAAGATTTCGACGAGGTACATGCCATTTCTGTCTTGTCATGTTCAAAAGATACTCCTTTTTCCACCGGTTCCAAAATTGTTCCATGAGGTACTGAACCCTACGCCACCTTTTCCTGGCCCATAAGTCTTCTTTCACAAATTTCCCAGGTGATGGAAGTGCAACCTTAGATTTCATCAGGATGAGGTGGTTTGGAGTTAGAGGTTCAGGAGACTCAGGATCGTTAATTCTATTAATGCTTAATGGTCGGCTGTTAATGATGTACATTGCCTCGTAGAACAAAGTTCTTAAAGAGGCATCATCTAGCCTGCCCTGACATTGAGCAGTAGTAGCCAGGGTCCGAAACTAAATTTTTGCCTCACCGGCCAACTTGGCCGGTAGATGCTAAAATCTACCTTTTTTTCTTTTCAGCGAATTTTGTCATCTTCAGGCTCTTCCAGCAGTTGATGTGAAACTCAACCTTGCAGCTCTGACAGCAGCACATCTGAATGTAGCCCTTAAAATCTGGGTCAGTTAAGTAGATTTCAGGTTTCACAGGGCACAGACATGTTTCTAGATGACAAACGGCATCAGGAGCGGGAGGAAATCTGCACAACTCTATGCAATGCTCCAGAAGATCCCTGAAACAGTCTGGTTGGGTTTCCTTGATGACCTCTTTTATTAAAGGCCAGGTGAGTTTACCTGGTGTTATTTGCAGGGTTCGTACACTTTTTTAGCAATGGTTTTCTAAAACTTTTCAATGACTTTTTCATAACCTTTCACTGAATTTCCAAGATCAAAAATGAACACATTTCAGCCGGACCATCGTAGTTGGTGCCTCTAAATCAAACCCAGACACATCTTGATACACTGTGTAATGATTTATTGCAACACTAACACAGTTATCATTAAGGTTTTAACAGATGAACCACCTGACTTCTCCCTTTCACAGAGAGCAAGAGAAATGGAGAACATAAGGTGCTTAAGGGATAGGAACACCATTTCCCAAATCAAAGTATCTATGTTGCATGAACATATCAAAATAAAGAAAAATAAAGTGAACTTGCATTCTTATTAAAACATAAATACAGTATAAGTTCTTCAAACATAAATTTTCTATTTAAACATAAAATATGCAAAATCTTGAACTTAATGTTGAATGGATCTTTGTTGTAATGCCCTACTTGTATTCACTTTTACCAAAATAACACAACAGAAACTAAAATAGGCTTCACAAATTTAAAATTCTCCTCAAACAAGAGCCCAAACATTAGTCTGGAACATATTGAGGAATTAATCTGTAATATCCTTTCCTGGAATGTCACACAGTAACCATCTTTACTGCTTCATCTCAGAAAGCTTAGCATCAATGTGCTTGTCAAGGTGTTGAAGAGAAACTCTCTTTTCTTTGGCAGTGCGACGCAAACTGATTTTGTGATGAAGGTCAGTTTTCCAGTAGATTCGGCTTTTTCAGCATACTCATCAGCTGCCTTCTCCAGTGCGGCAATGCCGCTTTCTGCTCTGACCTTCTTCCTTTTAAGCTCATCCAGCTCGTCTGCAAGGGCTTTTCTCTTTTCTCCCCGCCTTTTCTGTTCAGCAGCCCTCCTCTGGACATCTAGGTAGCTGTGGTACTTTTGCCTTGCTCCGGACACAGATATCAAGAGTTCTTTGGTGATTTGTACATTAGTTACACCACCAACTGCTCTGATATGGCCAACAATGAGCCTTTGGGCTCTTTGGGCTCTGGTTCTCAACAATCAGCTCCTTGTTAATTGAGAATCCTCTCTCAACACTGGCCTGTCCATGAGAGAGAACCAAAAGCATCTTCACCACATTCCACATATTGGAGAATGCTCTGCTGATTCCCATGGACTCATACAGAAGAGTGTCCACCCTGTCTTTTTTGGGATCAAAATTCTTGAAGCTGTCTTGGAGGGAGGCAAAATCACAAAACTGTCCGTATTCTCGAAGGACATCATCACAGGCTCTCTCATCCACACGGTTGGCTGCAACAAGGTTTTGTAACACCCTTTTCATTTGAATCAGCGACTTCTCTTTGGATCCAGCCATGCTCCTGGGGTCCAGGCACTGCACACTACTCACGAGCTGATGCTGCACAGGGCTGTTATCCTGCAGTTTCCCCAGGATGGTAATCAAGAATGTTTTGCATTCCTTTTTGATTCCCAGTGCCTGCCTCTCTTATATCTTGTTGGTGGATTTCAGTTGATTCAGACAGGTTTCAGCTGAAAATCCCACGCTGACAATATAAATGGTAAATGGCCTGTATTTGTAAAGCGCCTTCTTAGGGTTCTACAACCCCCCAAGGCGCTTCACAACACAGTCATCCACCCATTCACACGCTGGTGGGGATGAGCTACAATGTAGCCACAGCTGCCCTGGGGCGCACTGACAGAGGCGAGGCCTGCCGTACACTGGCGCCACCGGTCCCTCTGACCACCACCAGCAAGCAAGGCGGGTTAAGTGTCTTGCCCAAGGACACAACAGCAGCATTCTATGGGGGGAGCCGGGATCGAACCTGCAACCTTCCGATTACTGGACAACCCGCTCTGCCTCCTGAGCTACTGCTGCCCCAATATACATTTACAGACAATTACAGTTATTTTTAATAAATCCATCACATGCAGCACTCTTTGTGCACCATCTTTATACCTGTGTGCACTGACCCCAGACTGTCATCTATCATTAATATGACTTGTGTGTCTGATGCTGTGTTTTTGCCCTCTGACAGGGTAAGGTTCCCCCCAGGTCCCCTTGCATTTACCTGCCTTACCCTTTAGTTTTAAACCGTACACACGACACCTGACGCTTGCGTGTATGTGCGTGTTTTAAGGCTACAAGGATGGAAGAAGAGTATAAGTTATGTCAGCTAATTAAGACTGCCTCCTAACCTATTGCTGACCCTGGGGATATAACAATGCAGCATCTAAAAGCTTTTGTACCTGAGGCCTCTTGACCACACTAGAGTGTTGGATATCCTGTGTGTGTTTGTGTGTGTTTTAGCTGACTGGTAGTGCGGGGCTGCCTTGATCCAGTAACTGGAGCGCAAGGAGAGAAGAAACAAGAGAGCAAAGAGAAAAGGACGGCAAGAGAGCAAAGGAGAATAGAGACGGGGTGTAAGAAAGAAAGTGGCTCTTCAGTGAAAGAAAGTAAGAGAAAAGTAGAAGGCTGGCCCATGTAATTAGGTTTAAATGAGTTTTCCACTGACTCAGTGGGTCGTGGCAGTGCTGGGACAAAGATAGACTGAAGGTTAGGCAGTCATCGAGTCGGATCGGGCATGACATGGTCACAGGAAGACAAGGGTATACCCATGGATGCTGTCAGCTTCTGTTCTGACCGTTAGAAATCACTTGTATAAAACTTCACACGTTTATTTTCTAAAGCAGAGAAAAACTTTCTGTAAATCTAACCAACTATTGAAAATAAAATCTAAAAGTGAAAGATGAACCCTAACCCTCAAAACAAAATCAAGCTTAAAAAGGATATCTTCAACAATTTTGAACAAACCACTGAAGGAAATTGATTCTCACTTGTATTTTTTAAAATTTTATAAGCCACCAGTGAGTTACGCATTAACCCTAAATGATTCAACCATCCGGCTCAACCTGTAAGAAAGGCGTTTGTGGTTGAAATGACGTTACCGTGACACACTCATGACCTGCTGTAAAGCTGGGTTCAAAAGGTCACTGAACCACCACAGTGTTCACATGGCTCTATTAGACATATTTAAATTTTTAATCTCCTTTTTGTCAGTGCACTCAGATGGGGAAACTTTTATGTTTTACATGTATTTATTTCTATATCAAGGTTTTTTTCCCTCTACAGTTAGTGTCGGCGGGCCTAGACTCCATAAATGTTGGGTATTAATTATGCTTGTAGAATGAAATGTTAAAATCTCTGCTGTGAAAAGAAGGGTCCATATTATTGAGCAGAGCCACTATGATGTAAAACTCAGGCACCGGTGAGTCGGCTTCAGATCGATGCTAAAATCCATAACAGATATACTCTGTATCATTACTTGGTGACACAAATTATTATTTGTTTGATATGAATTGCATTGGTGGAAAAGCCTTTTAGCCCTGTGAGAACTGATGACGGTCTTATTGGAGCTTGACTAACATTTATGTTGAAGATGTTAGAATCTGTAAATAACCTGTGGCAGCTTTTAAAAATGTCATTTATCAGTAACTTTTCCTCAAAACAAAAACATTTTTTTTAAATATTTTGCATATTTTTTTGTTCTTTCCATTCTCAGCTCATCTTTTACAACATCTGTTTGTTCCCTTCTGTCGAATTTAAACAATAGTTTGAACTCGTACGATATTTCTAAGCTTCGCATCTGCGTCGCCTTTTCTCGCCTTCTTCTCGTTCTTCTCGTTCTTCTCACATTTCCTTTTACTTGCTTCCAGTTTGACAGCTACGTTTTCACGTTAAAACACACACATCTACTCAGAGTTTTCTTCTCATCACACACATCTCTACCCCTCCAATAGCCCGCTCCTCCCTCCCCCTTCATGTGCGACATGGTGGGGTGTGTGTGGGGTTATGAAAACAGTTAGGCTTAATAATTGATGTTCTGCATTTCAATCAATTTCAACACAGTGTTAGGCTAATTAAGGTTAGCGCCATCCTCCCAGGGGCTGTGCATGTGTGTGAGAGTGGAATAAGTGTGTGTGTGTGTGTGTGTGTGTGTGTGTGTGTGTGTGTGTGTGTGTGTGTGTGTTAGCTCATCACACCGTTTTAGTGCTTTCCTTCTACCTTGAGGTGTGTGTGAATCTTTGTGTGTTAATGAGTCTTTAAACCCTCTGTGACATTATTTAACATTAACAGGAATAACTAAAAAGTTCAATTAGGGAGCAGAGACAACTTTATGCACAGCGAGTTCCTTTTTTTCTTATTACATAAGCAACACCAGGCCCACAATCTAAGAGGAAAGTGAACGTTATCTATTCAGAAACCTGGTAAATGACAAATATGTTTAAAGATGCTCTGCTTCAATGATCTGGGCTCATCACAGTTTGCTTCGGCACTTGATTATTTCTTTTCACATATTAGAAAACTTGTTTTGAGTTCTGTTTTTCATGTGCATTCTGCAATATTTGATTTTTCTTTGGAGGGGGTTGCTATTAAATATGAGCGGTCAGCTCATTTTAAGGTGATGTCTTCTGTTGGTGTTATACCTTTAAAACCAACATTTTCTCTAAAATTAGCAGAAAAAAATACATTTGTTGCTTTAAACGCTGCAAAAATTGATTTTTAAGAAAGTAAAAAAAAGCCTTGTTTTCAGACATTTCATCTTATTTTTAGTCAAATAATTCATATATGCAACAAACAGCACTTTGTGAAACAAGATACATTTTCTTAAATATGATTGAATTTTCTTGTTTTGAGTAAAAAATCTGCAAAAGTTGCTTGAATTCTTAAAACTAGCAAATAATAATAAGTATGTTTTGCTTATCCCCTTGGCAGATTTTTTTTACTCAAAACAAACATATTTAAGAATATTTACCTTATTTTAAGCAGTGCTGTTTTTGCAGATATGATTTGTTTTCTTTTTAGACTAACATATATGATAAAACATTTTTACATTCTTGAAAATCAGGTTTTTGGGGTGAACACAGTTTTCAGTGCTTTTTTCTTTGATTTCTGCCTTTTTCTAAACATTTTCTCTCATTCTGAATCCCAGTGTCAGTAACTACCAGCTGAAGTGAAGAGGGCTCCAGATGAAATAAGACGGAGGTATAACTGGACACACTGTGAAGGACTGAAGATTGCTCCTGTGTTTGAACCGGAGCCGTGCGGAGCCTCAAGTAATCAGACACCAGGTGTGTTTGTTTAATAATGTCCAAAAAATGAAAAGAACTAAACTAAGGAGACAAAGTCTTTGATGCAACTAAAAGATGAAAGAGAGCTGAAGAACCCCAGAAAGACCTCATGTGGATGTGTGTGTCCCTGCATGTGGTGGACTCAGGTGTTAAAGGACACCCCCATTACACTTAGGAGTTGTCAGGCAGAAGACTGGAAACACAACGCCACCGTCTTTCCACCTCGTGACCTCTCCTCTTCTCATCTCATTTTATGCTCCTTCAAGAAGTTCTTTTGTTCTGTTTTTAATAACACCCCCCCCACCCACACACACACACACACACACACACACACACATGTTCCCTCTGCAGCCTGTCCTTATTATCAGAATTTGTTTATGAACTGAGAACCACAGATGGAATATTTGAGATGGGTCATTTGAATAAAATCTAATCTAAAATGTACTGACAGATGTTTATTAAGCTTTTATTTTATTTACTGTTTAATATGTTAAATAGGATGCACACTACTTAAAAAATACATTTTTGCTTATAGATCAAAGATTTTGAAATTTCAGAGCTGTATAATAGCTGCTAAGAAGTTTATAAGAGCCAACAGATCTTGAAAGTTTTTTACCAAAATACATGATTTATTTGCACTTTTGAATGTACTTCCTATTTTAGCATTTTTCTAAAATACTTTTTTCTTTCTCTATTTTTCTTAACATTTTTTTAATTTCCAGTTATCTTATTTTACTTATATTTATATTTTTTCCTGCCTTTTCTTTTTGCCATGAGTAAACAGGGCAGCAGAGAGCGGGGTACGGAGTAGGGGGTAAGACCTCAGGCCTGAGGGCACAGAGCCATATTGTATCTGTGTGTGTGTGTGTGTGTGTGTGTGTGTGTGTGTCCATTGTCTTCTCCTGTTATTCACCACTAACCTTCCCATCTTGTGTGTGTCTGTGCTGTGTTTGAATACATGCATGAATATGTGAACGTGTCACATATGGGGGTGCTTTTTGTGCACACACTCGTGTGTATTTATGTGTGTGTGAGAGAGAGGGGGGGGGAGGGAGAGAGAGAGAGAGAGAGAGAGAGAGAGAGAGAGAGAGAGAGAGAGAGAGAGAGAGAGAGAGAGAGGAGGCCCCTGGCCAGGCCATTCGTTATTGATGCTCCTGCCTCGGGGTACGTCGGGGGGAAATGAATGTGTGTGCGGGAGTGTGTGTTTGTGTGTGTACGAGGGGGTCATGTGGTGTCGTCAAGCGGCGGCTGGTGAAAGATGGCCGGCACTGATATGATCAGTCATCTGTTGATCAAGATGTACTGCTGCCGCCTGGTTGCAGTTTTCCTCTGGTTTTCATTGTTAACTCGTTTCACTTCTGTTTCCTTATCTTTTCTTTGTCTCTTTTCTAATCAAAAGTTACTTGTATTTTTTTGTTTCATCTTTTCTATTCAATCGGGTAACCCCACTGTTTTTTTTTTTATAATTTTGTTAATGTCCTGATGCATAGAGCCGAAGAACAAGTGCCAGGAAAATCGTGGGCCTGAAAACACAGTTCTGGTTAAAGACCGGACTGAATTGTCCACACATATTCCAGAATGTCAATCTGAAAAGGGCTAAAGACTTGCCTTGTCTGTTTCAATGTATGGAAGCCCATTCCTGCCACTCTGACAAAAAAAATCTTGTATCTCATTATCATGACTCAGCTATCTCATAATGATAAGATCTTATAATTCTACCTCATCATTATAAGTCATGTTTTTAAATTTAATTCACAATTTCTTAGTCATAGTGGCGGGAATGGGCTTCCATACATTTGACTTTGTGGATTGAGGATAATATCTAGATGTCGTCTCTTCATACTCCACTTTTTTTTATTCGTTCAATATTTCTCTCTCCCTTCTTGTGCTTCTAGATCTTTCATCCTTGTCTGTCTTCCTTTCATTAGTTTCATGTTACATGTACACACACGCACACACACAAACACACACACACACGCACGCACACAGAGCTAGGAAGCAGTAGACATACTTAGTAAATGTTAAAATGCACATACAGAGGACCACCATGACACACTAGGACAGACACAAACATGCACACGTGCACAAATTGCGGTAAGTGGGTAAAGTGCTTTAGTAACTGTGGTTAACAGTAAAGCAGCAGCCTAAAGTGCTCTGTCCTGCGGTGAAGAGCTAAAGAGTGTGTTTTTAGTTTTAACCGTATGACATGGATGTTCTTTGTGGTTGAAACATAATGGGGTTTTACTGTGTGGTTAAGAGTTGTGTGCAGCTCAGGCATGTTATATTTATTTTTTATTTTCTCACATGCAAAGGAGTGACACATGAATAACAACAGTAAAAGTGCAGCTAATTGGTAAAGTATCACAGTTACACAAAGCAAAATATTATGGGTCCGGCCTGTTATGAGATGAATATAAACCTCTGTAGTAAGTATGAGTTTGTAGTTCTCTCTTCATAATCAAGCAAGTTTTTTTTCCAGATCAAACATCACGCAACCGCTCTGATGCTTTGACTGAAAGTCAGTTGTGTCACAAAAAAAAAAAACAACTAACAAAAACAGAAACATGTACACAGGCAGCTCAATATTTTCAGTGAATCTGATATTTTGCTGTTATTTTCTGCCCCGTCATTTTTTTCTTTGATACTCATGAACATTTGTCTTTAAAAACCAGCTACATCTATATATCATATTTGAGCATTTCTAAAAGTGATTGTAATTAGTTTTTTTTGTTATCCTCACATTGTAGTCATTGGTTACAACTTTAAGTTTGAAAAGGACAAGACTGGGTTTTTGCAGGCTTCTTCACAAAAACTCACCACAATTGGACCCATGATGGCTGATACATTTATCAAAGGTTTAATTTTTGATGAAAAGTGTCAAAAAGCAGCCTGGGAAGTTTGTCTAGATTCCAAGGCTAGTTAAAAAGAGCTTCTGTCTTGTAACTTCACAGAGTTTATCCACTGTAAGAGAAACTTTTTAGAAATTTTACTGCAAAGTTAAATTTTTGGAGCTGGCGTATCATTGATAACATGATAGTGTATAAAAGCTGATTTCTACATATTTATAATGAATGGCAGATATTCTGAAAATGTTTTAAACATTTACTGTAATCAGCATTTACAAGTAAAGTCCTGATCTGATCTGAAGGACTGGGATCCAGTTTAGTTTTCTTTCTTTAATCAGGATGAGTACCCTGTAAATACCAGTCTCTCTTATTTTATGTCAGCCACTACACCACATTCAGTTTAGGGCAATTAGCACTCGGCTAATTAGCAAATCAATACAGAAGATCCATTCACACACATTCACACCACTTTAGCTACATCTGTTTGTTACTGATACGGGCAGCAGCTATATTCTAATTCTTATTTATACAAAATCTTTAGAGATTTATTTTACACTTTTTAAAAAAACAGTTTTTGTAATATTTATAGATTGTTACTCTAAGTGAAAAAAAAAACTAACATTTACATTTTTGAAATGACAAGTTTTTGCTCAACTTTGTTGACATAATATGTTTTTTTCAAATGAAATGAAAAATAAAATAATATAAAATAAAATCTATACATTTTTCCAAGTTTAAGATTCTTTTCAGTTCTGGAAATCTGAATTGGTTTTAATAAATGTACTGTTCATCTTAAATGACTGCTATCATGGACAAAAAAAAAATCTTAATTAGGAGGTCCCCGCCCATTACTGTGTAAGTGTTTGTTTTCTGTGGAAAATAGATAATGTCTTTACAATGTGTGGTTAGAGTCAAGACCGGCACAGTTCACTGTGCACTGACCCCAACTGATGCATAATGTATCAGCACTGACCACACTGATGTATTAGTGCACTAAATGACTGTATTAATGGGGCTCAGTGCAGGGAGGAAGAGACTAAGAGGCTTGAAAAATGCTTTAAGTGAAGGTGTGGAACAGAGAGTGCCAAGTGTGTGTGTGTGTTGTGCGTGCATGCGTGTGTGTGAGGTGTGTGTGTAAGTCTAAAATGTCCGGAAAGATCAGGGAATCCCTATCAAGCGAGGACATTTATGAATCCTCTTTTTAGTGCTACTACAGTATCAAATGAAGATTTTTTTCTTGTGTAGGTCAGAGGATGACTGTAATTTTAAATAAAAATATGAGCAAATAATAAATATCACTAACTGTGCTGCTATATTCATGTTTACCAAAGCAAAAATGATCATCCATTGCAAACTTTTCAGTGGAAATTTTCATTCTGCTACTTTTCCAAACTAATATTGAGTACAATATTTAAAATAAATAGATTTGATTTTATTTCATAACTGAAATCCTGTCGTTCCAGCTTCCAACTTTTGGACATGAACACAAATGAGCTCTTACAGCACTCTTGATCTTTTTGCATTTCTCTAACATACATAAAGGGTTTCGTGTATTTGATCACAATAAGCCAACATTCTATTGAAATATGCAATACGTTTTCCCATAACAAAACCCTGTAAAAATATGTTTTATTATTGCTTATTCTACCAGCTTGAGCATTGTGTTAATACACATAGTTGCTTATTTAAACCGTTTTTAATCATTCACACAGGGATCCAACTCCTGCAGGGATGTGTGATAGAACATGAACCAGTAGAGTGACAGCTCCCAGGCGTATCACCACTGGATCAACATTGTGACTAAATTGCAAACATTTTGTACATATCAATTCAATCTTTCTCCAGCAAGATGCAGCCTAATGAAATACTGGATTAAGTCCTGGTTGTAAAGTTTTTTGAAGCTGTGGAGATGAGTGCAGATAGATTTAATTTGGAAATAATGCAAGATGTAAAACTTTTGGGAACTCTTTATCAGACCATACCTGTGTAGATGCTGAGGTTTGAACAAGAAACGGTCTACAGGTGAAACTCAAAAAATTAGAATATGGTGCAGAAGTTCATTTATTTCAGTAATACAACTTAAAAGGAGGAACTAATAGTTGCAAGAAAAAGTACGTGAACCCTTTGGAACAGGACAACGACCCAAAGCATAGAAGTAAATCAACAACAGAACAGCTTAAACAGAAGAAAATACGCCTTCTGGAGTGGCCCAGTCAGAGTCCTGACCTCAACCCGACTGACATGCTGTGGCATGACCTCAAGAAAGCGATTCACACACAGATAGGAGATTTTTTACCTTTTCTGCTGTCGTTTCGATCATCTGCTGTGATCTTCTTCAGAGCTAAGTTGCTAATGATTAGCAGCTTAGCTCTGAAGATCACAGCAGATGATCAAAACGTCAGCAGAAAAGGTAAAAAATCTCCTATCTGTGTTTTTAAAAGAACAAAAAGTAAAACGACTTTATTTGTTATAATTGTGATGATTATGTCTTACAGCTGATGAAAACCCCAAGTTCTAAATCTCAGGCAATCAGAATATTGTGAAAATGTTCAATATTCTAGACTCAGAGTCACACTCTAATCAGCTAATGAATCCAAAACACCTGCAAAGGGTTCCTGAGCCTTTAGATGGTCTCTCAGTCAAATTCAATTACTGAAATATATGGACTTTTGCACCATATTCTTATCTTTTCAAGTTTCACCTTTATATGCTAAAGTTTGAAAGTCTGTCTTTTCAAGTAATGTAGGTGTGCGTGTCCCTGTCACTCATCTTTTTATGTTATCTTTGTTTCATGTCATTTTAGTCTGATGTTGGTCCTTTTATATGCGTAACATTATCTCAGCCCTCCTCCTCATCTTCCCTCATTTGTCACCCTCTTTTTTTTTCTTTGGCCTTGTCTTCCTCCCCTGGTTCTTCAGTGTCTATCCCATATTGTAAACAACTGTCATATCTGACCCTCTTAAATAGCCTTCAGAGTCGTGCGAGTACGTAGACACACGCACACTCCCAGGCATATCTCATCAATGTTTCAGACACGGGGCTGCATATCAGCTAGCCCATGTCTAGTCCTCACTTATTTACATCCGGCTGCGCCAGCACCACTGAAACCTCAACACCAACATCAATGATTCATCAGCCAATGTTTTAGAAAAATGCATACCTCCTCTGTCAATACGGCGCAGGAGAGGAGGGGAGGAGGTGGGATGGTGAATGGCAAAAGGAGACAGCGGAGGGAGACAAATGAAGAGAACACGAGAGGTTAAGAAATAGAGATTAGTGGAAGACCAGAGGATAATTTTAAAAATCTGAGTACAGAGGAAGAAGACAAGAAAATTTGAACAATAAGAAAAAATCTAGGATCAGACGACAGCTCACTCCCCACCTCGTCTTTTCTTCTCCTGCTTTTCTTTCAAGTCTAAAACTTGATCCGTCTTTTACGGATGAAACATGGTCTTTTTCATTTTATTTTGGTCAGAAATCAATGACATTCAGCAGACGCGCAGACACAGGAGTCCAGTATGTCTTTTACTCTTTAGATTTCAGTAGAACACGACCCCACTTTCCTCCTGGGGCTTTGTGAAAGTTCACGGACATTTACACATTGATTTAAAAAATGTACCTGTGTTTTCAGATTGCTGTGGTTTTGTGGTGTACAGTTACATAAGAAACTACAAAAAGCGGGAGAGAATGTTGGACTAAATGGACAATAATTCATAAATATTGCATTTACCATTGAATGCATTTATTTTACGAAAGCCAAATGTGTTTTTATTTCTATTTAGGCATCACTACCTGTTTTATAAAACTGGAAGGCAGTTTATGAACTTTTTTGAGATTTTTGTTAGTCCTACAATAAAACATTTTATTAAAATATTGGTGAAAGACAAACCGTGTCAGGAAAGACAAAGACAAAAAGAGAAGAATTCAGGTGCGGTGGCCTTGACTTTGACGAAGAGTTGTTTCAGGGTAACAAGGACAAGACACTTCTGCTGTGTTTCTCTCTCTCCTTTTCTGTCATTTGGCGCCCAGGGTGAAATTATGATAATAAGAGAAAGGAAAAGCTATTACCATGGCTGCTCTCTCATTATGTAAATGATATTAAACAGGCCCACTGTGTGTACATAGGTGTGTGTGGTTCTGGTGTGTATTCTAGCCTGATCAGCTGAGCGGGCTGCTGGATGTAGACACAAGCTTGTTACACTGATAAGTGTTGTTCATGTTCTTTTTTTCCCACTGAGTGTGTGTGTGTGTGTGTGTGTGTGTGTGTGTTATGAGTGCTAATCTCCAAACAGTGATTACAAGGTGTCAAACTCCCCCACGTTGATTATGACACGTTAATTACATGCTAAATTTTCACCTGCTTTGATGACACAACACTCTTATTAAGAGCAGAAGTCTTAACTAGTGATGGGAACTTTTTCACTCAGATCATTGTAGCCTGGAAAGCCATCCTATACTGTGCAAAAGTTTTAGGCAGGTGTGAAAGAAATGCTGTAAACACAGAATGCTTCCAAAAATGAAAGTGGATTTATCAATCAACAAAAAGCAGTGAATGAACAAAAGAGAACGCTAAACGACACTTTGCCTTCAAAATTCTTCTAGGTACATTTGCACAATTTTTGAGGAACTTTTTTCAACGAAAAAGGAAGGAGCTGGGCTGGTCGGTTGTTCCAGACATCTTGGAGAACTGACCACAGATCTGTGGATGAAGGCTTCCTCACATCCTTCTGTCTCTTCATGGAATCCCAGACACACTCCATGATGTTGAGATCAGGGCTCTTGTTATTCTTTATGCTGAAGAGCATTCATAATGATTTTGGCTGTTTGTTTTGGGTCACTCATTTTGAATTTTGTAAATTGATAAAAATAAACAATCATTATTTGTATTTCTGAAAGCATTCTTTGTTTACAGGGATTTTTAATGATAAATGATAAATGACCCACACTTGTATAGCGCCTTTCAGAGTCAGAGGACTCCAAAGCGCTTTACACTACAGTGTATCATTCATCCATTCACACCCTGATGATGATGAGCTACAGTGTAGCTACAGCTGCCCTGGGGCGCACTGACAGAGGCGAGGCTGCCAAACACAGGCGCCGCCGGTCCCTCCGACCACCACCAGCAGGCAACGTGGGTTAAGTGTCTTGCCCACACCTTGCCTAAAACTTCTGCACATTACTATATGTAAATATATAATCTGGCCACTACCCAGGGACAGAACTTGGTCGTGGGGCGGAATCTATGAAAGTCTTTCCAACTGTCTCCACACGCAACTGGATAGCACTAGGACCAATCAGAATGTGATGTATTCATCGCTACGGCAATCAGTCAACGGGGCAGCCCGCCATACACAATTGAAGAAGAAGTAGAATAATCAAACACATCTTTTTTCTGAACAAAGGCCTCAAAGAAAAGCCCAAGTCAAAATTTTTAATGCCAAAGCTGTTTCAAACAAGGGCCGTTCCTGAGCAACCACAGCTCTGGTGCTAAGCCCACCCAACGGAGGCTGACTGGCAATCTGGGAGATCTGGAGAATCCCCCGCTAATGCATACGGCCGGACAAACGGAGATATTTCAGGCCTGAATTACC